>PVKU01002556.1:44928-221393 GCA_004027475.1 Anoura caudifer
TCTTTTCTTCTTTTTTTTTTTTTTTTTTTTTTTTTTTTTTTTTTTTTTTTTTTTTTTTTTTTTTTTTTTTGTCTAGTCTCGGCTGTTACATAGTGATGGGTGGAGCCTTAGGTGTTCCCCAGGGTGGGGCAGCCCAGTCGCTGGGTAGTGACGCTGTATGTGGGGACGGGGTCCGAGAGGAAACAATGGCGCTTGTTCTGCTCACTCTCAGATTCCAGTCCCTTCCACTGCTTCCCCTTCGCCTGGATTATCTGCGTGGGAATATGGGACCACATGGTCAGCCAGCTGCCTTGCGTGGCCTCACTGGGTCTGCACAGTTGCCACCCTGTGCCCGGAGTCTGCTAGCCTTCACCTGTGCACCTGGGGTCTGCTAGCCACTGCTGGCTGCATGCCTGGTCTGCACATCCACTTTTTCCTGCCTTGACTCTGCCCCTCTTACCGGTCTGGATGAATCATTGTTGGACTTCCATACAGTTCAATTTTCTATGAGTTCTGGTTGTTTTCTTGTTTCTAAACCTTTGTTGTCCTTAATTTTGGTTGTGAGAGGAGGCACAGGGTGTCCGCCTATGCCTCCATCTTGGCTGGAAGTCTACTGTCATATTTTTGATCTTCTTTTCCTTAGATAAGCTCCTTTAACATTTCATATAATAAGGGCTTGGTGATGACAAACTCCTTTAACTGGACCTTATCTGAGAAGCATTTTATCTTCCCTTCCATTCTAAATGACAGCTTCACTGGATAGAACAATCTTGGATGTAGGTCCTTGACTTTCATGACTTGGAATACCTCTTTCCAGCCCCTTCTTGCCTGTAAGGTCTCTTTTGAGAAATCAGCTGACAGTCTGATGGGAACTCCTTTGTAAGTGACTGTCCCCTTATCCCTTGCTGCTTCTAGAATTCTCTCCTTCATTTGAATCTTGGCTAATGGAATTATGATGTGCCTTGGTGTGTTCCTCCTTGGATCCACCTTCTGTGGGACTCTCTGAGCTTCCTGGACTTTCTGGAATTCTATTTCCTTTGCCAGATTGGGGAAGTTCTCCTTTATTATTTGTTCAAATAAGTTTTCCACTTGTTGCTCTTCCTCTTCCCCTTCTGGTACCCCTATAATTCAAATGTTGGGACATTAAAAGATATCCTGGAGGTTCCTAAGCCTCTCCTCATTTTTTTGAATTCTTGTTTCTTCCTTGTTTTCTGTTTGGTTGTTTCTTTCTTCCTTCTGCTCCACTCCATTGATTTGAGTCCCAGTTTTCCTTCCATCACTGTTGGTTCCCTGTGTGTTTTTCTTCATTTCACTTATTGTGGCCTTCATTTGTTCATCTAATTTGCGACCAAAATCAACCAATTCTGTGAGCTTCCTAATCACCAGTGCTTTGAACTCTGCATCTGATAGGCTGGCTACCAGTGCTTTGAGCTGTGCATCTGATAGGTTGGCTATCTCTTGGTTGCTCAGGTGAATTAGCTCTGGGGTTTTTATCTATTCTCCTGTTTGAGCCATTTTTGGTTGGGGTTTTTTTTTGTTTTGTTTTTCTCTGGTCACGGCTGTTATGTAGTGAGGGGCGGAGCCTTAGGTGTTCACCAGGGCGGGGCAACCCAGTTGCTGGGTTGTGACACTGTATGTGGGGGTGGGGTCCCAGAGGGAACAGTGGTGCTTGCTCCACTCTCTCTTGGATTCCAGTCCCTTCTGCTGCTTTCCCCAAGCAAATTGGGCCCTTCTGGTGCTGATTTCTATGTGGGTGGGCTTGTGTTCATTCTAGGACCCTGTGGGTCTCTCTAACGAACTCTCCTGTGAGGCTGGGATTCTCTTCTGGCACCTCAGCCCCTACAAGTGTTTTCAACTGGTGCTTTTAGGCTTTATTTCCTGGCACTGTGGCCCTGCATTGGGAGGTCTGTCTTGCTGCCCATTTTCGCCTGGTTTATCTGTGTGTGAATGTGTGACTGTGGTCAGCTGCCTTGTGTGCCTTGCTTGGTCTGCCCATTGCCTCCCCATGCTTGGTAACTGCCACCTGTGTGCCTGGGTTGTGCCAACCACTGCCTGCGTGCCCAGGACCACCAGCTACCTCCTTTTCCTGCTGTGACCCTTCTCAGCTGGCCGCCAACTCCACCCCTCTTACCGGTCTGGGTGAATTGTTGTCAGACGTCAGTACAATTCCATTTTCTATCTGTTCTGTTTTTTTTTTTTTGGTTCTATATATTTTTTGTCCTTAATCTTGGTTGTGAGAGGAGGCACAGTATGTTCACCTATGCCTCCATCTTGGCCAGAAGTGGAGAAAAAGAAATTTAAGTTAACAAATGAAGAAGCCTGATTGGAGGAGAAACTAGAAGCTTGGCTTTGTAAAATCGTACTGTAAGTATCTGTTAAGGAAACTGAGCCTTAAGATTTAAAAACTCAAGTGGAGCTAGAAATCCAGGGCAAGGGTAAGTATCTATTGGAATTATTTTTGACATTTGGACAGCATAGATGGAGCATACTACATGAGGGACGATGGTGTTTTGTAACTGTAACACCTTTACCCTGGTGATCTGATGGGTTAAAATACCTTTAAACAGGTTCCTAAAATGTCATTTCCACATGCTGGAGAATCTGGATACTTAAAGACCTAAAAGATCATGGTGTATGTGAGTGTGTGTGTATCTGGGTGGTGGGCTGGCTCATACTAGAAGAGAGAGTGGTGATAGAAAAGAGCCAGAGACTAGTCAAGGAGAAACTTCAGGTAAGTTAACAAATCACAGAGAATATTTAACTTCTATAAAGGACAGGTTACTTAAAAATATATATATATCTGGACTTCCAGCCAAGATGGAGGTGTAGGTGGACACACTGTGCCTCCTTGCACAACCAAAATTAAGGACAACAAAGATTTAGAAGCAAGAAAACAACCAGAACTGATAGAAAATTGAACTGTATGGAAGTCCAACAAACCATTCATCCAGACCGGTAAGAGGGGTGGAGTCGCGGCAGGAAAAAGTGGAGATTGACGCACCTGGGCATGCAGGCAGCAGTGGATGGCAGATCCCAGGTGCACAGGTGGCAGCTAGAAGACCCTGGGCATGGGGTGGCAATGGTGCAGACCCAGTGAGGCTGCACAAGGCGGTTGGATGACCAGGTGGTCCCATGTTCGCACACAGATAATCCAGGTGAAGGGGAAGTGGTGGAAGGGACTAGAGTCCTAGAGAGTGAAGCAAGCGCCATTGTTCCCTTTTGGATCCTGCCCCCACATATAGCACCACTACTCAGCAACTGGGCTGCTCCATCGTGGGGAACACCAAAGGCTCCATCCCTCACTACATAACAGTTGCGACCGGACCAAAAAAAAAAAAAGGCTAAAACGGGGAAACAGATCAAAGCCCCAGAGCCAATTCATTTAAGTGACCAAGAGATGGCCAACGTATCCGATGCACAGTTCAAAGCCCTGGTGATCAGGATGCTCACGGAATTGGTTGATTTTGGTCACAAATTAGATGAAAAAATGAAGGCTACACTAAGTAAAATGAAGAAAAACACACAGGGAACCAATACTCAGGGAAAACTGGGACTCAGATCAATGGAGTGGAGCAGGAGGAAGAAAGAAAAAACCAAACAGAAAACAAGAAAGAAACAAGAATTCAAAAAAATGAGGAGAGGCTTAGGAACCTCCAGGATATCTTTTAATGTCCCAACATCTGAATTATAGGGGTACCAGAAGGGGAAGAGGAAGAGCAACAAGTGGAAAACTTATTTGAACAAATAATAAAGGAGAACTTCCCCAATCTGGCAAAGGAAATAGAATTCCAGGAAGTCCAGGAAGCTCAGAGAGTCCCAAAGAAGGTGGACCCAAGGAGGAACACACCAAGGCACATCATAATTCCATTAGCCAAGATTAAAATAAAGGAGAGAATTCTAGAATGAAGCAGCAAGGGATAAGGGGACAATCACTTACAAAGGAGTTCCCATCAGACTGTCAGCTGATTTCTCAAAAGAGCCCTTACAGGCAAGAAGGGGCTGGAAAGAGGTATTCCGAGTCATGAAAGTCAAGGACCTCATCCAAGATTGTTCTATCCAGTGAAGCTGTCATTTAGAATGGAAGGAAAGAGAAAGCACTTCTCAGATAAGGTCCAGTTAAAGGAGTTCGTCATCACCAAGCCCTTATTATATGAAATGTTAAAGGAGCTTATCTAAGGAAAAGAAGATAAAAAATAGGACAGTAAAAAGAACAAACTCACAGATATTAATAACCACACCTACAACAAAAGCAAACTAAGCAAACATCTAGAACAAGAGCAGAAACACAGAAATGGAGATCACATGAAGGGTTAGCAACAGGGGCATGGGAGGAGGAGAGAGGGGGAAAAAGTACAGAGAATAAGTAGCATAGATGGTAGATAGAAAATAGACAGGGGGAGGGTAAGAATAGTGTGGGAAAAGTCGAAGCTAAAGAACTTATGACACACGGACATGAATTAAAGGGGGGAAATGTGGGTGAGAGGGGGTGTGCAGGATGGAGGGGAATGATGGGGGAGAAATGGGACAACTGTAATAGCATAATCAATAAAATATATTTATATATATATATTTGTAGGTTCATTTTGTGTTCTCATTTAATGCCATTCTGGGTTACTGTCCTTGGGGATGTTGTGTTAATGTATGGAGAGTGAGAAACCAGACACAAATGGAGAGGGTTTCATGTTGTTGTTGCTGTTCAGGAGCCATAAAAGAAATGTTTAACGCTGATAATGTAAACTGATTTTGCATAGTACTGTTGTACTATTCTGACTGAAGGAAGGAGAGGAAAGGAGAATGACCCCAGAACAGAATGCTGTTCTGGCATCTCCTAATTTCAGCAGTACATAAGGGTCTAATGTGTTAGGGCTCTCCGTAAGTTGAATGTATTCTCATCGCTCTGAACATGTAATTAATGACTCAAAGCCTTTTGAACAAAGAAAGATGGCAATACCTGGCAATATTAATTAACAATGTATAGATTTGAAATGTGCTTTTTCAAAGCTCTTAAATCAAATGCTAAATGATATTAAAGGTCTTCAAAAGCAATTAGGGGAAAGAAACATGAAGTTAACCTTCATCATCTTCACTGAGTAATATTTATTGGGTATCTAGACATCCTGGTTGGCTTGAAAAAAGGAAAAATCTGGAATTATATGATAATTGATGAAATACTTATGAGTTCAATGACAAAGTAGAAAAAGAATTAAATATACCAGTTGAGAATGATATGAACTACTTGAAAAATTTTGGCATTTATTGAGAAGATATCATTACAGGATCCTGAATATATCTATTCAGAACTAATGGGTTATGCTTCTGAAGTATCAATTTATTACTTTAAGAAGAAATATAGTTTAGCTATATTGGCTAGTATTTGAATTTCAACAACTGTCCTCTCTACTCTTTTTAATTCGATTCAATTCTCCTTTATTATGTGTATCATGTACTGAAGTCCAGTGTTCGACTTTTTCAGAGGAGATAGAAATTAATAAATTAAGGCCATATTTTTTGAAGAAACGTTCTAATGGTTGAGAAACTTGAGTCTGAGGAGTCTGGGTCCCGGCCAATAATCCAATGTGTGATTTTTTTGGGTCCAACCATGAGCAATTACAAATGTTCTACATGACAGATATGGGAGAGAGTTGCCCTCCCAACACCAGGCTCTGCATGGCCAGTGCGACCCAATCTCTGAAGGGACTGGCAGTGCCTTCTAGCTGGCCACACCTTTGAATATTTGGGTTTCTGGCTCAGGCATCTACATCAGTAGTTCTTTTTAACTGGGGAATTAAGCTAAGGTCTTCTTCAGATGCTTCCGCCAAGGCCTTCTTATAGGGTTCAGGGAGAGGGGAAAACTTTGAAGATACTTTTCCCCACCCTGACTCAGTACTCAGTATTTTCATACTCCTAACTCTTCCCATCTTCTCCTCGGCCCTAGGATCCATAAAACTGCAGGACTCTTCAGTTTGGGGTCCCTCAACAGTGAGGCAATACCTACATCTGACTCTTAAGCAGTGTGCCATTCCATGGGGGATAATGAAACAGGGGACATTTGGTGCTTTCTTTGGTTTTAGCCTCTTGCTTTTACTATATAAGTGGTCAATAGCTTCACTGTTACTTCCATTTTGGCTTATTTGTTTAATTGGCTACTTTGACACCCAACAGTTCAGTTGAGCTCCTAACAGGTTCCCCCATTTCATAGCTGAATAAGATTGGGCAAGTTGCTAAATTTCCCAAACATTCAATTTTTCTACTGTAAAATACATATAATATTGTTATAGCATTTATTGCACAGGGTTGTTGGGAAGATTATAGAAGATATGCATGTGGCTGGCATGTGGTTAAGTTTTTAATACATATTAGCTATTATTAGTAGTATTGATAGAAATCTTACAATCTTCTGAGGAGATGGGGAACAGTCATTCTTTCAATGTACCTTCTGCATTTACTCTGTATAAGGTTCTAGACAGATAAGATATACTGAGTCCTGTTGGTTCTCAAAGACACTTAGAGTCTCCAGGGAAGACAGATGGGCAGCCAACCACAGCTGAAAATAAAGCATCTACAAAACGATACAGGCACTTAGGAGGAAGGACAGTTCATTGGTGAGGATATTTTAGAAGAAAGAAATAGAAACCCAACTCAAATGATCTTAAATAATTTAAAAATGTATTATTGCACATAACTGAGTGTTGAGAGATTCATCTGCCCAGCAATGCTGTCAGGCATCCAAGTTCTTTCCAGCTTTCTGCTCTGACAGTGTAGGCTTCCTTCTCTGACTGTCACTGAGGAGCCACAATATTCAAACACTTCCAGGTACGACAATGTATAAAATGAACCCTGCCTACCATGGATACCCAAAATGCGTGCAAGAGTCAAGAAAAACTGACTTATGAGTTAAGATTCCTAACTGAGACTTGAAAGAAAGATGTAAACTTTGAAGAGTGGATAATAAAGAGCGGTGTTTTTTTTTTTTTTTTTTTTTTTTTTTGTAAGAGGTACACTAAATAGGGAAGAACAAGTGCGAAGGCAAGGAAACAGGAAGCTGCATGAAACTTTTGCTTCCTTCAAAGATGGAGTAACGGGAATTAGATATACTTTTCCATCTGGAACAAAACATCAGTTTTCAAAACACTGGACATTAGACAACAAAGGAAAGTGATTCCCCAGAGATGGGAAGCTAACAAGATCAACTGTACAATTGTTTCAACTGACTATTATGAGAAAGTTTCTAGGCGATGCCACAGAGGGATGTGGGGTTACACAGAAGATATTTGTATGTTTCTGCACAGTAAGGCTTTCTGAAAAAAATTTTACTGAAACTTGGAATATGACCAAAGAGCAAATCTTAGACATTAATTTACAACTATATAAATAGTGAGAATTCCAGAGAAATTTACCTAACCCCAGAGATATGTGTATACATTTCAACAGAGGATAAACCTGGAATTTGGAAACATCTCTGACTTGTAAATATGGAGACACCGGGAATATTTTTTTCCCTGGAGAGATTTATTTACATTCCAAAATGTTAGAGCAAGACATTTCTAAGAAGCCTCTCTCAGAAATGAGGCTCCTCAGAAAGAGGAGGCAGCTGCATCTTTTTCCTGTTCACAAGCACAGAAAAAAATGTTTTTGAGTCCCTCAACTATGGGGTGAGCTTGCCATTCATGCAGGGCAAGCTTTCATATCTGGTTGCCATCATGGGGGAGTAACACTGCACTGTTACTCCATTGAGCATGCTGTGAGTATAATAAGAAATCTCTCTCTGATCCTAAAACTTCAGGGTCCATTAAGGACAAAATTAATAAAGATGAATAAATATAGAAACTTAACAGAGGGAGAACCAAGGCAGAGTTTGGTAGACTCCCTAAATTAAGGAAATGGAACTGAGAATCTGGGGAGACGAAAGTGACTAGAGTTTGCATGACAAAGTTGCAGAAAGGAGAGAGCTACCCAGTGGGAGAAACCTGAAGACCTTCAGCTTTTCTTTGAATAGAGTCCGTAGATTACTGATCCGTGCATGTGTGTGAGAAAACTACACAAGGTGGTAAATAATCCAAAAGAATTTGAAAACAGTGGTTGGGTCTAACACAGTTCCAGGAATGTTGTTTAATGCCACAAGCCAAACTGAAAAATCGTAGTTTATGAGGGATTGTGTTGAATACTCAGGTTTCCCCCCAGTAGTGGGGAATAATTAGCCGTAGATGGAGTACCACTTGGGACCTGCCTATCAAATCATAAAAGCAGAGCACAATAAGAGCAAACTATTTCTAACCCTAACTGCATCCCAGAACACAGCTCATACCTAATTTTAGGAGCACAAAAATACTCAGCACCCGGCAAGTTAAAATTTACAATGTTTGTCATTAAGACAAAGATCACCAGGCATACAAAAAGTTAGGAAAACCTAATCTATAATGAAAAAAATAATTAATCAAAACCAGCCTGGAACTGATACAGATGTTAGAATAACTAGAGAGGTACATTTAAACAATTATGACTACATTCCATATGTTCAAAAGTTAAGTAGAGAAGTGAAAAATACAAAAAATAGCCAAATTGAACTTCTAGCGATGAAAACTATAATGCCTGAGATAAAAATACAATGTATGGTAGTGATGACAGGTATACATGAGAAAAAAGATAAGTAAACTTGAAGACACAACAATACAATCTAAAATAAAACCAGAGAAGAAATTTTTTTTTTGTTTGTTCTAAATGAAAAGAGGATCAGTGATCTTTGGGAGAGCATCAGTTGGCTAATATACATGTAATTGGAGTAGTCCCATAGAAGAGAAGGGGTTGGGAGGTGGGAAACAGAAAAAATATTTGAAGAAATAATTGCTGAAAATTTTCCAAATTAAATAAAAACTGTAAACAATCTAAGCACTAGAAACACAAAGAGAAAAACCAAGGCACAAGATAATCAATTTGCTAAAAACCAGTGATAAAGACAAAATTTTAAAAGCAGACACAAAGATACGTTGCATATAGAGACACAAAGATAAGTCTGATAGCAGATTTCTCATCAGAAATAATAAAGGAAACATGGTATTGGTATATTAAGGGAATCATAAGCAATTGGTGTTGGTAACATTTAAGGCATCGGGAGGGCATGAGGGGCAAGGCAGGGGGCTGTGGCAGGAGCTATGTTGGCACAGGTTCATGGAGTACAAATGATGAAGAGTGTTGGGTGCCCTACTACAGATGCTAAAATTTGTCCTGGAGGTATGGGGAGCCATTAAAGAATTTTGGGCAGGGAAATGTTATCAGATTTGTATGTTAGATAATTCCACTTATATTGATTACACAACTGTGTTAATAAATGGATGAATAAATGAATAAAAGAGAATGGTTTGGAAGGTTGAGAGACTGGAGGAAGTGATTGCAATCATGAAAACTATTGTATATATTTCGGTTCATTCATTCATTTATTTAACATATACTTGTGAAGTCCTCCCATATACCAGACTTTCAGCCAGCTTTTTAAAATACTATGGTAAGCAAAGTGACTATGTATATAAAAGGCATGTTACTCTGTAACTGTTGAGGACATCTTTCCATGTAAATATGAGTAGATTGCTTTTATTCTTTTTTAAATTATATTTTATTGATTATGCTATTACAGTTATCCCAGTTTTCCCCCTTTGCTCCCTTCTTCCTAATACCCCCTACTCCCTCAGGCCATCCCTGCACCATTGTTCCTGTCCATGGGTCATGTGTATACTCCATTTGGTTCTTTGGTTACTCCATTTCCTATACTGTACCTTACATCTCCCTGGCCATTCTGTAACTACATATTTGTACTCCTTAATCCCCTCACCTCTTCATGCCTTCCCTCACACCCCCCTCCCATCTCTAATCATCAAAACTTTCTCTATATCCATGATTCTGTCTCCTTCTTATTTGCTTAGTTTGTTTTTTTAGATTCAGTTGTTGATAGATATGTATTTCTTGCCATTTTATTGTTCATAGTTTTGATCTTCTTTTTCTTAAATAAGTCCCTTTAACATTTCATATAATAATGGTTTGGTGATGATGAACTCCTTTATTTTCTTCTTGTCTGGGAAGCTTCTTATCTGCACTTGGATTCTAAATGATATCTTTGCTGGGTAGAGCAATCTTATCTGTAAGTCCTTGCTTTTAATGACTTTGAATATTTCTTGTCAATCCCTCCTAGCCTGCAAAGTTTCTTTTGAGAAATCAGTTGACAGCTTTATGGGAACTCCCCTATAGGTAACTAACTTCTTTTCTCTTGCTGCTTTTAAGATTCTCTCTTTATCTTTAAACTTTGGCATTTTAATTATGATGTGTCTTGGAGTGGGTTTCTTTGCATCCATCTTGTTTGGGACTTTCTGTGCTTTCTGGACTTGCATGTCCATTTCCTTCACCAAGTTAGGAAAGTTTTCTTTCATTATTTTTTCAAATGGATTTTCAATTTCTTGTTCTTTCTCTTCTCCTTCTGGCACTTCTAAGTTGCAAATGTTGGAATGCTTAAAGTTGTCCCAGAGGCTGCTTACAATATTCTTTCTTTCTTTCTTTTTTTTTTTTGATTCTTTTTTCTTCTTGTTGTTCTGATTGTTTGTTTTTCGCTTATGTTCCAAATCATTGATTTGATTCTTGGCTTCATCCACTCTACTGTTGTTTCCCTGGAAATTGTTCTTTATTTCAATTAGTATATCCTTCATTTCTGACTAGATTTTTTATGCTAGTGAGATCCTCACTAAGTTCCTTGAGCATCCTATAACCAGTGTTTTGAACTCTGCATCTGATAGATTGCTTATCTCCATTTTGTTTAGTTCTTTTTCTGGAGTTTTGATCTGTTCTTTTATTTGGGCCATGTTTTTTTGTCTCCTCATTTTCACAGCCTCCCTGTGTTTGTTTCTATGTATTAGGTAGAACTGCTGTGACTCCCTGTCTTTGTAGCATGGCCTAATGTAGTTAAGTTTCCCATAGGGCCCAGTGGCAAAGCTTCCCTATCACCCAAGCTTGGTACTCAAGTTTTGCCCTTCATGTAGTCTGAGTATACTTTTCCCTTATAGTTGAGCCTTGATTGCTTTTGGTAGATCAATGGGAGAGATTTACCCAGGCCAGTCAGCTGCAAGGACTGGCTGTGATCACTGACCACCAACCTCCGCCCTCAGCTGTGCAGGGGCAGGGGGGTGGTTCTCTGATGTGGTTGGCCTTTAGCTGTCCCCTGGGTTCGCAGACTCTGTGGTTTCCCTGGTGGTGCAGGCCAAGGTCAGCCCCCACCTATGTTCTTCCCAGGGCCACCCTCTCTGGGCTGTAAAGCAATCTGAGATAGTTGCTACTTTTGCTGGGCTTCGAGATTCCCAGACAAAGCCAAACTGTGAATCTAGGCTAGCTGCTGCTAGTGCCGGGCCTGAGAGGTATGGAGGCTGGGGGCTCACTACCTCAGCTGTTGCTTATTTGAGAGGATTTAGGAAGTCATGAAGCCTGAGCCAAGATCAGCCATTCATATGGAAAAGTCTCTGTTAACAGCTTGTATGGGCCCATATCTTGGGTGGGACAGAGTCTCAGGGGATCTGCAGCTCAGGGCTAAAGTCCTGTTGATGGAGTCTCAGATATGGCACCTGCTTGCTGGCTCTGTGACTGTGTGGGTAGAGGGTTCAGAAAAGGAATGATGACCTTTGTGTCTGGGATGAAGCTGTCCCCAGCTCTTGCCTTGGTGCCAGACCATTCACTTCTTTCCTGTATGCCACTGGCACCATTCAAGATGCTACCCTGGTGCTGGAGCTCAGAGGGAGTGAGTCTGAGTAGGTGAGTCCATGTGTGGGTTCTTTAAGAAGAGCTGCTTGGGACTGTAGACGCTTCTTCTGCTGACTGAGTCCCTGATGGCTTTTGCAACCAGAAGTTATGGGGACTTCTCTTCCTGGCCCTGGAATCCTGGGATGAGGGGCCTGGTATAGGGTAGGCCCTTCTGGGATATTCCTCTTGAATTTTTATCTACCAGGCTGCTGGGACCAGCCTGTTCTGTGTCTCTGCCTCTCCTACTAGTCTGGATGGATGTGGTTTCTTTAATTCTGTAGTTGTCAGATTTCCATTCAACTCGATTTCTGATGGTTCTGAGTAATGGTTGTTCTATAATTTAGTTGTAATTTTGATGTGGTTTTGTGAGGACACGATCCGTGTTTATCTATGCTGTCATTTTGACCAGAAGTCACTTTTATTCTTTATAGAAGCTGCAAGATATTCATTCATCCATTCATTCATTTGGCAAATATATGTTGAGTGTCTTTTATGTGCTTGGTTTTGGGTGAGGTACAAAATATACAGCAGTGAATAAAAAAGATTTCCTATATCCAAGAAGCTTATATCCTAGTTGGGGGTCAGAATAAACATATAATACTTAAATGCAAAAATATGCATAGGGGTCCCTCTCTATATATTCATCCCTTGGTGTGTAGTCAAGATATACTCTTCATCTTGGACTTCATCTTCAAGCCCAGAGAGCTGAAGCCCCACTTCACTGCCATTCCTGGCATCTCTGAAATTTGTGTGATCAATGATGTGGTGATCATATATGTTCTCATCAAATGTAATGAGAAAAACTAAGTAATTCAAGGATGTATGCATTTCAGATTTATTGTTAATATATAAAAATCTCTGTCAAATATCAGCATGCATTTTTTCAAGAAAAATATAATTGTGTTTTACATGCTAAAATACTATCAATTGATTTAAGTATAAGTGTACATTTTTTATAAGAGTGAAATAATTAGTGCAGTGGCCAAAATTATTAATTTATGTAAAAAGTCAAACATTAAGTATTTCCAAATGGTTTAATGGTGAAATAGATTGATAATTAACACAAATGATGGGTGCATTCTCTATATAATTTTAAGAACAATATTATATATATTTGTGCTAACAAATGTTTAAAAAATATAGATAGCAATAATAACAGTATGTTACTACTAATAAGAGTAGTAGTCATAGTAATAAGGATGAGTATGATTAGGCTATATATCATTATTCTAATCTATAGATTATATTATTACATAATCAGTAGATATATAATGTAGATTATAATAACATTAAGCAAAATAATTTGTCAGAACCGTATCAGTTTTAGTTACTTAATTCCACTTAGGCCACGAGTGTTTTGTAAAAATGGCATTTATTTGGGATTTCTTCACATCTAGTGAAGATGGATTAAAAGGAGAATGTTAACTTTGCCACCTCAGTATTTCACAGGAGTGAAAAACTCTGTAATCATTCTCAATAATATCCATAAAAATAATCTTTGATTAAAACATAATAAAAATTTTGAAGAAAGTAAAATATTAGAGAAAAATGAGGCATCTAAAACACATTTTGTTTACATAAGTCTAGAAACAATGACTGTTTGAATCCTTTCAGAAGATGATTCCTTATAGTTATGAGTCTATGAAGACTACATATTTAAACAAAAATTTTTTGAAATGATTGTTAAAAGTTTCAGTAGTGTACAAGTTTCAATAATTCAAAATGAAGAATTTTTGAGGTAGGTAGATGAATTTTAAACAAAAGTTTATTCTAGAAAACAAACAACTGAAAATCTCTTTTCCTGAATTATGTATGCTTTGAACACAAAGGCAGTACATTAAAAGTATTACTTCTGTAAATCATACATTAGACATTTGGGCATGCAGAGACAGCCATATGTCTTCTTTAAAGTTTGACAGCCGGGTGGATTAATGATGAATTCAACTTTGTTTCTGTTTACTAGCTTGCCAAAAGATGTGGGGTCTCTCCTAGCCAACAGCATAGTGAATCTGATTGAAGAAATATTTGTTAAATGGAACATGATAAAAGATATTATCATGTGATTGACATTGACAGTGGAACAGGCAGGTGAAGGTTATGTGTGATTCAGGAATCGCAATCAATATTTTGTTCACACCTTTTGTTCAGTTGTATGTTCAGAAAGTAATTATAGCATCGAAAAATATAAGCAGGGATGGGGGGCCCGTCAACATGCTTCTTCAAGTAAAGACAAGTTTCATGACCTAGGAGAGATTTCTGAACTACCTGGTAAAGGACTCACACAAGGTGTCCAAAAGGGATGGAATAGGAACTGTTAGAGGTTTAAAAGGCTACTTAAGAGGGAGGCATAATATTACCCGTGGCAGGTAAAATATCAGCAGGGCAGGATTCACCGTGAAAGGGTTGCTAGAAGAGAAAGTAGATTGGTTTGAGAACCTGCTGGAGAAATGATCATACAAAATACATCGAAGGTACAAATGCTTCTTACACGATACCTTTCATGGCTCTACCAGCATTTGACTACAGAGGAGGTGCTGATATTGGTGCTCAGGCAACAGACACTGAGGTGCATGTAGAAAGCCCAGCGGTGATTCTTCTATTTTGAAAGAGACTTACATTGTTCTGTTGCTATATTTCTAGACCCCAAGTTTAAGGACAGATGTTTAAAAGTGATTGTGTTAAAAGCTAACACATGCAACATTATTAGAAATATCATATAGCAGTGAGGGCAACAACCTCTTGAGACCTTCTGAAAATGATCAGAAAGCATGTTTCTTAGGCAATGCCCAGGGTTTGTGGGACTGGTCAATGACACCTATCACCACCCTCAACCAAACTTTTAAATCCAGGAGCTGAAGAGATAAGAAGTCTTTATCTATTACAAAAGAAGGAAAGCCTTGGTGCTGACATCACTATCAGCAGTGCCCCAAATGGAAGAGCTCACCCTCAAACACCACCCTTAGAGAAAGTGAAAGCCCCTTGGTATTGCTAATGTGCACTATAGTGACTGTAAGAGCCAAGAAATTATAATTCTGGTATAATAATATCAAATTAAAAAAATTTGACTATTACATTTTTAAGTAATGAGAATAAAATAATATTTTTTGAGATTGAATTTGATATTTGTCTCTGGAATTAATTTTATCTTGATTTTAGACAAATATTAATTTTAATAGATAAAAATGATGGTGGTTTGGACTGAGGTAGTAACATTGAAAAGAAAAAATGATTAAGTCCTGAATATATTTCAAGGTAGAGTTGATCACTTTTCTTGATTATTATGTGTGGAATGTGACAGAAGGAGGGAGTCCAGGAAGGTTTTTCCTTGGATAGAATTTCTACACCCTGAGAAACAGAAGACTGCAAGGACTGGGGGTGAGAGGTGATGTACGCGGCTGTTTGGTTCTGAACCTGCTACGTTTGGGACCTCCAACTGCCTTCTCAGCAGCTCCCCTGGGCTGTCTTGACATCTCCAATCAGCCTGTCCCAAATGAAACTAGTCATCTTCTCCTTAAACTTATTTACCTGATATCTTCCCAGTAGCAGTTGATGGAAACTCCATTTTTCCAGTGGCACAGGCCACCCACCTCAAAGGCAGCCTTGAATTCTCCCTTTCTTTCTCCCTTCCTTTCTTTTTTCATATCGATATCCAATCTGTCAAGAAATGTTATCACCTCTACATTTGGAATTAAACCTGTAATCTGATCAATTCTCACCACCTCAGTTGCTAAAACCTTGCTTTCCAGCCACCAACATCTCTTTCCAGAATGCTGTGAAAAGCTCTTAACTGATCTCCTTGCTTCTTACTTTCCCCTCTAGCTTATTTTCAATATGTCTGGCAGAATTATATTTTTAAAACATAAGTCAACCAGATCATTCACCTTCTAAGTCCTCCCTATTTTACTCAAAGTAAAATTAAACTCTTTTGTTATTTTACAAGGCTCTACACACTTGGTTACCCAGTAGCCCTGCCCCCCACCCCAATCCATCTCCTACTTTTTTCCCATTTACTCTTTGCTATTCCTCTCAAGAGCTGGGCACACAGCCACTGTGGGGCCCCAGTCCTAACTCCAGCTCTTTCCTCTGCCTCCGGGAAATTTCTTCCCTCATGTAGGCCCGGCTCACTCTCACCTCTGTCCAGAAGTCACCCTCTTGAGGATGTCTATCCTGATTGTCCTGTGTGAAGTGCAAACTTGCACACATACTCCCCACCTGCTGCACACCACCCCATCCTCCTTACTCTGTTCTATTTTGACCTTTTTTCTTTTTAACATACTTTATAATTTCACATCTTTTAAATTTATTCTGTGCCTCCTTCCACCAAACTAGCATAATTCCCAAGGGCAAGGATATGTATCTGTTAACTGCTGTATTCCAGCACACAGTAGGTGCTTCATAAGTACTAATTGGGTACTGAATATTAGACCTGACTCCCTCCCAAAGATCTCCCTGTCTTTGACTAAGATGACAAGACACGGGGCAGCTCAGGCTGACTGTTCATTTGGTTCCCCTTCAAATGGGCATTATAACAAATATTTATTCAAATATTTATATTGTTTGTTTGAAGGGAGGCTAAGTTCTGCAGCGCTCTACATGGGACTCCCACTTTCCTTTATGATCCCAGGCAGTTCAGCTCTGGCTCTGAACGTATCTAAAACAATTCAAGTACAAAGCCCTGCAGTTGCGTGGTACATGCCTGTCACTCAAGCACACCTTTGGGGTGTCCCACTGTGCCCATTCCAAACTGGAGTGTTTGTTTGCTCATATCCAGAAGCCTAGCCTACCTGCGAGACCATCTGGCAGGTTGAGATTTTTCCATTTTGTGATATTTTCAGCGGTGCTTTAATACCCCTTAGAAACTGGTGGTCCACGTCTCCAAACTTAGCCACACGAGGATCTAGTCTTCTAGTGTAGCCTGTTTAGTCTGATCATTTGAAAACCCTAACCTGTCTTTTCAACATCCTGCTCTGAGACTTCCTGCTTTGTGTTTCTACAGGTCTCAGCAGACAACAACATTAGCTGTGGAGAGTGTCACTGTGCTTGACAAGGAAAGGCATTCCCTACACCCTAGGTTTTCCTCAGTGGCAGAATGTTCCTGTCAGCTTAACTCATCTTTTTGCAAATATATTTCCATCTTTCCTCTCCCATGGGTGCTCAAGCTGGGAGCTGCTTTTTAGCTATTTTACATCAAATCTACCTTACTTCTTCTAATACCTTTTCGCTTCTAGCTAGGTTTGAGATAGACTCTAATGCTAAGTGGAATAATTTCTTTATTCATTTTTTTTCCTCACAAAAATGAAGGGTTGTGAATAAAGTTAAGGGTTGAACAGTAAAACTGGTTTTATTATAGGCAATCTATACACTGTCTTCATTTGTAAAAACAGGGTGAAACCTCGTTTCCTATAGTTCAGAATTATTTTGAAGCTGGGATAAGATGAACTAGTAAGTGGGTCTAATTACATTTTTTTTCCATTTTTCAGAGGAGATTCCTTTCTGACCAGGAAAGAAATCAGTACAAGAAACAGTTATTTGTTCTAAACTTAGAAATTGAGGAGGGAAAGGGTGCATGCTTTCAGCTCGTTTGCTCCTGGGGAAACTGCCCACTGTGCTTGTATTTCCACTGAGTGTGACACAGGCGCGTGGCTTGGGGAGGGATATGTGTAAACAGGGGCGGGATGCTGGTCACTTGGATACCCTGCGGAAAGAGCAGCGGAGCCCTGGGGCTCCTACTCAGAGCCCGCCCTAGTGCTCTCTGCCGCCTGCCCAACCCCCACTGCACCTCAGGCTGGGAAAGGGGAAAGTTCCTGGGGCGGGGGTGGGGGGAGTGGCCAAGAAGAGAAACTCACAGGTTCTTCAGGAGTTTGAAAATCATTGTTATTGGCAAGAGAAAAGAGATTCTCAACCCCTCGTCCTCTCCTCTCCCCTTAACTCCTCATGTATCTCCACCTTCCCTTTTTTCTTACCAACCTTAAATCCTGCCTGGCCCTCACTAGCCCTTTTCTCCGGGTGAGTCTTCAGTCGCATAGTTAATCGAAAGTAACAAAGGCTTGGGGCTGTTAAAATATTTTGTTAGTTGTTTCTCAGAAGTGGCCCTCCAGAAAAATTCTAGTAAACTCCTGATATTACCACAATTTTCTATGAAAAATCATCTCCTCTCCAATCCTTGGATTCTTTTTAGAATTCACATTTTGCTGGGTCTGGTTTCTGTTAATGCAGAATGCTTCCTCTCCCCTCAGACCTCACCACCACATTAACAGATAGATCCCTTGTGGATTTTAAGAGGATCATCTCCTGCCCTTTGAACAAACTCTAATCAGCCACAGCTTATTGTCTGCCATTTTTTCCCTCTTCCCTTTTGGCACCTTGGAGTTTAAGACTCCTATACTTAAGAGTTCACTTAGAGGACAGAGTCTAGCATACCCCGTTTGGACAGGAACCTGAAGAATCTGAGGGGAATGCATCAGGAGGAAGAGAAAAGTAACACAAATTTTATCTTGGGAGTCATTAGAAGTAAGGTTTATTATATGGGGAAGTATGGCTGTGTGTGTCTCAAATGAAGATTATCTCACCGGATTTTAAAAGGTGTAACAGCCATCTCGAATGTGTGACAAAGCTACCTTAAAAACCAGACGCCTAAGAACAAGACCAAGTAAAACATCTGCTGGATAAAATTACAGAAAGGATCATATGATGCACTTGAAACCAGGTGAAATTAGGACATCATCCACATTCTTCTACATCTCCCTTTAGAGTGCAACTTTGAAAGGATAAAGATTAATTGGCTATATAGTTTTTGTTGTCATTATGTTGTTGTTATGATGTTTACTTTAATGTCTTTTAAAATTAAGATATTATGTAAATTTAATGCAGAGGACAGCAATTCAGTGACCTCTTTTTTTCTCTATGGGCAAGTTAAGATGGACTATTTAAAAATGCTTTAACTTGGAAAGAAAATATCTCAGTGATTTTAAGAGTCTCATGCTTCACCAAGTGAGCTAGCTGGGCACTTAGTGATTTTCATGTGCTACTGCTTTTGATTTTCTAGCTCATAAAGGCACAGTACTGAACCCTGTACAACTGAGAATAAGAGGTGATAAAGACTTAGATGCTCCTGCAAAGGTAGGGAGATATCATCTGTGCAACTACACTAATTAGTCCAAAATGTTTTCCCCTTGAAGTGCTTTCATGCTTATGCTTTGGCTTTTGGGGCACACAACTGGACTCCTAAAATAGTTTGGAATAATAATAATGATAAATAATGTCTGTACATTTTTCATAAAATTTATTTTACAAGCAACTAACAAGTGTTTGAGGTAACTTACACATGCACATGTTACCAATTCTAAAACGTACAAAGGCAGGAAGGCAGGTTCTCTCGTATTCTTGTCCCTGCAACCTTTGAGTTTTTCTTTCGATGTAACCATAGTAACCAAGGGAAGCAGTCAAAACATAAATAAAAGGAAATTATTCACAATCTTAGTTTTTTCATTTAAAATTAGAAATAGCCCCTTTCCCCTTAATGATCATAGCTGAAGTGGTTTCTAGTTTAATTCAATAATTCCTTTGTGTTTGATATTCTCCACCCTCTTTAGTATAACTCTCTCTAATGTCCCTAGAGTTCAAAATTACCCATATTCTGGGATAATCCCTAAGAATTCCTGAAGTATACTGAAGGTGTCTCCTTCTACCCCAAATTAATCATGATAGTTTCTTTCTGACTTCAGACTGATGGGCAGGCTTCCTAATTCAGCCCAAGTACAAATCAGTGAAAGACTAAAAAGGATTAGAATTTTGAAAATCACTGAAGCCCAGTTTGACTTTTGCCTTTAGTTACAAAGCTTTGAGATAGCCTCTTTCATCCTAATAGTAGTTTGTAGGAATGTTTTCTCTCAGATTAACTGGGCTTCTTACTGTCTCCTTTCCTCTAGAGATTCTAGGGAAAGGAAAGCATGGTTCATGATATTTTGAAAAGGGTTTTTGTCACCAATATTTGTGTTTTTAAAGGTACCATGATTCAGACTTTTCATTCTGGTCTTATTTCTCTTACTGTATTGAGTCTGTTCAGGGAGGAATTTACTGAAGAGAGAGAGGAGATTTGCAGCTCCGGGGCCTCTAATTTGTGCCTAGGCCTGAAGTCGGGCCATTGGAACAGAGGGGCGGGATGCCAAAGGGAATATGAATGTGAAACAATGAAAGCATCATGAAATCGGGCTCTGGTATCCAGTCCAGCATCCATCATGTAAGGGTCTTGGAAATTGTCACTCCCAGCTTCAAAACAACAACAAAAGTTGAACAAACTGAAAATAAACAACTCTCATCAGATCCTTCAGAGAAGTGTGGTCACAGGGCAGATGGCTGCTGCCAAAAATAGAGGGACAGACAAGTGGGTACAGAAAATCACAATTTATTAGAGCAGGAACCCTTGGGCAGAAACCTCTGTAGGAACTGACCCTGTAGTAGAAAACCCAAAAGTGTAATTGTTGAATTGCTAGAGATTCAGTGTGGACATGCTTGAGAGTTAAAAACTCCAGGAAGGTCTAGGCTTCTGGGGTGGGAGGGTCACACTCTTGTGAGTGTTAGCTCCAGGAGTTCTGCCACATTCGCAAAGTCAAGATAGGAGAAATTTCTTCATGTTTCAACTGGGGGTGTAGCCTTTTTGAAATATGCCTAGAGTATTCTGTTCTTAACAAGGCTTATCTCACTGGGAACTATTTTACCAGAGCCTAACAGACTGGGGTTTTACCAGTGCTTAACTCACCTAAGGGAAGAGAGATACCCAGTTACAGCCCTTTGTAACCTTGCTGTTTTACCTAAGAGAGGAAGAAACAAAACTGAGAAGTACCTGTGAAGGTACAGGGTCACTAAAACGCTGAGACCTAATCATAGACCTATGAAATGCTTTCTCTCCCCTCACACTTTACCATCACATCAATAAGACTCCTGTATAATAATGGGATTACAATGAAAAGAACTGCAATCTCAGATCTTATTTAAGAAGAAGTCTTTAGGGAAACCCCAAGACAACAGAGGCTGCAAAAACAAAGACACACCAGATCAAATTTTGCTTCTGGCACCTACAGCTATAGCAAACACTAAACACAGGCTAACTTCTAGCCGGATGAAAAAAAAATCATGTGAAAAACCTATTTACTGCAGTTCCTTTTACCCAGTTCACCATGTCTAGCCTTCAAGAAAGAAATTACAAGACATACCAACAGACAATGAAACAAAACAACACACAAACACATACACAGTGTGAAGGAACAGAGCAAGCATCACAACCAGCCTCAAATATGGTGGAGATTTTGAAATGATCAGACCTGGAATTTAAAACAACTATGATAAGTATGTAAGGGCTGTCTGGAAAAAGTGGACAATATTCAAGAACAGGTGGGTAAAAATAACATTCAGGGCTTTTTTTGTACTTAGAGGAAGGGATAAGGAAAAGTATGTCTGTTCCATCTTTCTGGAAATGGAAATCTTAACTATAACTTAAAAAAAATTTATTCGGTTTCTCTTCATTGTCTTCATTTCAAGTTCCTGTTTTTGTGTATTGAGATCTATTTCTTTCTTTAATAATAAAGACTTTTCTGGACTTCTAGCCAAGATGGAGGTGTAGGTAGATATGTTTTGCTTCCCTGCATAACCAAAAGAAGGACAACAACAAATTTAAAACAAACAAACAAAAAAAACCCAAGCAGAACTGCCAGAGAATCAAACTGTATGGAAGTCTGACAACCAAGGAGTTAAAGAAGCAACATTCATCCAGGATGGTAGGAGGATGAAGAAGGGCAGCCAGGGCAGAGAGGACGAGTGGCAAGGTGATGGGCCTGGCAGGAGAGGTGGAGGTCCCATATTTGCATAAGGATAAGCCAAGAAGAACAACGGGGGGTGCAACCCAGGGTTCCAGTGTGATAAACTAAAGACTGAAAACTTCTGGCTGAAAAATCCTATGGGGGTTATGGTGGTAGAGAAACTCCCAGCCTTACAGGAGAGTTTGTTGGAGAGACCCATGGGGTCCTAGAATTTACATAAGCTCACTCACTGGGAATCAGCACCAGAAGGACCCAATTTGCTTGTGGGTAGCAGGGGAAGTGACTGAAAGCTGGGTAAGAGCCAAGCAAGTGGCATTGTTCCCTCTCTGACCTTTCCCCCACATACAGCACCACAATGCAGTGAGGTGGGTAGCTCTGCCTTGGTGAATACCTAAGACTCCGTCCCTTATAATGTAACAGGTGCACTGAGACAAAGAAATATGTCTTCCCCCCCAAAGAACAGATCAAAACTCCAGAAAAAGAACTAAGCCATGAGGAGATAGCCAACCTATCTGATGCAGAGTTCAAAACACTGGTAATCAGGATGCTCACAGAATTGGTTGAGTATGGTCACAAAGTAGAGGAAGGTAAAGGTTATGCAAAGTGAAATAAAGAAAAATATACAGGGAACCCACAGTGAAGGGGAGAAAACTGGGTCTCAAATCAAAGACTTGGAACAGAAGTAAAAAATAAACATTCAACCAAACAGAATGAAGAAAGAAGAATTCAGAAAATAAGGAGAGGCTTAGGAACCTCTGGGACAACTTTAAACATTCCAATATGTGAATCATAGGGGTGCCAGAAGGAGAAGAGGAAGAGCAAGAAATTCAAAACTTATTGGAAAATATAATCAAGGAAAACTTCCCCAATCTGGCAAAGGAAATAGATTTTCAGGAAGTCCAGGAAGCTCAGAGAGTCCCAAAGGAGTTGGACCCAAGAAAGAACATACCATGACACATCATAATTAAATTACTCAGGATGGGAGATAACAAGAGAATCTTAAAAGCAGGAAGAGGAAAGGAGAGAGTTACCTACAAAGGAGTTCCCATAAGGCTATCAGCTGATTTCTCAAAAGAGACCTTGCAGGCAAGAAGGGGCTGGAAAGAAGTATTTAAAGCTGTGAAAGACAAGGACCTACATCCAAGATTACTCTATCCAGCAAAGCTATTGTTTAGAATGGAAGGACAGATAAAGTGCTTCCCAGATAAGGTCAAGTTAAAGGAATTCATTATCACCAAGCCCTTATTATATGAAATATTAAAGGGACTCATCTAAGAAAAAGAATAAAATCAAAGGTATGAACAGTAAAATGGCTACAAACTCAGAACTATCAACAATTGAACCTAAAAAACAAAAACAGAACAAACTAAGCAAACAATTAGAATAGAAACAGAATTACAGAAATGGAGATCACATGGAGGGTTATCGGTGGGAAGGGGAAGGGGGTGAATGAGGAAAAATGCACAGGGAATAAGAAGTATAATTGGTAAATACAAAATAGACAGGGGGAAGTGAAGAATAGTGTAAGAAATGGAGAAGCCAAAGAACTTACATGTATGACCCATGGACATGAACTAAGGGGTGGGAATGCTGATGTGAAGGGGGTGCAGGGTGTAGGGGGTTAAAGGGGAGTAAAAATTGGGACAACTGTAATAGTATAATCAACAAAATGTACTTAAAATAAAAAAAAAAACCTAAAACATTAAAGCTGAAAAAAGGAACTTTTCTCAGAGGTGTCATTATCCCTGAATGTCCATTCATATATATTGTTGATCTTTCTTAAATGTGAGAGAAAACCTTCTACTTTCATGTTTCTTCAAGACTCTCCTTTTACTGCCACAAATTCTCATATCCTAAATATTTAGGTCTTGCAAAAGACAAGCAAAAACATCTCCCAGGACTTTTCTGCTTCCAACCCTATCACTCAGTACTTTAGAAATGAAGAACAACCTGTCTGATGTTTGAGTGCAGGACAAGAAGGGGAAATAAGGAGGAAGAAGGCTTATGTGAATTAATATCTCAAAATATTATTCAGTCATATTTATTCTGTTGGATATGTGTCTCCAGTTCTCACTAAAAACTCTTTCTTACATTGCCAGGATCCAAGGAACTCCTTTATCTTCTGCCAATTTTTCCATGGGGGTTTATTAATTCTGTAGAACTTTCTAAAGCCTCTGGTGGGGAAAGAGACTGGAACAGTGCTGAGCACTTTGCCATCCTCCACCTAAGATCTCTGCAGCCACCCCCTTCCTCCTTCATTCTTATCAATGCTTGTAGCAAGGGATAATGCAACTCTCTGGAGATCCACACAGGGCCCAGGTTCAATATATTCTGAAACAATGAGAGCCATCAGGCCCCTTCCAGGAGAGGAGAGTCCTCTGAGGATAAGACAAAGCTGGGACAGGAAGAGGGTAATGGGCACTGTTTTTTGGGGAAAAATAAGGAGTGGAATGAGGAATGGGTGATGTGAAGATATTTGCCTTCATTTGGCAGACTGAAGAGGGGACAGATGAGGACAGTTTCCTCTGGGCTTGAGAAGTGTGGGGCTAGGAAATTTAAGGAGAGAATTACTGATCTTTCATCTTCTCCTTGAAGAAGTAACCTCTGACCCCAATCCTGGGAGAAATTGGCAGTAGGGTGGTCATGCTTATAACTCAGCTAGCAGTGGAAAAACAAGTATGTTAATGAGTATTTGGAAGAGGATGTTAAAGGGTTGTAATTATGTTATTTTTATGTTCCCCAACTCACCCCAAGAATTCCTTAAACAAATTGTTCTAGGTTATGCTGTTTGACATTAGGCTTCAAAAAATAAAGTTTTTCCTATTATAATTCAAATTGAGACATTTAGTAAATTTGCTAAATTTAAATATTTACTGAAGATTACTTTTGGTCTGTATATTGAGGAAAGTTATCATTACAGTATTTGACAGTTAAAATAAACAATTCATCCTGAGTTATTTAACTTGCATCTCAGTTTCCAGATGGTCCTCGTGGCTGTTGGAAGATCATCTTCCCTTAGGTACTCATACATATGGGGTGATCAGATTTCACTATCTTGAGATACATCTACCTCTGACCTCTGACCCATGGACAGAAAATTGAGCTCCTTTATTGAGCTTGCCTATAGAGAAATGAAAGGGCTAATACTGGTATATGATTAAGAAGGTAAAATGAAAATTTCATGAATCTAATCTGAATGCCTCCTTTTCACTAAAATTTGATTACTTCTCATCTTTCTGATAGACTGTGAGAATATTTTCCAGGCTCAGTTGATGTCTAGTTACTTTTTCCTTAATATGGGGCACAGAGAAGAACGAAGATGTAATTAAAATAGTAATTTGATTTTGATTGTTATTACTATGACTTTCCGTAGTGGTCCCAAGCTTCTGAGATTTCTTGCTCCCCAGCCTAATTCTCTGGATGTTGACTCCTCTTTTTTGTACTCAAATCCATGGTTCTTACCTCCACTATAGCATAATTCTCATGCATTTTTATATCAACAAAATATTTCTCTTCACTCTGTCTTAGCAAGTCCTGCTTCTCATTAAGAATGCAGAAGGAGCTGGGGAGGGCTGGGGCGGTGGGCTGGGTTGGGAGTAGAAGACAGAAAACTGTATAAGAACAACAATTAAAATAAAAATTAAAAAAAAAATGCAGAAGGAAAGAAAGGACATGAGTGACTGGGGAAGAGAAATCCTGTCTTGACTCTCTAGAATATCTGGATTTTGTTGATTTTTTCCTGGGTCATGTTCAGGCAACTAATGAAGAACTACACACTGGTTTGTAGGAGAGGTTGTGGCAAGGGCAGGAAGAGGATAAAAGGGATTTTGTTCTTAGGGGCCTGTATTAGTTTGCTAGGGCTTCCATAACAAAATAACAGAGTGTGTGACTTAAATAACAGAAATTTATTCTTCACAGTTCTGGAGTCTAGAAGTTCAAGACCAATATTTTGGCAGAATTGATTTCATTCTGAGATGAGTCTCCTTGGATTTTAGATGGCTGTCTTCTCTCTTTGTCTTCACATAGTCTTTTCTCTATGCATCCACATGTCTGTGTCCTATTCTCTCCTCTTTTTATAAGGATACAAGTCATATTAAGTTAGGAATCACCCATATTACCTCATTTTGCTTTAATTATCTTTAAAGACTCTCTCTCCAACTATAGTCACACTTGGGGTACTGGGAGTCAGCTCAACAATATACAGTTTTGGAGGGACACGATTCAGCCCATAACACATTAGGATTGGGGAGGACAAGGAGTTGGGAAAGGCATGTAGATTCCTGTGTTAGTTGGAGGAGAGAAATTCACCAGTCTGGAACCTGGGGAAATTTTATAACCTTAGGTATTATAGTCTCAGCCCTTCTACCAGTACAATTTAGGAGCTTGGGGTTTCAAATATACTCCATATACCTTTAAACAATATTTATGAAAGGAAATTGTAGAGAAGTATATGTATATATACATGTATATCCATCAGAATAGCACCTCTTTAGAAGGAAAAGGGCTGAGCTGATAGGAAAGGTAGGATGCTTTGAGTTTAATTTTTTATGGTGCTTTAATTATTTTCTCTACTGTCCTTTAAAATGCAGATATTATTAGAGAGCACAACAACTTTTAGAGATTTTTTTATTTAATCCCAGTGAGAACCCCTGGCATTGGTGTTTATAAAAATCTCCCCTGGTGATCCTAATGTGAAACCAGAGTGGAGGACCAACAAGTAATCCTTTGTTTCTCTACTTTCAGCTCAGTAGAGAGCAGCATGGAGCTCTTTAGAATTATAATGGGAGATATCCATTTACCAGAACTCCTCCAAAAAGGAGGACCCATGGATGTCCAGAGAAATCCCATGTTTTTTTTCCTTTGTGATGTGCCCAAGGCTCACTTTGGATTTGACAGACATAAATTTGGCCTTCTTCAGATTGGTTAAGTGAAAAGTAATTGTAAGGATAATTGAGTTTTACAAACATAAAACATTTTTTTTTTTTTGCTATTAAACATGCTAAGATGGACTCTTTCCCACTTAATACAGGTTCGTAGAAATATTTCTGAGGTTATTTCACTCATCTCTTTGAGGTGGACATTCCCTCCTGTCTCATGTTTCCAGGGTGGAGGAGAGAGGGAAGGGTGTGAGCACCCCAGGTATGCGGGGAAGGAAAAGAGGAAACTCTTGTTCTCTAAACATCACCTCCCAAGATTCTATGTGGAAGCTAGAGTTGTGCTGGGTTCTCTGTGTCCACTGGGACCCTGGAAACACAGGTCCAAGGTGGCCACAGAGTTTGTGGCAGGAACAGGAAGGAGGCAGGAGAATTTTGTTGGGGGAAAAAACAGACTTTGTGGGACCAGAGAGCTCTATGGTTTCTCCTCTTTCGGCCACACCTGGGCCTTTAGTTTGAAGAATTAGGGGTGCTTGGAAGCCTTCCTATGAGGCAAGGCGTGAGCTATGACCACAGCCCAAAATCTAAGACAAAGGATGTGTCGCAATCAGATATTGATTCTGAAAGAGTATAACATTTAAAAAAAATTGCGACACATCCTTTAATGTCCTTTAAAGTGGTTATGTGTTTTTAAACCACAAAAAAATCATTCACTATAGGATCATTTGTAAGAATTATCTCTCGGCTGTATTCTCACAGTATACTCCGGTGCCACTTCAATACATTAAGGACTACCATCTTCATTTTCTCTTTAGTCTAAAAGGAATTTATGGCTATACTATTTGGTGGATCACTTGCCAAATAAAAAGGGTAAAGAACCCTTTCCCTCTCCAAAGGAGTGTAACATTATTTATACTTATTATAAGACAAGACACCTATGGGTATCGGTGGAGAGGAGCAGACAAAGACATCTAGGGTCTTCCTTCATCTTTCCTCTAGAATAGGAACTTTCTTAAATGCAGGGAGTCAAGCTTCTCTTCATATCTTTTTCTTTTTTGCTTTCAAAAATAGTCTTACTTTCATACCCAGTTTTCTTTCTCCCTAGTGTTTTTCAAGACTGATATGTCCTCTAAAGTTTGTTCAGTTTGAAAGAGCAGTTGTTTATAATTCTGGGAATAAATTTGCACTTTGTAATTAAAAGGCCTGGTGTGTTGATTGCAACATATCCCTGATTATCTCCTCCTGGGGCCCTGCAGAGCCCAGCCCAGTCCAGCCCCGAGCAGCAGAAACCTTTGCATTTGGCGAAGGAGGCAGCCTGCACCGGGTGGGAGGAGGGGGTCTTGGGCCCTGAGGTGTCCCAGCCTGCAGGGCTGAGAATCGGAGAACTGAGGTCTGTGAGAGAGTTTGAGTGTGAAATGGTGATTACACTTATGTGACTTAGAAGTTCTAAAACACTCTGTAAGAATCCAACTTCCGTTAAAAATGTTCAAAATGGTCCCTTTATCTCTGAATATGGGTGTTGGACTATTCCTCAGGTAAATGTGTTGCTTATTTTTATTCTCTCCTGTTCTTATCATTGCTGCCTGAAATGTTCTGGGGGCTCAGATTATGCTGTTCCATTCCAGTGGGACCTGGATAGTAGGATTTCCCCCTCGCATGGATTGGCCCAGAGACTTTTTTCTACCAGGTTTAAGATAGGGAAAATGCAGTGAAATTGTACTGATGTCGCCTGTTCTCTAAATCTCCAAAAGCAATTCACCTATTTTTAATGTGGCCATTTTGACAAAGCTGTCCTAACCCATGGGACATTTTAATTTGGCCTAAAACTAGGAAATTAAATTTTTATTCATTTTCACCCCATCTCTCAATCTTGTCTAAACCCTAGGCTTTTTATCTCTTCCTTCACTCTATTATATCACCTCCATGGATCATCATAAAGAAAAGTTTGCATTTATTATTGGTTAATGAAAAAAGAACACTATTTTCACATTTGACTTGGCTAGTTGGGTGATGCCAAAGTATCTGTACTAAATATTTCTATCTTCGCTACAAAGTTTAGCCCCCACCAGGGTTTGTGCAGGGAGGCCTACCTGTCTTTTCTAAGCATGGCCACCAGGGTTAGTATGTCTGAGATGCTCAGCAATGACTGATTGGCAGCTGCCTGCGTGAGCACAGAACTCTTGGATAGCAAAGAAATATCTGGAGCAAGAAGCATCAGCAGATGAGCAAAATCTTGACTTTGGATAAATCAAGAATGGAGTACATGAATCATGGTGGTGGGAGGGCAGGCCGATGCCAATAGGAGCTTGGACTGTTTCCTTTCTCCTTTATCTTCATCATTCCTATGATGAAGAATTTCTTCTATGAATTCATAGAATTCTTCTATGAAGAATTTAGTGAAAATGGTGCATAATATGGGAAAGAATTCTCTGTTTTATTGGCAAGTTACCTCTGGTCTTGGATAGAAAAGGGACAACAGGAAGAACATTCAGGGACCACATTTATGTTCTGGATCTGTTTTGAAAGACAGGCACAGTTTGTAAACTTTCTGTGACTGTTTTTGGGCAAAATTAGGAAAGAAAAAGGTGAAAAGGATCTCCATTTTCTTTAACTTATGGGAGCTCCTAAAACAGTGGAGGATGGGATACTGAGTGTGACATTTTGACCTCAAAAAGTTAGGGCTCATTTTTTTCTCCTTGTTCTTCAAATTAGGACAGTAAATGAATAAAAACAGATAAGCAAAGTGGCTTTGGTTTTCATTGGGAGAAAATTTATTATTTCAAGTGTTTTATAATGAAAAGTCCAAGTTGACTCTTTGTACCGTTTTATGCTGATCCTCCTCTTTCCAGACTTTCAGAGTAAAGAGCACAGCCCCTAGACTTTCATCACTAGCCACGAAGAGGATCCTCCCTCAGGGACAGCATTCCTGGGGGAAGGACAGTGAGTGACAGACAAGGGCTTCTGTATGCAGAGTAAATCCCATCTGTGACATATCTAAGCCCGACCCCTGACCCTTGACAGAGAAATGGGCTTTTAATAGAGCTCACGCATAGAATAATGAAAGGGCTTGTGTAAGTTCAAGATCATAAAAGAAAATACAAATTTATCAGGAGGCCAACCCAAGGTCTTTCCTTTGCCTAAAACACATTAAATGAGTTTTCCCTAATTCAAAGATCAGAAGAAAGTTAATACTTAGCCTTTATGGATCACAGATAGGAGCTCTCAGATTATAAAATAGTAATTTCCAATCAGTTCTTTACCCAATATATTAGTTTGTGATGTTCCTATCTTTCAACCTTCTCTTTATCCATCACAAAAATGGGCACAGAAAGATCCCTTGTTCTTGTATGGATTCCAACTTGGATGAGGTTTAATCTTAGACCAGTGGTGTATACACAGAGGCCCATCAAGGTCAAGTGTTTTCTGGTGCTTTATTGTGGATTTTCATAGTGAGACATTTCTTGTCTATAAAATATTTTGGTTTATAAAATGAAAGATGTAAGACATGCTCAACAATAACATCATTTGAAATAAGAAGGGTACAAAGAAAAAAATCTCTCTCCAGGAAAATCTCCTGCCTGAAAGTTCCTCCTGAACACAGGAATGTGCGAGGACCTGAGTACTCAGAGCAGGTAGAGCAGCAGCGGCAGGGAAGCATTCTTCACTCGGGGTGCGGTGGGGTGGGGTGACCCTATGGTTTTTCTTCTCTTAAGATGTGGAATTTCATTTCCATGGTCTAGGAAGAGTTACGGCTAGGAAAGAAGAGGGAATATATTCTATTTATCATGTTCCTTCTATCTTTGTGGGATAGCCAGTATTTCAGCCTGGGTGAAAGGTTAACAGTACACCAGATTTCTGAAGATGGAAATTATGTAGAACATCAACGGGGCTGACACAGGTCTGGACAACCAAGAAATACTTTAAATCCCTTGAATATATAGGCTTGTTTTTGAAGATTATCTATCCATCTATCTATCTATCATTTATCTATTTATCATCTGTTTAGGTATAGATGTATAGATATAGATATATGTAAATATATATAGATATTATGTAACATAAAGGATATCATTAACATATACATATCTTTTAACATATCTGTAACATAATTATGTATAGATGTTATGTAACAATTATGTTACAAAATATCTATATATGTAGATATATATATAGATATTATGCAGCATAAAGGATACATTTATTTCTCTCCATTCTCTTCCTAAAGTGAATTTAAAAAATTTTTTTTATTGTGTTTAATTGTTGTTCTTGTATGGTTTTCTGTCTTCTACTCCCATCCCAACCCACCACCCCAGCCCTCCCCACCTCCCTCCCATTTCCACCCCCCCTAGTTTTGTCCATGTGTCTTTTATACTTGTTGCTCTAATAAAGTGAAATGTTTTAAGTGGAAAAGGTAAATAGGTATGTACATAGATTTAGAAATTTATCCATATACGTAAAGAGAAAGGAGAAATATTTTATCAATGAGATATTTAGTAATGTCCAAATTAACCTTCCCTGCACCGTTACCTGATTTCTCTACTTCCAGATCTGTGGGATTTCCCATGGTTACACAGAAATCCTTTCATTGTAGTTCCTGCCTCCCCATCCTCAGAATTATTCCCTGAAGGCTTCCTTGATGATGGACAAAAGCCTGACCTCTGACCCATGAACAGAAAATTGAAGTCCTCCATGTGGCTTCTGCATGCATTATTCATCAGGCAACCCTAAACCTTGTATATTCTCTGTGTAGGAGCCACACTTACATGTCTTCTCGTGTCTAGCACATTCTAAATAGTCTCTTTTTCTTCATTCTATTTTGTTTTCTTTTATATAGTTCATTTACTTTGCTTTCTTTTGCAATGACTCTGTCTTAAAAGATCTGACTCTAATGATCTCATGGCTTAAATCTTACAGTCTTCAGTGTCTGACAAGTTTCTATTTTTCCCAGTTTCCTGGGATATATGTGATGAATTTTAGAGATGGAGAAGTGGAAAAGAGAGAGTTGATGTCTGTGTTAGTGCTTTTTCTCTGTGTAGAGTCACTTCTAAGAATATCAGAATAACAAGCAGGTGCAAGCAATTTGTATGAAGAAAGGAATGAATGAGAGGAGGATGTATTGAGGAAAATTTCAAGGTAGGGAGGGAGCTATGTATTTCAGGTTGGGGAGAAGTGTGGGATATAGAAATCCTCTTCAAAGTACCTTGCCCTTGGGGTGGGAATAAATGGGACAACACAGGAGGAAATGATCCTTAGAAAGCTCAGTGCCATAAAGCAAGGAAATATCAAAGAATAAGGAGAACATGTGTGAAGGACTCAGGAGTGAGCTTGAAGTTTCTTCCACCAGCCAAATTGGGGACAATTTGAGCATCATAATAACTATTGATGGTAATTGAATATAACCCAAAGAATAAAATAAAAACCCTGTGTCCACACTGGTATAAGTAACTGAGTAAGTAAATAAGTGGGAGAGAGGAGTATGTTTTTCCTTATAGTAGAAGTCCGACTAATAAACACAGAAAGACTGATAGAGTCAGAAAATCACCCTTTGGCAGCCACTATATTCATAACTGTTTTAGGCAAAACTCACTCCTAAAATCAGGTGGGGAAAGTAGGATGAAAAACAAGGTACTTACATACTCCCAAAGTATTTCCTCACATTATACTTATTAATTTCAAGGAAAAAAGTAGTATCTTCATAGTGGAAAAAATTGCCAAAAATCATGTTAACTGTGTGATCAAAGTTAACACTTGTCTGAAACTTTCAGGTGTTTCAGTAGACAAATTATATATCAACAGATATAAAATAAAGATAAAGCAAATGTGACAAAATGACACTATTTGAGGAAACTTGGTGTTGTGTATGTGAATTTGACACAGAGAGATCTGATCAGATCACTGCTGAGAAGTGGGGGGGGGGCAGTAGGAGGAGGTTGCTGGAGGCAAAGGCAATGATAAGCAGCCTAGAACAGGATTGGCTGAAAAGCTGAACACCTCAAAAGCACCTGGAATTATGGGGCCGAAGATTTAAAATAAAAGGAGGGCAGAGACTGGCTCTCAGGCTCTCTTCCTCAATGATGCTCGGATGACTGTGCGGCAGCTGCCTGTGTTTCCTACAGGATGATAGAAGAAACTCCAACTCCAGGCACAGTCCACAGTCAGGCTGGCCTGGCAGAGGGTGGCAGGGTTATTCTTCTTTGGGTGTTCTAGAGGGGACAGTCTCTGTGGTAGAAGCCTGCCATTCTTCTAAAATTGTGTAGCTTTTGTATGCTATGTTGTTTTAGTTTGTAAACTAATCCCATAGAAATAAGGTAATTAAAAACATGAGGAATGATAGGGGAACTCAGGAGTTAAAGAATTTAGCCTTAATCGATTGGCTAAGTGATTAAGGCTATAATTAAATAGTTAAAGAATTTAGCTTTAATTGATAGGCTTAAGCAATTAAAGCTGTAACTAAAGAGTTAAAGATTTTAGCCTGAACTGATAGACTTAAATGACTAATGCACATGGAAAGCTATTATTGCAAAATTGTGTAGCTTTTCAATAAAGACTCCTTTCCTTTCCCACCAAAATTTGCCTCTGGAATTTTGCCTGGTGGGTGGAAAGATCCTATTTGCTGTTCAGTAACAAATTCTTTGTATTATTTTAAACCTTTCCTGAAAGGCTAAAATTATTTCAAAATTAAATTACCCTAAAAAGATTATAGAGGGGTAGTTTTAAGAGACTATGCTAGTTCTGAGGTCACAGGTAATGTAGTTTTGTGTGAAGTTGGGCAGATTTCAGCAACAGTAGGAGACAAGTTTAGGCTTTAAGCCAGGTTTTCCTCCTTCCTGGGGAAGATTATATTGCTTTTATAATAAGAAAACCAAATAATTAAAAAAATAGAATAAAATTTACTTTTTAAGTTTAACAACAAAAATAAGAGGTTTAACAAATGTGAATTGGGGATGAAAATGATTTCAAAATGTAAAAATGGTTTGAAGGCACATATTTGTTATAGGTGAGCTGCAACTAGTAATTATATCCAGATGTACCTATCTCCTTACCGTTATCAGTATGATGCCTAGAGTCTGTTGAATCAGAGATGAGAAATATGCAGAATTCAATCAGATGTCATTTAAATATCTATCAGGTTTGTGGTGGGAACTCACAGCAAAATATGAAAAGTATTCAGAAATAGACCAGGCAGTAAATGGATTAGATAAATCTAATCAACTGCTAAAACAATTTTGGTAGAGATTTGCAGACTCAAATCAGATTAAAGAAATAGAAAATGTGTAACTTGAATTCAGGGGGCTACACAACCAACCTATTTGGAGGGCACAGGCTTGAATTGCCCTTGTCCGTTAGTGGCCTGAGGAGAGTTGTCCTGGTCAAAGTTTTTGGCTGATAAGCAACCTCACTCTGCCAAGACAGTCATTGCAAAGTCACTTGAAATACAAACTCTAACTTGCTTTCTTTAGTAGAAAAATTTCATTTCACCCAAGGGAAGTGTAGATTAATCTTAGAGATAATGACCTAAAGCCACAATATTAATATTTTTTTGTTAATTTAACAACAATAAGTGCATATCTGGATTTAAAGAGAATCGAATATAATATAAACACATCAATCTTATAATTCCAATTCAAAATATGCAATTAAGTAGCTGATTTAGACTTATGTTTTGTAAGTTAAAATACATAGAATATTTTACTAAGTTTGTAAATAGTATTGACTGTTTAAGAGAATTTAGAACTTACTGTATTTTAAATTTAATATATCAAATTTGGTTGCATTTTTAATTGTTTGGGAAAGTTTTGCTTATGGTAGCATTCAAAAGAAGATTTTAAGTAGACTATTATAGTTCAATAAATATATAAGTGTAGTACAAATGTTTAAAGGAGTTTAACCAAACAAATTGAGTTGACCATATGACCCAGCAATGCCTCTTCTGGGTATTCAGAGTAGTGAAGACATGGAAACACGTGAGTGTCCTTCGATGGATGATTGGATACAGAGGATGTGGTGCATGTGTACAATGGAAGAGTACTCAGCAATAAGAAAAGATAAAATACTGCCATGTGCTACAACATGGATGGGTCTTGAGCAAAACAAGTCAGAAAAAGTCAAGAACCATATAATTTCACCTATATGGGGAATATAAAACTGAAAGCAACAAATGAACAAACAGGAAAAACAAATAAACAAAAACTCATAGACACAGAGAAAAATGTGATGGTTACCAGAGGGATGGTGGGTACAGGGCTAGTGAAGAGTAAAGGGGTCAAATTTTTGGTGAAGGAAGATTTGACTTTGAATGGTAGGCACACAATGCAAGATACATTATATTATAGAATTGTACACTTGAAACCTGTATAATTTGATTAACCAATGTCAACCCAATAAATTTAATTAAAAGCTAAAAATAATAAACCAAGCAAATTGAATTAATCATAACTTAATAAAATATTTCATTTGACTTCTTTAACTGTTGAAGTTAACTATTTCATTTTTAATTTTGTTTTTTACTTCCAGTTTTATTGGGGTATAATTGACATGTAACACTATATAAGTTTAAAGTGTACAAAATAATGATTTGAGATATATGTATATATGTGTGTATGCATGTGTCTGTATATATGTATAAAAATATATGAATGATTACCACAATATGTTTAGTTAATATCTGTCACTTAGTTACATTTTTTCCATGTGATGAGAACTTTTAAGATCTACTCTCTTCCTTTCATCCCACGACATCTGATTATATATTCTCCAGTGCACATGAAATATTCTCAAAGACAGATCATATGTTGAGTCACAAATCTAGCCTCAACAAATTTAAGATTGAAACCATACCAAGCATATTCATTGACCACAATGCTTTGGCATTGGAAATCAATTGTAAAAAAGGAAGTAAAAAAACCCTCGTAAATATGTGGAGATTAAACAACACTATTAAAAAATGACTGAGTCAAAGAAGAAATAAAAGGTGAGATCAAAAGATATATAGAGACAAAAGAGAATGACAATATAACATATCAAAACTTCCTTTTGTTGGATGCAACAAAAGCAATCATAAGTTTATATCTTTACAGTCCTATCAAGAAATAAGAAAAATCTCAAATATACAACCTAACACTGCATCTTAAAGAACTAGAAAAAGAAGAACAAAAGCAGCCCAAAGTCAGCAGAAGAAAGGGAATAATAAAATTTAGTGAAATTATAACTAAAACATCAATATTAGTGAACTAAAATACCCATTAGGAAATTTAATGGGTATTAAATGGGTAATAGGAGATAGGTTGTATACCAAATGCTCTAAAGAAGTTCACTGTCAGTATTTGTGAACAAGTTACCCAATACATGGCAAAGTACATAAATATGTTTTTGCTTCTCCGAGCCTAGGTTTTACCTGTAACTAGTTATATCATTGAAATCAAGAAAAAAATTAAGTACAGTTATAAAGCAGACATAATATACATCATTATATTTCAGAAATGTGGAATTTTGGCATAAACTACACAGCAGTGAAGAAAATGGATGGCAGGTAAGTCTAATATCCTACATCAAATTATCATAGAACATTTGAGGGAAAATTATATTTTGGCAATGTAGTCACTACTTTTACATGAAATAACAAAATACAATGTTTAAGTGAAATTTATAGTCTCTTAAGCATGCACTTTAGAAAGGAAAACACTTTAGAAAAGGATTAGAATCAAGAAAATGGAACAGCTATACGTGAGGCTGCATACAAGATCAGAGTAGAGGTGAAGATTTTAAACAAGGTACACAATGGATGACTGTATTAGTTAGGAGGTAGATTAAGCTGTATGTAAAAAGACTCAAAATGACAGTGCATTATACTTTTTATATTATTTGTTTTTTTAAAGTATATTTTATTGAATTATGCTATCACCATTTTTCCCAAATTTTCTCCCTTTATCCCCACTCTGCCCTGCACCCCCAACTGTCCAACATCCCCCCCTTAGTTCATGTCCATGGGTTGTACATATAGGTTCTTTGAATTCTGTTTCCTATACCATTCTTAACCTCTCCCCTTCTATTTTATGCCTACCAATTGTGCTTCTTATTCCCTGTATCTTCCCCCCTATTCCTCCCATCCTCCTCCCCCCTGATAATCCTCCATATGATCTCTATTTCTCTGATTCTGTTCTTATTCTATTGTTTGCTTAATTTTTGTTTTTGTTGTTTTTCTTTAGGTTCAGTTGTTGATAGTTGTTAGTTTGTTGTCATTTTACTATTCATGGTTTTTGATCTTCTTCAATTTCTTAGATAAGTCCTTTAACATTTTATATAATAAAGGCTTGGTAATGATGAACTCCATTTTATCTGCCCTTCCATTCTAAATGACAGCTTTGCTGGATAGAGTAATCTTGGATGCAGGCCCTTGTCTTTCATGACTTCAAATATTTCTTTCCAGCCCCTTCTACCCTGTGAGGTTTCTTTTGAGAAATCAGCTGATAGCCTTATGGGAACTCTTTTGTAGGTAACTCTCTCCTTTCCTCTTCCTGATTTTAAGATTCTCTCTTTATCTTTAATCATGAGTAACTTAATGATGATGTGTCTTCGTATGTTCCTCTTTGAGTCCAACTTCTTTGGGACTCTGTGGGCTTCCTGGACTTTCTGGAAGCCTATTTCCTTCAACAGATTGGGGAAGTTTTCCTTCATTATATTTTCCAATAAGTTTCGAATTTCTTGCTCTTCCTCTTCTCCTTCTGGCACCCCTATGACTCACGTATTGGAACGTTTAAAGTTGTCCCATAGGTTCCTAAGCCTCTCTTAATTTTTTTGAATTCTTGTTTCTTATTCTGTTCCAGTTGGATGTTTATTTCTTCCTTTTCTTACAAATCATTGATTTGAGTCCTTGTTTCCTTCCTGTCATTGTTGGTTCCTTGAATATTTTGCTTTATTTCATTTTGGGCGCCCTTCATTTTTTTATTTTTATTTTTATTTTATTTTGTGACCAAGCTCAATCAGTTCTCTGAGCATTTTGATTACCAGAGTTTTGAACTCTCCATCAGATAGGTTGGCTATCTCCTCATCACTTAGCTCTGTTTCTGGAGCTTTGCTGTGTCCTTTCATTTGGGCCATATTTCTTTGTCTCAGTGCACCCATTAAATTGTCAGGGGGTGGGGCCTTAGGTATTCACGAGGGCAGGGCAACCCTCCTTGCTGCAGTGTGGTGCTGTCTGTGGGGGAGGGGTCAGAGAGGGACTTTTTATATTATTTGTGATTGATATACAGTTGTAAGGTAGGGGGATTGGGGCTGGTAGAGCAGCTCTGCTCTATCAGATTCTTCAGAAACCTTGGCTCCTTCTATTTATTTCTCTGTCTCTCATTATTGTTCTCAGCCACGGAGTCTGAGTTGTCTTGCCACCAAATCCAGTGTCATGTCAGAGGAGGGCAGAAAATTGATTCCCCTCCCTTTAAGGACTCAACCTAAAAAAGGTACACATTACTTATACTCACTTCCCATTGGTCAGAACTTAGTTACATGGCTCCACTCAACTAGATAAAAGGGTGGGAAATGTATCTGTATTCTAGTGGCCAGGTGCTCACCTAAAATTCTATTGCAAAGGAAGAAGCAGTTCTCACTTCCTTCTCACTGATTGTGACAGTGAGCAATCTGAGACTGAAAAAGGAAGGAAACACACTTGAGGAGAGGAAGGTCCTTGTGTATTCCTATTAAGACCGCTAGACTCTGAGATCCATGTTGCCAAGTTTCCTAGGATAGTGCTGTAGATTGGGGGGGGGCAGTGAAAAAGGGATTTCTGAGTATTTAATAACATACAGGCTCTTAGAGAAATGGCTTGTGATTTGGTTAAGAAGTGACACCTATTTTGAGGGCTATTTGCAGAAATTTGAAACCATCTCTGTCTATATGAAAGCCTGATTTTTTGAGAGAAAAACTGCTCCATAAACAGCCTGCATATGGGACAGAGAGAAAGTCTGATAAATACAGGTCAACTTTGGGTGTGGTTCAGAGGAAGAGAGAAGAAGGAGCAGATGAACCTTCTGAATGAGACTGACAGGGAATAGGGATGTATTAGCACGAGAGTTATTCATCTGAGACTGAGAGAGGACCATTGTTTAGAACAGTAAAAATGGCCAACATTTAATATGTTTTAGAAATTGTTTAGACACTTTACATGAACTCATTTAATTTTCAGAATGACTGTGAATTAGGTACCAGCTTTAGTTCCATTTTGTAGATGGAGCAAATGAGGTGCCAAGTTATTAATTAATTTGCTCAAGGCTACATACTTGATCGAAGTTGGAATTTGAACCTAGGCATTTTGGCTCCAGTATCTGTATGTGTAACATCTACACTGTGCTGTCTCAGCAACCTTTTCTTAAGAAGGGAAATTATCTCATGTTAATTCCAGACCAGCCTGTGCATAGTTACGTGTAAGAAACACAGTTGTGGCAATTAAAGCATAGGCTAGCACAAGAGCATGATTATGAGTTAACAGGGTGAGGTTAAGAGTGAAGGAGTCTGTGCAGAAATGAACTTTCAAGGTTATAAAGTGTATGCCCTGCAGCGAGGAGTTCAGAGAGCCCGGGCAGCATAACCAAATGTTTCGGCTATTATCTGTTTCATTACCAAAGATGTAGTTAAGTCCAACAGCACAGTTAGCCATGTGGTGGAAAATTTTAGTCTTGTAATGTCTCTGTCCCTCAAGCTTTGTATCTGTAAAATGGGACTTTCTCTTTTCCCTACAGGCCTATTTCAGTAGGAAGAAATGGTTGAAAGTCTTTGGATGATTTAATCATATCATTTAAAGCAGTAACTCTAAGTTGTTACACATATTATCTTAATGGTGTGGAAAGCAGTGCCCGAATAAACGTACCTGTGTTTGATAAATTCCAGGACCAGGCAAAATCATGTCACAATAAAGAGTAGATGAGTGGAGACATGGGGAAGGCACACTTCTGCCACAGGGACTGCCAGTTGTTTAGTGCTTGGTTAATGAGGCTCAGAACAGGAGCACAGCCTGGCCGCAGACTTTGGGAGCACATACTAAAAATTTTATATTTAAGTTAACAATCACGGAGCTACTACAACCCCAACCCGGTGGGACTCTGGGTAGGATAGGGCCAAGCTCTCTGGCTTTCTTGAAACAATTGGCAACAATTTGGGAGGTGGTCAACTTGGGGTTGAGGGAGTGGTCCACGATTTAGAGCAGTTTTCCTCTGTGCATAGATGTTTAACCATGTGTGAGAGGTAGCACTGCCAAGTGGTGAGCACGGAGATCCGGAATCATTTGGCTTGACCTTGATTTCTGGTTCTCCCACGGGCCAAGTGACCTTGAATAAATGACTCATTCTCTCCAAGCTTCAGTTTCCCTGTCTGTAAAATGAAGATAAGAGGCCCCACCTCTTAAGATTGTTGGAGGGTTACAGGAGCATGTGAAGGCCTTAGCACTGTGATGGACACATAATAACTGCTCAAATCGTGTTAGCTATTATTTTTAATATTATTACTCTTAGAGGACGAGGTCTGATGTCATTGGCGCTAGAGTCTAACCAATTCTATTTTGACTTTGGAAGTGAGACTAATTTATGTGTGAAGTGTGGCCCAGGATTTTTGCCCACCTCCCACTCACTCAGCAAGGGGCTCTGATGGGTTTGTGGTAATACTGGCTACCCAAGTATTTTCTATGAGTGTTTACAAAAGTGCGATGTTGCCCAAACTGCACCTCTATAAGACCCAGTGATAGGAATGTAAATTAGTTAAAGTGATCTGTAATAATTTTGAAGTTACTAGCACATATTGAAGGATCCTTCTTGATCCTTCTGAGAAAACTTTGCAAAAGTTCTGCTATGATTGTATGTAAACCTGAGACTTGGCACCAGCATATTTCCGTTTTGCAAATGTGACTGAATAAATTGATCTGCCTTGTCTACGGCGATGTGGATATCTCCAACCATTAGTAATCTTTTGCCTCTGAGTTGATTTTTTTTTCTAGCCCGGCATAATTCCAGGCAGCGTGCCATTGTCTCAAATGCATTTCTGATTGATTTTCTGCCTAACAACTGACAACTTAACTTTTCAGCAGGAGGTCTGAGTTCAGGCTCCCTTTTTTAATGCTTCTGAGTGTAATGTGATCCTGATGGATGGTTCTGAAGAACAACTGGCTTTTGTGATGGAAAAGAAAGTGTAGCAGTTGACTTCTTCCATATGGATTACATTACTGTAAATTAGAGAAGGGTAGGGGCCCAGAAGAGGATGGTTGCTTTTATGGGAAAGGTCAGGATTTAATTCTATTATTATCTTGTTTATAATTTAAAGAATTCTGCTCCCAGTTGAGCTCACTGGTATATAAAAGTGCTTGGTGAATGTGGTTGTATAATCTACTTGATTCCTTATGAAACTTTACAAAAGGCATTTAAAAATCCCATTTTAAAACCTGATTTTTAACCAGGTATAAAGTGTCATAATTTGCTTAGTGGTCAATTTTGGTGACTAATGATACAACTTGTATTTTGTTTTAAATAGACTGATTCTAGAGATTTGATTCTAATTAAGTTCTTGAAGGTTTCTCCAACAATAAGTTGCATTTGGTATTTGTGTCTGAATCATTCTTGAAGGATGGAAACTTCTTGGATCAACCTCTAAGTCAATCAAAAGGATTTCAAAAGGATTACCAGGGTATTGATCCCAAATAACAAATCCCCAGCTGTTAGTAACAATGTAAGACTATGGTTCTAAATGACCGCCGTCAAGTGACACTTAAGTTTGATTTTCACAGAGGTTGCTTTTAAGTAGCAGATAGAATTCCAGATGGTTTGACTATCAGTTCACTGGATGCTGGGTTCTAGTCAGGTGGCAAATCTAGGAGAATTTATATGACACAACTAAATGGCAAATCTATAATGGCAAACTTACATTAGTTGGTACCTTTGGATATGCATACCAAAGTCCAGTGTTCCATTTCCGTGCCCTTGTTCATGTGGCTTCCCAGTCTGGGCCTTTTTTCCAGTCCTCTTTCTATACCTTTATATATCCATCCAAATCTATCAACATTTACTATGATGTCCTCCCAGTTACTTTGACACCCAGTGATCCCTTCTATTTCTCATCTGCTAATGCATTTGTGGTTTACACCTCCCAACTCCGTTTATAATTATATCATGTATTGTATATGCCTCTTATCGATGGGTGCACATTTACTCTTCCTCCCTCAATCACACTTCCTTGAGGAAAGGGACGTTATTGTACACCATCCTTCTAACCTCTTTTTCTCCGTGACAGTACCCCGCTCAGTGCCAAACATTTGCAACTAACTAAACATTTCTATTTAATTTAAAACATAACTGTCACAAACTTTTGGAAAAATGTCAATAACATGAGAGTTTACATTTTAAGACATTATTAGCTGACAGCTTAATTAGAAATGATGACTTTTCCTGGGTAACTTCATGCAGGAGAAAGGACGGCACAAACAGAGGTATGGAGAAGGACAAAGAATGGATTTCATTTACCTCATATTGTTTACCTCCATTTTCCCAAACCTTTTAGAGCAGACTGTGGATGAAAAGGACACTGTAATAAATTTAACTGAAAGCAACCACACAGAGTGATTTGATCATAGTTTCCTAACTGGGCAGGTCATGGTGGGCATTCAGCCTCAGACATGTAACTTCTTTAGTAATAGATTGATCTTTGCCAGAGGCAAGCCCTGTCCATTGTTCTTGTGCACCTAGGTCAGCACATCTTTGAAACGTCTCTTTTTTCAGACCCCTCAGAAACATAACCACCCTCAAGAGAGCATAGAATCTTAACTATTCTGTAATCCAACCCCCGACCTTGTTTTCTTGAACCTTCTTGTAGTCTTCCTTATGTTCCCTTCTTAATTTCAGATTTACACAAGAAACTGCAAAGCTGCCATTCTCCGGAGCTTCTGAAATCTTGCTCCCTGGCAATTGTTGTCAGTTTGGCTCAAATGAACTCATAAAAATTCTCTACAGGTTTGGATATTTCTTATATCTATAAGACATGGTAGATAATTGAGAAAGCAGAAGTCTCATTGGATTTGCAACAGGGAGAATTGAATGTAAGAAACTGGTTCCAATGACTGGTTGGAAAACTGAAAAAGAAAAAAGGGGGCACTCGTCTATCATAGAGATGGTAATTGCAGGAAGCTGTCAAATCTGCACACTGGGTAAACCAAGGGAAGCATTCGGCCTGATGAGAACCTGGAGGTTGGGAGGAGAGTTCTCAGAGAACTGCCCTTGGACCTCTGAGGAAGGCAAGGTGAGATTGTTCTGGGATGCCAACAGAAAATGTTGCAGCCTGGGACCAACTGCCTCCACCTGGGTGAAAGACCATTGCTGGCCCAAACAGCAAACAACAGGAAGAACAAAACCTTCTTCTCTATTCCAGCCTCCCAGACTTCCTCTAGTGCCCTCTGTTGGTAAGAACCTGTCAGGAACAGCTGACAAAGGAACAAAATCATTCTCATAATCCCAGCACCAGTACCAGAGTAGAGCAGGGCACAGGGAATTAGAGTTGGGAGTTAATAGTTCCATAGTTGGTACAAAGAGTAATAATACATATTGCATTCCTATGTCATGAGAGGGTGAGGAAGAGGATGAAGATAATAGAGACGCTTTTGAGGCATAGGTAGGAGACAGTTTCTTCAGTGTTTGCCAGCACAGAAAGGCAAGGAGGTGGGGGTGTCAGTCACATGACCTTTTGCTGAAGGCCCAGCCTGGCCATACCAGTCATCAGCGGGAGCTCAAAGCTCCTTTCTTTCTGCGTTCTTCTTATTCCTCTAGTGAAAATGGCCTTCCATGGCTAGTCTTTGGGCCCTCCATGAAGTTTAAAGAAAATATGCTCCGTTATCTCACTAGTGTTTGATAGTTTGTGGAGCACTGTTGACCTTCCTTGGACAGAAATGTGACAGAAATGCAAAGGTGACACCTTGGGCATGTTACACTACTGTGGTGGAGCTCTGACTGATCCAGTCAAATATCAGCATTCCCGGAAATTCGCCTATTCATGAATCCTATTAATAGCTGAGGTTTGACTCTCACAGTGAAACCCACTCAGAGAAGTGTGATTATTCCTTCATTATGATTTGCCCACGTCATAGAGAACCCATTACCTTTATAAGAGGAACAAGCTCATCTTATATTAAAATAAGCCCACAGTAATTATGAATTACATAAATAAGATAAAATGTACTGTATAAGTTTCTGGATGGGAACTCTCCAAGCAGCGAGGAGGTGGGAGCTGTTATATTGTCACCGGGCCTTGAAGACGGTGGGCACAACAATCAGTGTGTGTTCACGGATGGCTTGTATCTGTGCTAAGCACTCTGCTGCTACCCCAGGCACCTTCTAGTCAACGAACTGTAAACTGATTCATTTTCTGAAGGAATTCTGAGGAAAATTTCTTAATAACAGAAGTGTACTCTTCCATCATAAAAAATCACCCTAAATTTCTTTGTTTTCTAGGGTTGAAAATGTAGTATAATGGCCTCACATTCAACTGAACTGCTGTTGTGTATAAAGCACTGTTTTAAATTTCTTTATGGATTAGGTCATTTAATTATCACAACCCTAAGAGAAAATGTTTTTATTAATCTCCATTTTTCAGCTAAGAACACTCAAGCAGAGAATGGTTAAGTAACATTTCCAAGGTCATATAGCTGGCAGGTGGCAGGGGCAGGATTCAAACCCAGGTGGCATGAACTGAGAGCTCGTAGTCTTACATAATATGCCACACTACCTTCTGGGGCCAGCAAGTTCACTGATGTAGCATGTTTTATGTTACTCATAGAATTGTTAGCAAGAAGGCTGCTACAGTAAAAGACAACAATTACACTGTTGGCAAAATATACCCGTTGCTCCTGGAGAATTGTCCTTTGTGTCCACACTTCAGAACACACTGGTACTCTCTAAGGTGATTCTTCTACATCTAAGAAGGAAGAGGAGGAAGAAATGGAGCGATTGAGCACCTGCCATGTAAGCAAGTCTGTGTTAGTCATTTTTACATATTCTGTAAGGCAGATATTAACACACCCATTTTCTGATAAGAAACTTGGAGACAAAGAGACATTCAGCAACCAGGCCAAATCACTGGGCTAATAAATGATGGAGCTGAGATCCGAATCTACTGCTCTTGAACACCCACTTTCTGGCTACTATTAATACTCTGAGTTTCTTTCAGGAATTATTTAAACCTTTGACAGTATGAACACTTCAGATAATACAGATCTTAGAGAATAGGCAAGGAAGAAATACTTTGTTTATATTCACCTTTTAATTTTGTTTCCTATTCATGACATGAGCCACGACTACCACCCGTAACTATAGTCTGAGCCCCAGCTCTGCTCCTTGATATGCTTATTCTAATTGGAATTCAGAGAGGTCTTTTTTCTTTCTTTGTGGTACCTATTAAGCCCCATTCACAACACTGCCCTATTAGAACTGTGGAGGTTATTAACTTGGACTTTCAAATCAGACTTTTTGCAACTCTGCTCAAGGCAACCTTATTTTCCCAGTAGAACAATCATGTATTTTCAGTGAGCAGTCATAAATATTGAAGAGTTAGTTCCTAGCTAATTTAAAAGAATAAAGGATGGAATATCCTTCAGATTTCATTCTCATCTAATTTTAGTTGAGTAAGATGCTTGCAAAGGTCACACGCGAAAACGATGTCATAAAGAGCTCTAAGGGCAGTGTTTACAGGCTTCGCTGCGTGTGTGTGCATTCCTACATTTGCAAAAGAAATGACAAATTAAAAGATGAGGGCATTAAAATGACCAGAGAATAAAATGCCCAATTCTTTTTTCATAGTACTATGTGTTAATTGTAGATATTCCCACGAATCACCTGAAGCTCTGCAAGCTTCTGAGGGTTTCTGAATTATCAAAGAATAAAGAATAAAGCTCTCTTTCACTGGTTTTATGGTCATTTATGTTTCTTATGGTCACAGGCTCTGCAAGTTAGAGATTATACAAATTTTATAGTTAGTAATATCTTTAACAAGAAAAATTTAAAAGCTAGATGACCCCATCCTACAACTTTTTTTTGAGTTCACTGGGGTTTATTAAACAATAAATGAAAGTGTTACCTAACTTTTATTTTAATATTCTAACTTTTATGCCTTTACCATATTGCTGGAGGGCAGGTGTTATTTATGCCAATTTAAACATTTCTCTCAAATTTAGTTCCCCCCCTTCCGCTGCTACCTACTCAACGCAGACACTTCTCTGTGTGTATATGTTTGTGTGTGTGTTTCAGCTGTGAGCAGCTTCCTGCCAGCACATGCGGTTCCTTCGCTGGAATTGGGAAAAGGTGTCCTCTCTGGGTTGACAAATTAGAAAAAGTTGCTCTTCCTTTCCTTCCTCTCTCAACTAGGTCCCTTTCTGTAAAACCTGTGTTCCTGTATGCATTTGATTGTCAGTTGTGAAATATTCGTCAGTCCTTAACACTTACACCTGAATTGGTAAACGACTTCATAATTGATCTCCTTGCCATCAGCCCATTGCCGTTCCAGTATATTTCACAGATGCTTCGTCATCCGTCATCTTCAAATAGCTTTGCCCTCGCATGGGCTTCAGTGTCTCCCTGCAGCAGGCAGGAGGAAGAGCCAGCATTTGCCTGAGGATGAGTTTGTTAATCACATCAACAAGGTGGAATGAAGGAAGTCTTGGCGGACTTTTCTGGGAATTGATTCCAATGCGATTTCAAATAAAAGGGAATTTTATTTCTAAAGTACTGTATGAGATTTCCTCTTGCATTACTTTCTAAGAAAGTTTTTGAACATCAAATAACTTGAGAGTTTCTCTTTTTTATACTTGATAGCCCCGGCTGCAGCTTGCTGTACATAACATTCTATTCAAGTGCTATTAACCCTCTTGCTGTTTGTGTATTCCATCCTGCTTCCTGCCTCAAGCAGAAGCTGACAGAATGAATGAGACCGGGGCATGGTGGGCGACTCCAGTGTTCTCAGCTCTGCTGGCTACTGACCTCTTGGACAGGGAGCCTGCATTTCCTTTCTTCTAGAACATAAGGCACATGACACCAGCATGGTTTCCTGGCAGCATCCAGAAAATCTGATTAGAAATCCATTCAAGGCAGGTATCTTTCCACTGCACTTCAAGTCCATCTCTTTTGTCACAACAGAGATTTGACTAGAAGAGGGGCGGAAAGGACAAGTTGCTCACTCGCTGGTTTAGACGTGTAAGTGCACAGTACTTAGGAAAATAGAAGTTTGCCTTGGAGTTATTTCAGTTTGTTCTCTTGTGACTAATAGATCTGCAGGGTGATTTTAAAATTTGCTTTTATTTACCTTGCATTCCTTTCATGAACCCTGGTAAGATGATGAAATACGTAAGTTTTTATTATTATTATTATTATTACTCCTTGGCTGGAGCAATGCCTAGCAGACGCAATGAGTCTTCCTGAGACAATCTAATGATGCATGTTTAGTTTCAAATCTTGACTTCTAGTTACTCTTGGGAACATTACAGTGTTATATGGTCATCCTGCCCTATTTAGAGAGCTGATTTATTGGAGTTCTCAAAGGGGACATTGTACACAGAACAGTACTAACCCGAATATGTATTTTCACTCCCCCTCTCGTCCTTTCTTTTACTTTCCCTTCCCACCGCTTCTTCAAAAGGATTAGCTTATTGCACTAGCATCTTACTCATAGGAGTAAAATTCGAACTGTTTGTCTTTGATTTCAGTTAGATTCTTTCAAATATCCAGCACAATAGTATCTAGCACATAGTTGGCTATCAATGAACACCTGTTGAATAAATTAATCACTTCAGGAATCACTTCCTGGCAACCAAGAGAAATGCCTGCATTTATATAACCGCCTTCCTTGCCCACCTATCTTTCCAAGACTGGAATGCTAAGATTGCACGCTTATCAGCAAAGATGAAGAAGGTACATTTGAGTTGGGAAATGTGAGACTTCATATCTGAATTTAAGAGCAGATGTGAAGGACTGATAGCAATTGTTTGCTTTCAGATATGACTTAAGAAAAAGATTGTACATTAGATAGAAGTCAGGAAAGCTGTGTTCTAAAAGTCTGTAATTGCTTATCCTCTGGGGACCTTGATTGTAAAATGAAAAAAGCTAGCATCTACAATCTGTCCTGTCTTCCATCAAAGAATCATTGACTTTGTAATCTTCAGCAAAGAACAAGAAGAGACAGGCTTTTAAAATTCTTCTTCATGAAAAATGTCTAGTTTTCTCTAAACAAAAAGGAAGTAACTAACACAGTGTAACCAGGATAATTCTGAATTGTTCTTCTATATGACATATGTGTCTTTTCAGTCACCTGCATGAGAAGAATGTGGTTTTTATCCTTGTACGCTTTGCTAATTATATTGAAAAACTGGGAAGGAAAGAAGAGCAAAAATCCTATTTCCTGAAACAAGTCTTAAGGGGAAAGAAGAAATTAATTTGTTCTGCTGTTTTGTTGTCGGTAAAACATTTACTTAATCCCTTTGTCACAGAATCTCATTACTCTTTATTCTTTTTCAGCTTTATAGTTCTGCTTCAGATACTCAAATGGAATTTCCAGATGGCTGCCCTCTGTAAGGTATGAAGCTTCTTTCTGTAAGCAGTCTTTACCTCCTTCCCTCCCACGTGCAATATGTTTCTTATATACTTCGCCTTTAAATATTTTTTTAAGTTTTAGAAATAATAGCTGATGGATTTGATTTGTTCTTCAATTAATACCTAACACTTGTTTTATTTCTATATATGAAGTGCCACCATCTTCTCAGTAGAAATCTGCTTCTAGAGGTTGATGGGGGCTATTTCACCAGTTAATGTTAGGTCAGCAACTGTGACAAATCCACCATACTTGTCCTTAATTTTGTTTGGTTCAGACTCCACAGCATCCCGCTGTCCTTCAGCCTTTGTATAACTGGGGTCAGAGTGGGGAGAGTCAAGTGTGGCTTCTGCTTCTGCCGGAAAATGGACACATTTCAGTCCATAGACTGATGCTGCCCACATTCAGCACATAAAGTTGGTATATTCCATCTTCCCTGAAAGGATTAAGGGAAGGGATTTGCTAAATATGTTGGTGATGTTTATCACAGTCCTTCAAAGGGCATCTGCCACTGAAGTGAAGGTAGAGAAATGAAGCTAAGCGACACTTGCTTCATGCTATAAGTCAATTTCTCAGAAAGATTTGTGCTCCCAGACCCTGGTTTTAAAACCCATCGGCTCCTCTATGGACCCACAGTCCACCACCATCACCATCAGCCACCCTACCAGCACCAGAACTCCTGCCCTTTTCAATCTGACAACCTTCACCTCTGGCCATGGCATCATTACCATCCCCTCTTCACCTACAATCTTGATATCATATTAAATCTTTTTTGCTTTGTTTTCAGAGCACCATGACCAAAATTTTATTATGAAAGTTTAAAATAATATTTATTAAGTACTTATCATTATGGTACTTTATACATGTTAACTCATGTAATCCGTACAACTTTATGAATTAGGTAATATTATTAACTGCATTTTTCAGATCTAGAAATTGAGTCTCGTGGAGTAAAGTCACCTACCCCAAGTCATACAACTAGTGGCAGAACCTGGATTCTAACCTAGGCCATTTGTTTACTGGTAATACTTGGGTTTGAAGTTAAAATGAGTTGTCACACACAAATGCACAGACATACTACTTGGGACAATAAGTAGTAAACTTGTAAAATTTATATCTCTTTGAGTTTGTCAAGTTTGGGTACACTAAGTATCAGGAACAAATGAACCCTAAACTATTAGTGGCTAAGCATTGCAAAGGTTTGTGTCTTGCTCACATAAAGTCCAGGGCAGATAGCTTGATGCTCCTGGGTGCTGTACCACCCTGTAGTGACTCAGAAACTCCAGTTCTCTGTAGGGTTGCTGATGCAGGGAGGGAGCGAATGGAGAACTCACCTACTTGTAAATACCTCAAATGGAGAGGGACTGCACACCTGATCACAGCCATTAGGAGAACCAGGCACAGTGCCCCATCCTAACCACAAGGAGGTTGGGAGGCAAAGGGCATATTTAAGAGCACTGCCGGTCTCTGTCGTATTCCAAAAAACCAAAATCCATTTAAGTAAATAATTCAGTCATAAAGTGATATATCCATGACTGAAATGTCAGGAGACCCTGGACAATCCTGCTTCAGGAATTCAAGTCTCTTATTGACTGGTGGCAATTCTTTTATCTGAAAAATGTATGGACTTGGTAAACTCCCATTGGATCTCATAGCATCCCAAAGCTTGTGTTGTTGCAGTCCTAAGCCATAATTTGTATAACTAAAGTAAAGGAATGGAAAAATGCATGAAATCTTCAAAATCTTTATATTTTGCTCCACATCACATCATTTGCTATTCCTTCATATTTGTAGGTATTAGATATAGAGGAAGTCCCACCTCTGAGTGCTCAAATGAGAAGAATTATAACAGGATCTCATCACTGTCACTTATACGTGGTGTACAAGAGGGAGACGTCATGTAACCTATAAGAAAAAAGAACCAGGTTATATCTACAGAGATTGCTGAAGGACAAACCTCTCTTTGTTCAATAGTCCTGATATGCTGGCATGATCTTCATTATTAAACTTTTGGAAATAATTTAAGAAGAGTAACTTCACCAACAAAGGGCTGAAAAACTAGAACTGGAGATATTTGATTATTATTTAGCATTATTTTGAGTAAAGAATAAAAAGCACTATACTGTAAACCTCTCCATTGTCTGCCTCTTAGTGTTCTAAGGCTTTTCCTCACTGTCTTAAACTAGAGCCTGGCAAAGAGAAAGGAGCCGACTCTAGTCTTTGGGCAAATAAAAGGCACTGGAAGCTCTCAGGGTGTATTCTCAGTCTTTGTGGAAGGCAGAGCTACCCTGCTTACAGTCTAGCTATCTCCCGGCCAGTCTGCCTGGATTACCGAACTGGCGGTCAAAGGATTCGGCCATGTTCTTACCTCTTACACCTGAGTCTTAGGTGTTTTGCTAAGTGAAGAAGGCATTTGCCTCCAAGCTTTGCCCTAGGGCTAGAGCCACACCTCTTGGTTTAAACCCAACAACTTGGAATTACTGGCATCTCTCAAAAAATGATACAGCATGATCACAGACTAAATGTGCCCTCTTTCCTAAACAGAAAAGCCCCTAATCCCACCTCCCCAAGTTTCTTTCCTAGAGACAGATTTTGAGAATGCTCAGTTCCTCATTAGCCCCATTTCCTGTGATTGTCCCTGTTCCCTGTGATTGTCCCTATTTGGTTGCCTGGCCAGATCACAAAACTGCTTTCTGTACTGTGAAAGCACCTCATGGCACAAATGTTTTAGGAAGGTAAATTGTATGTGCGTGGCCACGTACTTAAACCAGCTTGCTATCTTTATTTTAAGGCTGTTCACTGTAGCCATCACATTGTACATGCCTTTTCCAGTCATTCCGTAATAGCGTGTTTCCCCTTTCACCACCAGCCCCTTCTCCCAGAGCTGCACAGGAGTCTCCAGACCTCTGCCTTGTTTACTCCCAGTTCATCGAGTCAGTTATTCTCTACGGAAGGGCTGACTACTGAGTACGTCAAGCTCCTCTTCACAGTGCCTGTTGCATGAGCATTCACACACACGCATTTGTTTACAATATATATAAAGCTTATAAGCATTATATTGCTGAATAATAGACATTTTACCAGTCTTTGTTGTGAATCTGTCTTAGGTTGTTTCTGTGCATATGCTAGAGCCACTGCAAGCTTTAAACACTGTGAAAGGAGCCGGGGAGAACAGAGACACGCCCTGCAGCTGGGAGGAAGGGAAGTGCGTAAATGTGGTACCTGGAGACACACGGCCTAAATCAGAAAGTAAGGCCCAGGAACTGGAATAGAGGAAACATTCTTCCTTAAAGATCCAATGAAGCTGAAAAAGAATGTTTTTTCCGCTTTAGATTTATTGAGGTATAGTGGATAAATAAAACTGTAACATTGTTAATGTGTACAATGTGATTGATTATTTGATATTGAACTCATAGAAACAGATTGTGGAAAATTGGTTGTCATATCTGAAACCAGTATAATTTTATTAACCAATGTTACCAATAAATCAGGGAATAAGAAGAATAGGGAGAGATTGGTAAAAAGGTACAAACTTTCAGTTAAAAGATGAATAAGCTCTGAGAATCTAATATGTAATGTTAGACTATCATTGGTAATACTCTGTCATATAATAGGAATAATTTTAACTCAGTTTCAGGAGTGTGGGAAGAACTGGTAATGGAAATTTGGGATATCTAAGGAGCTGAGGTAAAAAAAAAAAAACAAGCTTAATTAAGATTGAGAAGTAAAACAATAAACTAGTAAAGCCTGATTTAAAAGTTTAGTTGCATCAAACTTGTTTAAGTAACAAGACTGGATACTTAATACTTACATTTTTTCAAGTAAATTAAGATTTCATTCTGTCATTCTAGTTGCTTGTTATTCAGAATTTGCCCACTCTGAAGCCCAAGGATCAAATCAAAACAAAGCCTCTCATTATAAACATTAGAGTGGACATAAGGAGCAGGACTGTACTTGTCTCTCACACTTGACTAGAGCCGACCAGGGGCCGACAGAGCCATGGTCATGTGCACAGTGAGCTCAGGAGCTGGCTACTCTATGGCATCATTGAGACCACAGATAGTCCTGGGTCTCAGCCGGTTACAGAGCTAAGCACTTCCACAGTAGCCGATTGGTTTGTGAGAAAGTTCCAGTTGGAGGAATTTTTTAGTGAACACTTTGGGATTGTGTATGCAGATATATCATAAGTATAGTCAAATATGGTTATTTCATTATCATCATTATTGTTTCTATGGTAAGCCTTATCTCTGGATCTGGTTTTGCATTCCTATTGATTCACAGGTAGATCTCAACTTCAAAAATTATTCTGGAAAAGAAGAAATTGCTTCCTTTTCATTTGTCATCTCATTTCCCCCAAACTGGGTTCTCTTAGTTTATCAACTAGGGATTCTTTTTCTGTAGCAGGAAGATTAGTTAACTGACTCAGTCATATTTTCCCATAAATGGCAACATGAGCTGTCCTGAGATATATTTTTAGATACTGGATTAGTCTTAGAATGTGAGTTCTGCACTGTGGGAAAGAATGACATGACCCTGCTAAGATTTGAACTCTGCTTTTTGTCACCATGGTTACCACTTGATCATCCTATCTTGCATACTTGGAATTCAAAGAAACAGATCTAAATAACATCCTCTGCAGAAGACAGAAGTCAAAATATAAGATATGCTGTCCTTTATATGAATAAATATGAACCATGTATGGATTGTAGGACAAAATTGCCTGCTGACAAAAAGGCAGAGAGATATGTTTTGCCAGAAAATGCAAAATTTGGATTGGTCTTTATAATTTATTATTTAGAAAATGTAAGTTACAGGGCTGGTTGGCAAAAGTAAAAATATGATAATAAAAGCAGTGGCCCAAATATTTCATGGAGTGGACCACGTGGAGCAAGTTTTACCTTTATCGTGTTGCATTTTAAAAATCTTCTGTAGCACCTAGTCCAATAACTTGTTATCTGAGTGACTATCAGCACAGACATTCAATTTCCTTAACATTCTTTATTAAAAGAATCAACCTGAAACTGGAGTAAATATGGGACTTATTAAAAGCTGTAAACCTGATCTTAAAATATGCTAGTTCTAAAACATCTGAAGCATGATCGCCGTTTCATAAGCAATCTTCCAGCCCCTACCTGTTGTGAGCATGAGTCTATGACATTAATGGCAATACTTTTTCAGTCACTAAATTTCAGGAAAAGGAAAAATCACTTAAATACACCCTCCAGCAACTAACTACTTACAAAGAAGCAGTCAAATTTATATCCACACAATTGTTAATGTTGAAGGATTCCTGACAATCATCACTTAACATTCTTATTTTGTGGAGCAGACCTTACCCCTTAGTGGTAATCATAACAAAGTTGCATAGGTAACATTTGTTTTTTTGTTTTTGTTTTTGGTGTTTTTTTTTTTTTTTTTTTTTTTTTTTTTTTTTTTTTTTTTTTTTTTTTTTTACATTTTAAGTTGTTCTTCTTTGACCTACTGAGTTGGCAGATAGCCATTTTGAGAGTATGATTCTGCTTTCCTGAAAAGATAAGCTTTTAAATTCCCCCATGTTTCAAGGGTTACTGAAGTTCTAGTTGGCAAATGAGTTGAGTAGACTGGCTCCGTTCTGCATCATTTGTTGACTATGGCATCAGCATTCATGCTTGTGGGACTGTGTCTCACCATGGAGTTTAGCTGAGTAAGGGCCTTGGCTTCTTTCTAAGAAAGGAGTTCAGTCCTAGAACACATGTTAGAAGCTGAGCCAGGATTTCCCCCACTGGGTTTAATGGCTTTCATTCAGCAAGTGGTGGTGCTGGACAGTTCCTAAACAGGCAATGAGTGGCCAAGAACAAGCCCGGAATTTGGGTTTCAGAATAATAAAAAAAAGATGATGTTATTATGATCTTGGATAATAACTTTCTCCTTTCATTCATCAAGTGAAACATTTTCTCATTTTTATTGGATTCTAATTTATTTTTGGAATCTTGTTCGGTAATTAGGGACTTGAATTTTGCAATGAGGAGTTTTGGAGCAGCACCCATAGTTTCTCGAGTAGTCAGGCATTGACTTCTCAATGCATGCTCAGGTCATCCTAATATACAGGACACTTAACACATTCAACACATATATACTTCTGGCCTTCTCCAAGGCCTCTGATTCCACCATTTCTTTGGGTTTGGTATAGTTGCTCTAGGATCATTGAGTGTGTGTGTGTGTGTAGGTATGGAAATATACATTTTAACAAGCATACCAAATGCTTCCAATGCAGGCAGTAACTGGGAAACAATGACATCTAAAGAAAGAGTTTCTCTTTTGCATTTGTTGGTTCTATCAAGGAGATTGTTCTAGTTGCTATTGCTGTGCATCAAACTACCCCAAAATAAGTAATATAAAATAGCCATTTTATTATGCTCATGGATCCTGTGGTCCAGAAATTCAAACAGGGCATAGCAGGGTCAATTTTCTCTGTTCTGTGATGTTTCAGGCCTTAGCTAGGTAAGATTTGAAGGCTGAAGGTGACTCTACTGCTTTGGGCTGGAATCATTTGGAAGCTTCATTATTTACATGCTCGATAGTTGATAAAGGCTGCTGGCTAAGACCTCAATTGGACTCTTGGCTGTAATATATTTGTATGGCCTCTCCATGTGTCTCTTCACATGGGGTAATTTGGGCTTCCCCACAGCATGGCAACTGAGTTCCAAGAGTGAATGTCTTATGGGAACAAGGTGGGAAAGCATGTGTTATTTTAGTAACTTAACTTGGAAGTCACACAGTGTCACTTTTATCACACTCTGCAGTTTGAGAGAGTTACAAAGATCTGTCCAGGTTTGTGAGTGTCAAGATCACATTATAAGTAAAGCATGTGGGAGGGAAGTACTGTGGTTATCTTTGGAACATAAAATTTGCCATAAAGACCAATCTGTCAAAAAATAATAAGAGCAACTAGAAGCCAAATATAGTTGAAAACATTATAATAGAATATTTTTCTTGCTATAAATGAGTTAAAATCTCCACATCCAGCTTAATTACATCTCAAAGTACTATGAAAATTCACAAATCATAAAACTGAGAAGTTTCACCAATCTCAAAGAAATATGAGAAATCAGAAACATTGGCACAATGGAAAATTGGTATTAATCATTTTGTCTACAGGAGGAAAAAGATGAACTCTATAAATAGCAGGCCAGATAAGGTTTTAAAGCACCGTAAATTAAGGGGTAGATTTAATCCAGGCCAAGGATGACATTTAAATATGTTACAAGAGTGCTACCACCTTCTTGTCTTGTCTTCCCATGGCAGACATTGCTGAATAATCAATCGGTCATGGCATTCTTGACTGCTATGTTTGAACAGGACCTAGAATCATTGTCAAAATTTTGTTTCAGGTTGTCACTAACAACGGTTTTTGGCCCATGAGTTAAAACCTACTTCTTATTTGGAAAGAAAAATTGGAGTTTTCTAGTCCCAACATCATTACAATAAAAATAAATCATGTCGTACAGATTGCCACTAGACATATGAAAAGATGCTCAACATCACTAATCATCGGAGAAATGCTGATTAAAACCACAATGAGATACCACCTCTCACCTGTCAGAATAGTTATCATCAATGAATCAACAAACAATAAGTGTTGGCGAGGATGTGGAGAAAAGGGAATGCTTGTGCCCTATTAGTGAGAATGCAGATTGGAGCATCCATTGTGGAAAGCAGTATAAAGTTTCCTCAAAAAAATTAAAAATTACACTGCCTTATGATTCAGTAATTTCACTTCTGGGTACATATCAGAAGAAAACCCAAACAATAATTTGAGAAGATATTTGCATCTCTGTGTTCATTGCAGCATTAGTTACAATAGCCAAGACATGGAAGCAATCCAAGTGCTCATCGAGAGAGAGATAACTGGTTAAAAAAGTTGGGGTACATATGTGCAATGAAATATTACTTGGCCATAAAAAGAATGAAGCCTTGCCATTTGCAACAACATGGACAGACCTAGAGAATATTACACAAAGTGAAATGAGTCAAACTGAGAAAGGCATGTGATTTCACTTATGTGTGGAATCTAGAGAATGAAATAGAAGCAGTCTGATAAATGCAGAGAACAGACTGATGGTTGGCAGAGCAGATAGGAGTTGAAGGTCTGGATAAAAAAGGTGATGGGATTAAGGAGTGCAAATTGGCCGTAACCAGATGGTCACAGGGACACAAAATACAGCATTAGAAATACAGTTAATAGTATTATAATAACTATGTATGGTGTCAGGTTTGTACTTGAAATATTAGAGGAATCATCTTGTAAATCATATGGTCATCTAACCACTATGCGGCACACCTAAGCTAACATAAAGTGATATTGAATGTTAACTGTAATGAAAGAAATAAAGGTTAAAATGTGCATGTCATACTAATTTTACTTTTATTTTCTTTGTAAAAATTGATAGACTGACAGAGCAAGATACTATAACAGGCATGGTATTCTTTGTCCTGCATCAAGGAATTTGACACATTCTTGCTCATGGGAAAATGGGAAAGCCCTGGCTGGATGCGACAGCAGTGGACACCAGTCACTGCTGTAACCCCCCAACGGAGGGCAACTACTACAGCTTGGCTGGCACATTCTTGTGTGCCCAACATTTTGTAAAATGAAAGACTTGAAAGTCTTTAAGGTATACTAGTCACATTTACAGATGATATGAAGTTGGAGAAGAGCAGATAGGTTACATGAGGAAAAAGGACTCACAGACATGGACAACAGTGTAATTGTGGTGGGGAGGAAGGTATAAGGGGACTAAATGGTAATGGAAAAAATACAATTAAAAAAGCATAAAAAACCATTAAAAAAGGAATTCAACTATATCTTGATTTATTGTATTTAACAAGATGAAATTCAACAGGATTATAATCTTCGATTCCCCCCAAAGTTCAGAGCATACAAATTTGACTTTGTGACACATGTAAAGAATACATCTGTATTATTATTTAGAATAAGAACAAATCAATTATGGGATGTGATCTCCAAAAAAATATGCTGTGATTTTGGCACTTGTAAAAGTTCTTTCTAGAACAAGGACTACTGTGGTTCTGTTCTAAAATTCCGTGATCAGATCACAAGCAGAGCTTATTCAATGGTGAACATGCCAATATAAAAGGGGTATAGATAAAGTGGATCATTATCTAGGACATGTGTTTTCTGGAGAAGAGAAAACGAAGGATATTTCAAATAAATTTGGATCACAATATGTACAAAACATTGTGCCAGGAACTTTACCTGTATAACCTAAATGAACTCTTACACGAATACCTGTAAGCTAGGTATTATAACGACCATTTTGTAGGTGAGGAAACTGAATCATAGTGTTGAAATAACTTTTCCAAAGATGTGTAGCTATGAAGTGGAAGAGTCAGGATTGCAAAAGAACGCTGCTTCCCTCGGAGCCGCTACAACAGCTGTGACCGCCGTTTCTGAAGTTCTAGTGTGCTCAGGCACCGCGGAGGAACCTGTATAATAAGGCAGATTTTCGGGCTCATATACTGTGAGTCAGCTGGTCTTGGATATTTTCTTTAAAGCGCTTTGGCAGAGACTTTGTGATATAAACACGTGTGCCTGTGTTTGTGTGAATCTCTACCCTGTTGTTGTTGGTTGTCGTCAGGAATACATGCTTCGGGGGAGGGGGTTTAGCTAGCATTTTATCGAAAGGCTGCAACCCAGAGACATTCAATTATATTCATCTCCAAATAAGACCAGCCATTTTGATAATTTGTCTACTAGTGTACATTAGTACTGGGCATTTCTTGATGAAAGTAGTAGTTTTCATTATATGTGGATATTTTAGAAATGTTGTAAGGCCCTCCCTGCCCTTGCCGACACAGGACATGAAAATGTAACAAACGGGTGTTCTCAGACACAGCTCCCAGAGCGTGATTCCTCAGTGGTCTGTTCCAACTGCTGGTGTGTGCACTTCTTGATCTTCTGACTCAGACTAGCTAGTTAACTAAATCCTGCTTCCAGAATTTGCTTCCTTTGCATCCAGTGAACTGTCCATGGGAGGTTTTATTGGGACACCTAGAGGGGTTGAGAGCCTCGACTCCATTGGATTTTGCCAAACTGGTGGTTGGATTGTTGCATGTTTGCTGAGAAATGCTGGTGTGCATGCTAGGATTCAGACTGAGGTTTGCTTTCAGGGGGTTGTGGAGAGGAAAGCCATGACCCTCACCTCCGACTAACTGTTGTGGGTGCGCGATGATTACCAAAAATCTCCTGAAAATTGTGCCTAACCAAGTTGGATTATGTCAGGCCTGAATTATTAGAAACACCTTGGGTGATTCTGTTTTGAAGGGCACTGAATTACCCTGTATCTCCTTCCCTGTTTAAATGAAGGGAGGTGGATGTAGAAGTGTTTCCAGCACTTCCTTTATAATTTTGATATTTAATCAATTAAAAAAGATTTAATAAAAAAGGTATATATTCTGGTAAAAAAGCTTTGAGATCCCTAGCATCTGCCTAAACCCCTGAGCCAGGTTAAGTTTCAAAATGAACCATCGCAGAGAGCCTTCATCTCTGACCCAATGACCTTTGCCATAGTCCCAAAGTCATAGTAATTTCACAAGTAAACAGAATTAAGTGAGACATATGCTTTTTTTTTTCAAAAAAATTTCTATCTTAAAGTGGTATCAGAAAGCTAGATATATCTGGTGGAAAATAATGGGTTTCATTAAAATGCTGTGCTTATAATTCTGTTAGTGTTGTTTATGCCTGAAGTTATGTTAAATCTGGCACTTCAAGGCTAGTCTAGAAAAAAAACCATGGCCTAACCTTATTTGTGCAAACTTTCTCATGATAAAAAAAGCTTAGGAATGGTTGTTTTTTGGAATAAATCTTATAGTAATAGATAAACATCAATTCTTAAAATATTTAAGTCTATTCCTTTATACTCAGACAATAAATGCACTGGGAAAAATGTGCTTTTTGCATAATGAGAGCTATATAAATGTTTCACAAACTTAAAAAAAAATTATTGTTGTTCAATTACAGTTGTCCCTATTCCCCCCCATCACTCTCCCCTGCCCTACCCAGCTCCCCCACATTCAACCCTCCTACCAACTTTTTGAGACACATAGAGGAAATATAAAATGTGGCAAAAAGTTGAATAGGCACATAGCAATGGCATTACAAATCCAGTGTGTAAAGCTTCTGGAAATAATATAGAAGCTTCTGCATCCTAAAAAATTAATGGCAGTGAAAAGATTTTAGTGTAGAAGACAAAATCATGAGGGGAAAACACCTCTTCAACTCCAGATGGAAAATGACAGTTGCTGGAAGCCAGGGAGACCATTTCCTGCCTGGGAGTCGCTACGAGAGAAATGGAGTCACTACGTTGGTAGTGACAATTATAAAAAATTTTAAAGTGGCAATCTTTGTGTTTCCCAGGATTACAATACATTCCCTTGAATCTCTGAAGGCCCTTTAGCACAATATCATCACCATGTGCATCTCAGCGCTGCTCCACAGCAAATGGGGCCACGCCTATCCTTATCTGAGACAGAGCAACGTGTCCTGGTGGCTAAGTCACCAAGTGTGGATGAACTATATTGTATGTGGGTGTGATGGACAGAATGGTAATACACTTGAGTTATTTGGATATTGTAATCTAAGATTGAATTGAGTTCTGTCCTGATCGATGAGCCTAAACCTCCCCTGGATTTCTCAAATGCAGATGATGGTGACTACATTTTGTTTTTCAATTGTTCCTTCCTTGTGGCTTTCTTTAACAGTGTTTACTGCTCCTAGGACTAATGTCCATTGAGAAAGACCCTTACTTCAGAAAATGGATAAGGTTGCTAATTTGATGCAGTAGTCTAGTCACTTGGTTGATATTTTAATACCGACTATACCTCTGATGTTAAATAAAACACTCAGTTTAGTTTACCTGCTGAATAAAAGCATGCTGGTTATTTGGTGACATGAAAACCAAACAACATTTCGACTGGAATTTTCATTTGGTAATCAGTTGCTTGGGTTTTTTCCTTCCAAAATTTTAAGTTATATTAAAGAATTTTCTATTTTATATGTTGTGGTCCACCAGAGAGTAGAGCATTCAGAACAAGAATAGCTTAACAATGAAAAGAGACCAGGAAATGAGGGGGCAATGTGGGTATATTATGTCAAGAAAATGGCAGAGATGCCGGTTAGATTTCTTGGTTTATAGATAACAAAACATACTGCTTAATCACACTACCTTATGAAATATTTCTTTTTTAAATACAAGTCAAGGCTGTATTAACAAGAATAGCACTCACCTTAAGATTTTTCTCTTTCAAATTATTTGTTTATGTTATATTCAATAGAAGCTGTGTTTTTAAATAGTATTTATAGAGACTATTCATGTAAACTCCCTACCCCCTCAAATGGCAGCCCGATAATGCAGGTAGCCCCCGCTGTTCCGAAGGGTGTCAGGGACTGAGAGTAGTTCCAGAATCACTCAGCCATTGAACTCATTGGGAATTGGGAGGGGCCCTTGTCCAACCCCATTTCACAGATGATGAAACTGGAGATGAAGGAGCTTGAGCGAATTGGCTTGTGCTTTTATGGCGGCCCCTGAGCTAGAGCCTGATGTCAGTCCCAATCCAATGATTTTTTTTTTTTAAATTAAACTTTTGTTTTGAGATTGTGTGTATATATATATATATATATATATATATATATATATATTCACATGAAGTTGTCAAAAAATAATAGAAGTCCCTTGTGCCCTTTACCCAGTTTCCTCCAGTGTAACGTCTTGCCAAACTACACACAATGTCACACCAGGACATTGACGTTGATTCCATCAAGACACTGATCAGTTCTGTCTAACAAGGATCCCTCTTGCTGCTCTGTGACTATGCCACCAGCCGTCTTCTTGCCCAACCCACCCTTTAACCATTGGCGACCACCCTAATCTGTTTTCTGCTTCTGTAATTTTGTCATTTCAAGAATTTTGTATAAATGAATCATACAGTATGCAACCTTTTGATATTGGCTTTTTTTTTTTTTTTCACTCAGCCCGATGCTCTGGGAAGTTATCTAGATGGTTGCATGTAGCCATTTGTTTCCTCCTATCTCTGAGCAGTAGGGGTGTGCCATGTCAATGCTTTCTTTCACAGATGATTTCTCTTTCAGGCTCGAGGAATCTAAGCCATTTCCACTTCTAAGGTTAAGGAACATTAATTATGAAGAAACAGTCAGATCTTGACAAATCTGTTATGTTTGGAGAGACTTAGGAAAGGTAATTGTTGAGACAGCAGAGATCCATGCCAAATGAAAAGGCATTTTGGTGGCGCCTCAGATTCCTTTGTTTTGTGCTGAGACCGTGGAGGAGGCTTCCATACTTCAGAAAGTGTTTCCTGAAGGCTATGCTTCGAAGGGGGTTCTGCTAAACACCACGTCTATGTGAGGCAGCCTCCTCAGGGGACCAACATCTCAGCTATTAAACAAGGCAAAACAATTGCAGGTCTCATTTCTGTGTCACAAAAGGGATTTGCAGGTGCCAATTGTCATTAGTGAAAGTGGAATGGGGTCAGAAGACACGATTTAGCACCTGTCTACTCGCTAAATGTGTCGTGCCTTTTAATGACCTGAAATAGTTGAGATTTGGCTCCTGCATTAAACCCTAAAGATAGATTCATTAGAAAAGCAAAATGCTTGTAGGTGAAAAGTGTGTTTCCATTCTTGAATTAAATTTTAGTTCAAATCACAGTGGGCTGCCTGGCATTTGTCCTGTGGACATTTGTAGATACACTCAGTGGTGTGGAAAACCTTTCAGAATTTCAGAACTGTCAGTTAGGAGCTGGGGGATCACACAGCCACACCCTGCCTCCCTCGGCGCATTTGTGTGTTCTAACCATGTGCAGGTGACTTGAAGAGGCTGTCGTGGGAAGGGAAGTGATGGTATAGAGAGTATTGGAATTAAAGTACAGGGCAAGGTAGGCACAGTTATTTGAAGAATTATTAGGCAAAAAAAGAAAAACTCTAGAAACACAAACAAGTGAAGAGACGAGGGAATATGGCATTTCTACAAAGTCAGACACACAATTAAAAAAAAAATTCCTTAATGTAAAGTGGGGTGTGATGTAGTGTGAGCCCTGGGATGCTTGGGAGTGAGAGGATGCAGATGTGGGGGTATAGGAGAGGGTTTAGTGGGGTTGTGAGGGCCTTGTAAGGCTCAGTTGGATAGATCTTAGGCACTAGAAGGGACTAGAAGGAACTAGAAGGAAAGTACTGATTCATTTGGATTTTATTTTCACATCAATAGTTTTAATTTGAAGTTGCCTGTCTGAGACTCAGTAATTTAATGTCTTTTTAATGCTGATAGATTTTCCTGCCAGTGCTATGAAACTCATGTGAAGCTCAAGGGGTAATCAGACCGGTATTAAAAATGAACAGTTTGCAGTCATTTGTGTCACTTCTGAGGAAAGAAATAATTTATTGTTTTTCAGAAAGCCAGGCTGCTTGTGTCTCTGCTTGCTCTGGCTTCAGCTAGCTGTCCCTATGGTGTGAACTGCCTTTGAATTGTGTCCACAAACACTTAGGTATGATTTTTATGTAACTTGTTCCTTTTTCTAGTGTCCCTCACTCCCAGGGGCCTATTCTCATAAATGCAATTCCATTTTTTCTGGAGTACCAAGTTACAACTTAAGATGTCATCACAACTTGTGGAGTGCTGTTTGGTTGGGGCAGCCAGATGTGAAGTTTCAGGTGATATTATTATAAATTCTCTGGTACTTTCCACATTATATGGTAAGTATGAAAGTTTGATGTGACTCCTCTCTGGGGGTCATAACTGAATCACTCTATCCTCCATCCCTGTAAGTCCAGGGGCCACTGCAGATCCCCCAGCCAACTACTGTGGAATTGCTGCTGAATATTTACACAATTCCTGTCTTCAAGCTTCAGCTTTAAAAAAAGAATCCTCACCTGATGATACATTTATTGATTTAGAGAGAGAGAGAGAGAGAGAGAGAGAGAGAGAGAGAGAGAGAGATATCAATGTGAGAGAAACATCAATAGGTTGTCTTAACTAAGTGTGGTGACCAGGGATCAAACCCACAACCTTGGTATATGCCCTGACTAGGAATCGAACCCACAGCCTTTTGGAAGATGCAATAATGCTCCAACCAACTGGGCCACCCAGCCAGGGCAAACTTTAGATTTAGCCACAAAGCTTGTTGGTTTGTTAAAGCACCCTAGAGAAATTAGTGTTCTCCAGAGGTGGGTTCTCTGGTCAGGTAAGGGAGGTAAATCTTCCTGTAAAGGAGAGGAGGCAGAAGGGAGTGCAGTGCAGTGAGGGGCTTCCCTGAAGCCACCTCCCGCTCCAGCTCCTGGCATTGTAGGCATGAAAAGAAATGGATGCCAGTTTCCCATTTGGTTTGTACTTGCCCAGACTCCCAGGTAGGGACATAGCCAATGGCTAGAGGAGTTTTGAATTGATGGATACCACCTGATTAAAGAGGAGCCCCTCTCCCATCCTTTTTAGCACTACTTTTTCACTTTTTCTTGCTCTCAGTTTTACAGGGAAAAAAACCCCATAGAAGTAGCAGCAGAGAATATAGCTTAAGAACATAAGCTATAATAAATAAGACTGCTTGAGCCTGAAACCAAGCTTTGCCACTTACCTGGGCAAATTACTTAACCATCCAATACCCTAGTTTTCCCTCATCTGGAAAGTAGGATAATACCTATTTCCGTGGGTTCCTATAAAAATTAAATAAGTTTATACATGTATTCTAATGATATAATTACTGCATAATAACCCCAAACAATGCGTTAAAATAACAACGATCATTTTACTATTATTACTCATGCTTCTAGCAGTTGATTTGGCTCAGCTGGGCCGTTTCTATTTAGGGTCTGTTATATATTTGCTGGGATAGCTGGGGCTGGCATCATCTTGACCTCAACTAGGGCTCTTGGTTGCAACACCTCTATCTGGACTCTCCATGTGGCTTGGGCTTCCTCACAGCCTGAAGACGGGTTCCAAGGGCAAGTGTTCCAATAAAACTATATGGAATGTGCGCCACCTTTTATGAACTAGCCTTAGAAATCACATGAGTTTATTTCTTCCCTATGCTATGGAATGAAGGAGTGCAAGGTTTTATTCCATTTCAAGGGGAAAGGTCACAGGTCCTATCACTCAGTGGAAGACATGTCAGCATCATTCTGTAAGAAGAGCATATGAGATGGATGGGGCAGGTTGTTACAGCCATCTTTGGAAAAGCCAATGTGCCACAGAGTGGTGAACACTCAGAACAGCACCTCATTCAGTGTGAATGCTCAGTAGGCATTAGGTATCATTTGTTGGATTCTAAGCCTTCTGACCCCTCAAATGCATACTTAACCATTTCTTATCCCAGACTGGTTTCTGAAGTAAGTTTGGGGGAAAGTTAATTTTAGACTGTGGTTTTGATGATGCTACTATGTTCTTGTATCTGAGGTTCTGTGAGGAGGTTCTGAGTCTGAGGATGTTGTATGCATTGGAAGTAAACCTTAAGGTGAGGGACAAGGAGGAAAAATTCAAGCTAGCCTAGAAAATGTGCCTGCGACATTTGGTCATAACATGGTCACAGCGATGTTGGAAGCCAAGTACATTTCGTTCCAGCACAATTCACCCAGAAACTTTCCAAGTACCAGCATAATTACTCTTTAGGAGATGCTGGCTATAGTCCCACCATCGTGTTCACTGAGACTTGTAAGTTTTGTATAAAGTTGAGTAAAATTTCCCTTGGCATGGGACAGAGTCCCTTTCAGGTTGAACGCCCCTGAGTCCAGTCATTTCACGGACATCCTGGGAAGTGTTTGTTTGACTTTGAGGTGACCCTCATTTCAACCTGAATCTCAGAGTTATGTGGATTAGATAGCTTAATCATGGGAGCACCAGTCCAAAATCAGAGCTTTAGGGCTTTTGTTGTAAGCAAATGAAACACAGGCTTCTTATGAGCCATCTGCTTCTTTATAAATAACATAGCACCAACAGCAAGCCTTGGGCCCCAGGCAGTGGTGATTGGAGCAGTTTTCTCCAGATGTGTCTGCATCCTTTATGACACCCTTTGTGTTTTCCTAATATAGTATCTCCTAACTTAACAAATTAAACAATAGTCATGTTCCTTTTTCTTTAGAGAGTAAAGAATCAACATGGCTCAGAAATAATTGAAAAAGCAATTGAAAATTTTAGAGTGGTCCTAGAAATATTCACTCAAGGGACACCTACAAATGTCTCTGTAGATATCACTCAGCTATGTGTAAATTTATGTAGGGTATGTGTCATTTTCATATGGCTCTTCTAAGATCTTAATGGAGATTTTAGAAGTAGAGTAAGCCTCCTGTTAAATTTTATGGTAAGTTAGTAGTTCATTGTTAAGTCCTCGTGAGTGGATTATATTGTGCTGATATTGATATGAAGGAGAATAAAAACAAACAGCCCAGAATTCTAGACCTCCAGATCAGTCAGAGTTTGTCATTGGCTTGTTCCATCCGTTGATAGCATGGAAAGGCACCTGGGAAGAACTGTCTTTCTGCAGACTGGCTGAGTAAGAAATGAGAGAATCAGAGGTGGTCATGGATATGTGAATCATTCTAATTAACTCACAGCCATAGAGCAGAGGCCAACAAAGAATGAGGAGGAAATAAGGAACAGAAATTAAAAAATGATGAGAGTACATTTATGAGATGGCATTGCCACTGAAGACTGATCGCATCTTATTATCATCCTAGCTGAAACTGGCTGAAATCTGAGGCTGAAATTCTTAACTCAAACCAAAACAAATATTAATTATATAAATAGTTTTTGTTTCGGTTTGGATTTACCCTAAAGTAACATTGACACAAGAACTTGTGTGCAAGTAGTTTATTTAAGAGGCTGTCAGCACAAGTGAGGGAGTATGAAAAAGTCAATAAAAAGTGTGTTAAATGAGTTCTGGGATTCTAGATCTCAATCTTGATAGAGATCCTTTGAGGAGCCATACATACCATATCTCAGAATTTACCCACATAGAGATAGGAAATCTGGGGCATTTAGCCTTTGATTCCATCCCTGTTGGCTGAGGTTTGCCCCTGAGGATATTTATTTCCAAAATTTCTTTCTTTTTTTAAAAAGATTTTATTTTTTTACTTTTTACAGAGAGGGGAAGGAATGGCGAAAGAGAGGCAGAGAAGCAACAGTGTGCAAGAGATTACATCAGTTGGTTTCCTCTTGCACGCCCCCACTGGGGAACCTGGCCTACAACCCAGGCATGTGCCCTGACTGGGACTCAAACCTGTGACCTTTTGGTTCACAGGTTGACCCTCAATCTACTGAGCCACACCAGCCATGGCCAAAATTTCTTTCTTTCTTCCCTCCCCTTCCTTTCTCCCTTCTTCTTTCCCTCCTTTCCTTCCTTGTTCTCTTCTCATCCATCCATCAGTCCATCCATCCATCCATCCATTCATCCACCTACTCACTCCTGGCTTCTGTATTAATTGACTAAAGTTTAGTGATAATGTGGAAACCATGCTCAGGAGAACTTTGATCAAATATATCCAAGTAATTATTTATACACACACGCACTCACACTATTTGTACATACATACATATGTACATACATACGTATGTACATAAATATCAATGGAACTGTATTTAGAAAGGCATAGTTGCCTGTGTACATTTTATCTTATGAAGCAGTACTATCTCATCTATCTGAAAGAAGGGGGGAAGATATTTTATACCTCCTTCACTGTCTGGTCCCTGGACAAAAGTTCCAGAATTTGTTAAAAAAGATAACTGGCTATTCCTTTCTGACTCCATGGATTTTGCTTTTGAAAGAACCAACATACTACGCCTTCCCAAACTCACTCTGCTCTTTTTGGATCCTTTCAGAACCTGAAGCTCCTAGAAAAGAACAAGGCAGAATGTGCCAGAGGATGGAGACAGTGCATTAAATCTTGAGAGATTTGCTCCTCTTGAATAAGAGTGGAGAAATAGAGGAAGATACCAGGCAGCATTATATCCTGGGTATTGTGATTATATAACACTCTGCAGTAATTCAGGGTATCAGAGGATCAAGCAATGAGATTAAAGGGTCATTTTACCTCAGAATAGTAAAGCGGCATATGATGAAGTCCTGCTCAACACAAGAAATGAAGGAGGGGCCTTTGCTTACTGTGTTGCTTTTCAGGTGTAGATCTAAAAATCAGCAATCAGGAGGACAGGTTTCTGGCAAACACTGATAACTCTTTCCTCATGTGATGATTAATATAGGAAGAGAAAAACAAGAAAAACAATATAGGCTCTATGGAAATATGGGAGAAGGGAAATATTCTGAAGTCTCAGGGAAAGCGTATAGTTGTGAGAATGGACAGCATATACCTAAGGACATTTAAGGATAAGGAACCAGAGTTTTTAAAAAAATAATGGGAATTCTCAATATCACTCCTGAACACTCAAACACTATGAAATAGAAATAGAAACTCATAAGGACAGATCAGACTGAGATAGAAAGAAAATGCATGTATGGAAAAAATGATATAGGCTCCTCTTTTTTAAAAGCATATTTTATGGATTATGTATTACAGTTGTCCCATTTTTCCTCCCTTCCCCCCCCACATCCCCCTGCCCTCCAGCATTCCCCCTACCCTGAAGTTCATGTTCATGGGTCGTACATATAAGTTCTTTGACTTCTCTATTCCTATACTATTCTTAACCACCCCCTGTCTATTTTATGCCTACCAGTTATGCTTCTTATTCCCTGGACCTTCCCTCCCCAGTCTCCTCCTCTCCGTCCCCACTGATAACCCTCCATGTGATCTCCATTTCTGTGATTCTGTTCCTGTTCTGTTTGCTTAGTTTCTGTTTTTGTTTTTTAGGTTCAGTTGTTGATAGTTGTGAGTTTGTTGTCATTTTACTGTTCATGGTTTTTTTTATCTTCTTTTATTTATTAGATAAGTCCCTTTAACATTTTATATAATAAGGGCTTGGTAATGATGAACTCCTTTAACTTGACCTTATCTGGGAAGCACTTTATCTGCCCTTCCATTCTAAATGATGGCTTTGCTGGATAGAATAATCTTGGATATAGATCCTTGTCTTTCATGACTTAAAATACTTCTTTCCAGCCCCAGGTACCTCTTCATGGTAGGGCTCTCCCAGGTGACAGGGGCAGAGGTATCTTGCTAAATCCCACACCAGCCATCCACAAGTCTGGTAATTTTTACAAGAGACCTAGTGGTCTCAGGCCACTTTTCAGCAAGATTTAATAGCACAAGACCATTGCAAGGCCTCAAGCTACCGGGAAGAGAAGTGTTTGCAATTCTGTGGATTGGAGAAAGCTGCACTCAAAACAACAATTCAGATCTTAATTTACAGCCTGTGGATTTGCAGGAAAGAGGATTTCTGAGAGAAGATGGTGGCGCAGTAAGAGGATGCACATCCCTCTTCCCCCTTCACACAGGTGAAAAACCTGGTCAATTTACAGCGGAGCACAGCAAACAGACACCAGAAACACAGCATATTTGAAAACAGGAGATCAAAAATTGCAGTGGACATTGAAAAACCAGATGGTAAGGAGAGTACTCCAGCAGCGCGGAGACCAGGGTGGGGGCTGAGATCCTGGGCCAGTGCTGGCCATAAGACTCTAGGGAGGGAGGGAGTCAGGTAAGCCGCTCCCTGATCAGCCAAACAAGGTCTTGGCAGCACCGGGATAAACCTGGTTGCTTGAAATCTCACAGAGAGGAGTTAAGATCTCATAGCCTTGGGAGGACTGCGTGTTGGAGCTTGCTCGACTGTCTATGCCCATGCACCATTGGGAACAGCTGTGTGGGGATCCATCAGGGCCAGCGTGCCACAGGGGGACCTGTACTACAGTCACTCAGCGCTATGGTCTCTCAGCGCCCTGGCACCATCGGGGACCTGTGTGGGCTGCAGGGAGATCTTAGACACCTGTGTGCAACCTGTGTGTGTGTGGGGGGGTTGATTCGTGCTCGCAGGACAGCTGGCACCTGTGCATGGAAGGCTGAAAGATCATTAGTGCTTGTGCACGTGCAACCACAGTAGGTGCCTGCTGCCTCACAAGATACACCTGAGCGGAGAGGCCCCGGGCTAGCTCTGAGAACAGTAGGCCAAAGATAACTGAGTGCTGAACAGGGAGAAAAACAATACAGTCACCCCTCGGCCACTGCAGTCATCAAGGCCAGAAAAACCAGCTTGGCAAGATTGATGACAGCAAGAGTTGGTGGTTTTGGTGTTTCATTGTGTGTGTGTGTGTGTTTAAATTTTTTTGGTGGTTTTTTTTCTCTTTTTTATTATTAATTTTTCATTATTTTGATCTTTTTACCCCTCAACTCCTTTTGCTTCTCATTACTTCTTTCTTGTTTTATTCCTTCTTCCTTTCTTTCCAAGCTTATCTCTTCTTCCTTTCTCTTTTTTCTTTTCTTTTTCATTCTGCTTTTCTTTATTCTCTTTTCATTTTTTATTTCCTTTTTCTTCTTTTCTTTTTTTCTTTCCTCCTCTTTTTTCTTTTTAAACACCTATGAGTGAGACAAAAACAAAACAAAACAAAAACACCCTGGAACTGTGGAAAGACCAGAGTTGGTTCCAAAGAGGGGGCATTTCAACAGCTGAGACACTGGAAGCCGTGAACACCAGGACACCTGAAGGAGACAGCACCACTGAATCTCACAGGCATTCTACCACAGAAGTTCACACCATAAACCCAGGGAACCAGAACATACCAATTTAAGAAACTGACTGAGCCTAACAAGAAGAGCCTCACAAACAATGGGAAGACAAAGAAACAATCCCCAAATGAAAGAAAAGGAGGAAGCCCCAGAAAGAATGCTATATGAAATGGAGGCAACTCAACTATCAGATTTTGAGTTCAAAGCAATGGTTGTCAGGAAGCTCCAAGAGCTCTCAATGAGCTACCAGAAACTACAGGGAAGCTACGAGGAACTCACTGCAAACTATATCAACATGAAAAAAGGAAATAGAAACTATCAACAAGGGCCAAGAGGAAATGAAGAATACGATTTCTGAACTGAAGAACACAGTGGAAGGAATGAAAAGCAGAATTGATGAAGCAGAAGATCGGATCAGTGAGTCAGAGGACCAAGTAGAAAAAAACATCCAGAAAGAGCAAGAAAAGGAAAAGAGGCTCAGAAAGAATGAGGAGGGATTAAGAGAAATACAAGACAATATGAAACATAATAATATCCATATAATAGGGATACCAGAGGGAGAAGAAGAAGAGCAAGGGATAGAAAACCTATTTGAAAAAGTAATGATGGAAAACTTCCCTAATTTGGTGAGAGAAAAAGTCACACAAATCCAGGAATCACAGAGAGTCCCAATCAAGAGGAACCCAAAGAGGCCCACTTCAAGACACATCATAATTAAAATGGCAAAATTCCAAGACAAAGAGAGAATCTTAAAGGCAGCAAGGGAGAAACAGAAAGTAACATACAAGGGAGCCCCAATTAGGTTAGCGGCTGACTTCTCAATGGAAATGCTCCAAGCCAGAAGAGAATGGCAAGAAATAGTCCAATGAGAACCAAAGGCCTGCAACCAAGACTATTTAACCCAGCAAGGCTTTCAATCAAGATAGAAGGCCAAATAAAGAGCTTCCCAGACAAAAGAAGTCTAAAAGAATACACCTCTACCAAGCCAGCTCTGCAAGAGATACTAAAGGGCCTGCTTTAAGGAAAGGAAGGAAAGGAGAAAGAGAGGGAGAGGAACACAGGTACAAAAATGGCAATGAATAAGTACCTATCAATAATAACCTTAAATGTAAATGGATCAAATGTTCCAATCAAAAGACATAGAATGGCTGAATGGATAAGAAAGCATGACCCACACATATGCTGCCTACAAGAGACCCACCTCAGGATAAAAGACCAACACAGACTCAAAGTGAAGGGCTGGAAACAAATTTTCCAAGCAAATGGACAGGAAAAAAAAAGCCGGGGCAGCACTACTCATATCAGACAAAATAGACTTCAAAAGAAGAGCCATAAAGAGAGATCCAGAAGGTCACTTCATAATACTCAAGGGAAGAATCCACCAGGAAGACATAAACATTGTAAATATATATGCACCCAACATAGGAGCACCTAAATACATTAAGAAAATCTTAGAGGACTTCAAGAAAGATATTGACAGTGACACAATTAGAGTAGGGGATTTTAACACCCCACTGTCAAAAATGGACAGATCTTCTAAACAAAATATTAACAAAGATATTGTGGCATTAAACAACACTCTAGATGAAATGGACTTAACTGATATATATAGAGCCCTTTTCATCCCAAAGAAACTAAATATACATTCTTTTCAAATGCACATGGAACATTCTCAAAGGTAGACCACATGATAGGACATAAAACTAACCTCAACAAATTCAAGAAAATTGAAATCATATCAAGCATTTTCTCCAACCACAAGGGACTGAAACTAGAAACCAACTCCAAGGGGAAAAACCCCAAACACTCAAAATCATGGAGATTGAATAGCATGCTATTAAACAATGAATGGGTCAGGAATGAAATTAGGGAAGAAATCAAAAAGTTTCTGGAAACAAATGAAAATGAACTCACAATGACCCAAAACTTATGGGACTCAGCTAAGGCAGTCCTCAGAGGGAAGTTCATAGTGATACAGGCCTACCTAAAAAAGACAAACATCTCAAACAAACAACTTAACTCTATGCCTACAAGAACTTGAGGAACAACATCAAAGACAGCCCAGAGCAAGTAGAAGGAAGGAAATAACTAAGATCAGAGCAGAATTAAATGACATAGAGACTAAAAGCACAATTCTAAGGATCAATGAATCCAGGAGCTGGTTCTTTGAAAAGATAAACAAAATTGACAAGCCTTTAAGCAGGTTCATCAAGAAAAAAAGAGAGAGGACCCAAATAAACACATCAGAAATGAAAGAGGAGAGATTACAACGGACACCACAGAAATACAAAGGATTGTAAGAAGTTACTATGAAGAACTGTGTGCCAAGAAATTTGAAAACCTAGGTGAAATGGACAAGTTTCTAGAAAAATATAATCTCCCAAAACTCAATGAAGAAGAAGGGGAAAGCCTGAACAGACCAATAACAGCAGATGAAATAGAAGCAGTAATCAAAAAACTTCCAACACACAAAAGCCTGGAACCAGATGGTTTCACAGGAGAATTTTACAAAGCATTTAAGGAAAGAGCTAACCCCTATCCTTCACAAACTTTTTGAAAAAATCCAAAATGATGGAAGACTCCCAAACTCTTTTTATGAAGCCAGCATCATTCTAATCCCCAAACCAGACAAAGACATAACAAAGAAAGAAAACTTCAGGCCCATATCACTGATGAACATAGATGCTAAAATCCTCAACAAAATATTGGCAAACTGCATTCAACAATACATTAAAAAGAATATACATCATGACCAAGTGGGATTCATCCCAGGGATGCAAGGATGGTTCAACATTCGCAAATCAGTAAATGTAATAGATCACATAAACAAAAGCAAAGACAAAAATCACATGATCATATCAATAGATGCAGAAAAAGCATTTGATGAGGTACAGCACCCATTTATGATAAAAACACTCAGCAAAGTCGGAATTGAGGGAGCATTCCTCAACATAATAAAGGCCATATATGAGAGACCTACAGCCAACATCATACTAAATGGGCAAAAATTAAAATCTTTTCCACTAAGATAGGAACAAGACAAGGTTGTCCACTTTCACCACTTCTATTCAATATGGTATTGGAAGCATTGGCCACAGCGATTAGACAAGAAAAGGAAATAAAAGGAATCCAAATTGGAAAGGAGGAAACAAAACTATCTGCTTGAAGATGACATGATAGTGTACATAGAAAATCCTATAGACTCAGCCTAACAGCTGCTCGACCTAATAAATGAATTTGACCAAACAGCAGGATACAAAGTCAATATCCAGAAATCAAAGGAATTTCTGTATATCAACAATAAAACAGCAGAGGCAGAAATCAAGAAAAAAATCCCATTTGATATAGCAAAAAGAAAAATAAAATACCTAGGAATAAACCTAACCAAGGAGGTAAAAGACCTGTATGCAGAAAACTACACAACATTGAAGAAAGAAATCAAGGAAGACACAAACAAATGGAAACATATACCGTGTTCATGGATCAGAAGAATTAACATCATCAAAATGCCCGTACTACTCAAAGCAATTTACAGATTCAATGCAATGCCTATTAAATTACCAATGGCATATTTCACAGACATAGAACAAATACTTCAAAAATATATATGGAGCCATAAATGACCTTAAATAGCTGTAGCAATTTTGAGAAAGAAGTGCAAAGTAGGAGGGATCACAATACCTGACACCAAACTGTATTACAAGGCCACTGTAATCAAAAGAGCCTGGCACTGGCACAAAAACAGGCACATGGACCAGTGGAATAGAACAGAGAGCCCAGAAGTAAACCCAATTCTCTACGGTCAATTAATATTTGACAAAGGGGGCAGCAACATCATATGGAGTAAAAGTAGCCTCTTCAACAATTGGTGTTGGGAGAACTGGACAGCTACATGCAAAAAAATGAAACTTGAACACCAACTTACACCATACACAAAAATAAATTCAAGGTGGATAAAAGATTTAAATATAAGCCATGACACCATTAAAGTCCTAGAGGAGAACGTAGGCAGGAAAATCTCAGACATTTCATGCAGCAACATTTTTACTGATATGTCTTCTAAAGCAAGGAACATAAAGGAAAGAATAAACAAGTGGGATCTCATCAAAATAAAAAAAGCTTCTGCAGGCTAAAGAAAACAGTATTAAAATAAAAAGAGAACCAACTGTATAGGAAAACATATTTGCCAATGATACCTCAGACAAGGGTTTAATGTCCAAAATATATAAAGAACTTACATGACTCCACCTTAAGAAGACAAGCAACCCAATTAAAAAATGGGCAAAAGATTTGAACAGACACTTCTCCAAGGAGGACATACAGAAGATCCAGAAACACATGAAAAGATGCTCGATATCGCTAGCTATCAGAGAGATGCAAATTAAAACCACAATGAGATACCACTTTACACCAGTCAGAATGGACATCATAAACAAAGCAACAAACAACAAATGTTGGAGAGGTTGTGGAGAAAAGGGGACCCTAGTGCACTGTTGGTGGGACTGCAGACTGGTACAACCAATATGGAAAGCAGTATGGAATTTTCTAAGAAAACTAAAAATGGACCTACCTTTTGACCTAGCAATTCCACTGCTAGGATTATATCCTAGGAACCCTGAAACACCAATCCAAAAGAACCTATGCACCCCAATGTTCATAGCAGCACTATTTACAATAGCCAAGTATTGGAAGCAACCTAGGTGCCCATCAGTAAATGAATGGATCAAAAAACTATGGTACATTTACACAATGGAATTCTATGCAGCACAAAGAAAGAAGGAGCTCCTACCCTTCATGACAGCATGGATGGAACTGGAGAGCATTATGGTAAGCGAAATAAGCCAGGAGGTGAAAGACAAATACCATATGATGTCACCTTTAACAGGAACCTAATCAACAGAACAAACAAACAAGCATAATACAACCAAAGACACTGAAATTGAGAACAAGAGAGGAGAGGGATAGGAATTTCAAGGGAAAAGGGGAAGGGTTTAGAGCAACAAGTATGAAAGACACATGGACAAAAGCTAGGAGGGGTGGAAATGGGAGGGAGCTGGGGAGAGCTGGGGCAGTGGGCTGGGATGGGAGTAGAAGACAGAAAACTGTACAAGAACAACAATTAAAATAAAACAAACAAACAAAAATACTTCTTTCCAGTCTCATCTTGCTCGTAAGATTTCTTTTGAGAAATCATCTGATAGTCTTACAGGAACTCCTTTGTAGATAACTCTCCTTTCCTCTTGCTGCTTTTAAGATGCTCTCCTTATCTTTAGTCTTGGGTAACTTAATTATGATATACTTGGTCTGTTTCTCCTTGGGTCCAAATTCTTTGGGACTCCCTGAGCATCCTGCACTTCCTGGAAGTCTGTTTCCTTCAGCAGATCAGGGAAGTTTTCCTTCATTATTTGTTCAAATAAGTTTTCTATTTTTTGCTTTTCCTCTTCTCCTTCTGTCACCCTTATGATTTGGATGTTGGAGTACTTAAAGTTGTCCTGGAGGTTCCTAAACCTCTCCTAACTTTTTTTTTTAATTCCTTTTTCTTCATTCTGTTCTGATTGGATGTTTATATCTCCTTTTGTTCCAAATCACTGATTTGAATCCCAGTTTCCTTCTCTTCATTGTTGGTTCTGTGCATATTGTGCTTTATTTCAATTAGGATAACCTTTGTTTCTTCCTTCATTTTGTGACTGAGCTCAACCAATTCTGTGCACATCCTGATCACCAGTGTTTTGAACTTTGCATCAGACATGTTGTGCATCTCCTCATCTCAGCTTTTTTTCTGGAGTTTTGATCTGTTCTTTCATTTGAGCCATATTTCTTTGTCTCAGCACACTGGTCTGGATGAATGTTTAACTCCTTGGTTGTCAGCGTTCCATGAAAAAATATGTGTCTTCTTTTCATAAGAGTAGACATTAAAAAAAACTAACAGGAAAATCTTTTGAATCTAAAAACACCAAGTTTATTTAGAAGCTGTGCTGTAAATTTCTTGCCCTGTTTTATAAGGACACTGAGTTTATGAATTAGCCAACTATAAAACAGACTTTATTAGCTAACTAGTTAGCTAGAGGTAGTGTTCTCTACTAAGATTCAATTTAGTTATTTTCTTTCTTTTCTTTTTTTAAGTTATATTTTATTGATTATGCTATTACAGTTGTCCCATTTCTCCCCCATCATTCCCCTCCACCCTGCACACCCCCTCCCACCCACATTGCCCCCTTTAGTTCATGTCCATGTGTCATAAGTTCTTTAGCTTCCACTTTTTCCACACTATTCTTGACCTCCCCCTGTCTATTTTGTACCCACTATCTATGCTACTTATTCTCTGTACCTTTTCCCCCCTCTCCTCCTCCCACTCCCATGTTGCTAACCCTCCCTGTGATCTCTATTTCTGTGTTTCTGCTCCTGTTCTAGATGTTTGCTTAGTTTGCTTTTGTTGTAGGTGTGGTTGTTAATATCTGTGAGTTTGCTGTCTTTTTACTGTCCTATTTTTTATCTTCTTTTTCTTAGATAAGTCCCTTTAACATTTCATATAATAAGGGCTTGGTGATGATGAACTCCTTTAACTTGACTTTATCTGAGAAGCACTTTATCTCCCTTCCATTCTAAATGACAGCTTTGCTGGCTAGAGCAATCTTGGATGTAGGGCCTTGACTTTCATGAGTTGGAATACTTCTTTCCAGCCCCTTCTTGCCTATAAGGTCTCTTTTGAGAAATCCGCTGACAGTCTGATGGGAACTCCTTTGTAGGTGACTGTCCCCTTATCCCTTGCTGCTTCTAGAATTCTCTCCTTCATTTTAATCTTGGCTAATGTAATGATGATGTGCCTTGGTGTGTTCTTCCTTGGCTCCAACTTCTTTGGGACTCTCTGAGCTTCCTGGACTTCCTGGAAGTCTATTTCCTTTGCCAGATTGGGGAAGTTCTCCTTTATTATTTGTTCAAATAAGTTTTCCACTTGTTGCTCTTCCTCTTCCCCTTCTGGTACCCCTATAATTTGGATACTGGGATGTTTAAAGATGTCCTGGAGGTTCCTAAGCGTCTCCTCATTTTTTTTTTGAATTCTTGTTTCTTCCATCTTTTCTGTTTGGTTGTTTCTTTCTTCCTTGTGGTACACTCCATTGATTTGAGTCCCAGTTTTCCTCCCATCACTATTGGTTCCCTGTATGTTTTTCTTTATTTCACTTATTATAGCCTTCATTTGTTCATCTAATTTGCAACCAAAATCAACCAATTCTGTGAGCTTCCTAGTCACCAGTGCTTTGAACTGTGCATCTGATAGGTTGGCTATCTCTTTGTCACTTAGATGAATTAGCTCTCTGGGGCTTTGATCCATTCTCCCGTTTGAGCCATTTTTGGTTTCGGTTTTTTTTTTTTTTGGTCTGGTCACGGCTGTTGAGTAGTGAGGGGTGGAGCCTTAGGTGTTCACCAGGGTAGGGCAGCCCAGTTGCTGGGTTGTGATGCTGTATGTGGGGGCGGGGTCTGAGAGGGAACTATGGTGCTTGCTGTGCTCTCTCAGATTCCAGTCCCCTCCACCACTTTCCCCAAGCAAATGGGGCCCTTCTTGTGCTGATTTCTATGTGGGTGGGCTTGTGTTCATTCTAGGACCCTGTGGGTCTCTCTAACAAACTCTCCTGTGAGGCTGGGATTCTCTCCCAGCACCTCAACCTCTACAAATGTTTTCAATCAGTGCCCTTAGGCTTCATTTCCTGGTGCTGGGGCCCTGCACTGGGCAGTTCATTTTGCTGCCCATTTCGCTTGGTTTATCTGCACGTGAATGTGTGACCGTGGTCAGCCATCTTGTGCACCTCGTGTGGTCTGCTCATTGCCTCCCCTCGCTCAGTAACTGCCGCCTGTGTGCCTGGGGTGTACCAACTGCTGCCTGTGTGCCCAGGACCACCAGCCACTGCTTTTTCCTGCTGCAACCCTCTCTGCTGGCCGCCGAGTCTGCCCCTTTTACTGGTCCGGGTGAGTCATTGTCGGACTTCCGTACAATTCAGTTTTCTATCTGTTCATGTTGTTTTTTCTTTGGTTCTATATTTTTGTTGTCCTTAATCTTGGTTGTGAGAAGAGGTACAGTGTGTCCCCCTATGCCTCCATGTTGGTTGGAAGTCCCCCTCTCTCTTTTCTTATCATAAGTGACAAAGTCTTATATTATGTTTTCCTGTCATTCAAAATAAAGCAAAGGGGGTACCCTTGTCAAATTATTCTATTAGAAAGCTTGAGGTTATCAGTCTAAAATTTAAACATTCCTAATTTTATAAATATAGGGGTGGGCAAAAGTACTATGCTGTCCTTAGTCATTATATTGATGATAGCACCAAAATTGGAGAAATAATCTTCTAGTATTCAAAAATATATACTGAGAGAAGAATTTAGTCAGTTCATTGACAGATGAGTGAAGTTCTGATGTAAGTCTTTGTGATTTTGCTTTCTTCTTATAAGTAGAAAAGAAATGATCAACTGTCATTCACATTGGAACCACACTCATTTCTTGATTGTCACCGTAGAACATCTACATAAGTCACTGTAGGACATCTACATAAAACCAGTTCAGTGAAAATCAGGAAAACCATTCAGTGAAGTTTAATAAGCTACTACATGGGATTTAGAATAAAGAAAACTGTATATATTTTTATATTTATTGTTTATGTGCTGCATATCCCTTATCAGTAAAATTCATAACAGATACATATATATGTAAAAACACATTCTTTTTTTGGAAGCTTGTTTTTAAACCAGTATATAACTGCTGCATTCCCTCAATTTTCATGGATTACATGGAGAAGGAAAAAAATTCCTCAAGCAAAAAAGAATGCAAAACATGATACTAATAAAGGAAATAAAAATGATGCTTTTTCTCAGATGATTCTCTTTGGAGACCCCAAATCTAAGGGACAATAAAGGCAGCTACAGAGTTTTGAGAAAAATATTATGTTCCAAGAAGAAACATCCAGTCAGGGTGCCTTTTGCACGTGAGGCTACAGAATGACATTCTGTGATATCCAGCATTTTCTTCTTAAACAACTTACTGAACTACATACTCTGTCTTGCCAAGAAAGGAATCAAAGTTAGGTTAAGGGTGAAAAAAATGTTAAACAGGCATCTCCAAACCAGATAACTACAGAAAAATAAGTAATTGCTTTAAATTTTGCTACAAGCCAAATGCATTTGAAATATTTGACAAATTCTTGAATTAGAGTATACAATAAGGTAACTCAATAACAATTCAAGAGAAAGGAATGGATAATGATCATAATTTATTAGTGGTTATACTGACTTAAGATGTTTAAGACATAGAGAGAGGCAGACTTTCTCAACTCTGTAATGTTATTTCTTGAATGTTTTAAAAAAGAATTTGCTCTATTTCATTAGTTTATTGAGAAACATCATTTGTTTATCTTGTTCTGCCTGCCATATTTTTCTGTCTTGCATTGTTTGTCAATTAAGATAGTATTTCTACCTTCCATGGCACTTCTGTTAAGTAATGTTATTCCCTTTAATTTAGCACCATGTTGTGCTCCTATCCTCTTCCATTTCCAAATATATTTATTTTGTAGGTTATGTTTATTAGTTTTTAATAACCTTGTGCAATTATTCTTTTAAAAATTTTTATTAAGACTTTATTTTTTAGAGTAGTTTTAGTTTCACAGCAACAGTGGGCACAAGGTACAGAGATCTCCCATTATCTCCTGCTCCCACACATGCACAGTCTCCCCCAATATCAACATCCCCCTCCAGGTGGGCAAATTTATGACAACTGATGAACCTACATTGACACCCAAAGTCCATAGTTTACATTATGCTTCTCTATGGGTGTTGTACATTCTGTGGGTTTGAACAAATGTGTGATGACATGTACCCATCATTGTGGTATCATACAGAGTAGTTTCATTGCCCTAAACATCCTCTGAGTTCTGCTTATTTGTTTCCACCCATCAACCCTTGGCAACCACTGATCTTTTTATTGTCCTCATAGTTTTGCTTTTCCAGAATGTCATATAGTTAGAATCACACAGTATGTAGTCTTCTCAGATTGGCTTATGTCACTTACTAGTATGAATTTAAGATTCCCCCATGTCTTTTCATGGCTTAATAGCTCATTTCCTTTTAGCACTGAATAATATTCCAGCCTGCTTATAGCAGAATTTAGTTATACATTCACCTACTGAAGAAAATCTTGGTTGCTTCCAAGTTTTGGCAAGTATGAATAAAACTACTATGAACTAAAAACATACATTTGTAGGTTTTTGTGTAGACAGAAGGTTTAGAGTCCTTTGGGTAAATATCAAGGAGTACTATTGCTAGATTGTATGGTAAAAGTATGTTAATTTCTGTAAGAAACCACCAAACTGTCTTCCAAAGTGGCTGTATCATTTTGCATTCCCACCAGCATTTGGTGTTGTCAGTGTTCCAGATTTTGGCCATTATAACAGGTGTAGAGTAGTGATATCTCATTGTTATTTTAATTTTCATTTCCCTGATGACATGTGATATAGAACATCTTTTCATATGCTTATTTGCCATCTGTACATCTCTGGTGAGGTGTCTGTTAAAGCCTTTAGTCCATTTTTAAAATTGGGTTTGTTTTCTTATTGTTGGGTTTTAAGAGTTCTTTGTATAGCTATATCTGTTCCCTGCCCCCATTCATTTGTCATCTGTAACATATAAGATTATTATTTCCCAAATTTCATTTTTTCTCAATGCCTAAAACCCTGGGAACACCTAATGAACTCACCTTCTTCCAAGTGTAATTTTAGAATCTCTTTTCTATGAAGTGTCAGGTAGCATGTTATTCAGATTGAAGAGATGAGGCCAAGAGCCAAATATGCAACTAACTTTGCTAATATCCCTCATTCTGCCTATCAGTGACTATTAATGCAGGAAGAGATCCTGGACCCCAGGTTGTCCTGTTCTTGCTTTAGAGATGAGGAGATGAAGAGAAAGAGTTTCAAGGGGAACTGTTGTTTAATTACAATTCAAAGAATCTAAAGCTCTGAGCCCTCAGTTTACTGGTTAAAAATTGTGCTCTAGTATTTTTCTTGTAAGTGAAAACTATAAATGATAAAGCACTGGGTAGAGAAGAGGGAGAAGAGGAGGCCTCTGTGCGCCCTGATTTAATGAGTAGTTAAATTATCTCATGAGTGCCTCTCCACCTTGTTCATTATCCCCTCATTAAGCCTACCATGGTCTGGTCTGTGTTTTACTGTCAGAGCTATCCTTATATATAAGTGGCTTTCTTGGTATGTGATGTTTTTGCATGCTTTGTAAGAGATCTCTTTGTTTCTCCTGGGGATTTCTACCTCCCACTGCTCAGCCAGAGCTGCCTTATGTTCCTCTTAATGGGCTTATCTCCAGAGCATATTAGCTAGACTCATCTTTATATGTATGCCACGTGCTTTTTATGTCCCTTTCTTATTTTGCTTTTTCAGGGTTTATTTCAATCCAAGATTATTGGAGCCTCTTTAGATTTAATATCCAATGCTTCCTAGTGTAGGCTTGATTTTTTTGGTAAGTTTATATAGTTCAATCATGTTACATATATTCACATTGTTGTGCAACAAATCTTCAGAACTTTTTCATTTTGCGGAACTGAGACAATATGCCCATTAAACAACTTCTTCTTTCTCCTTTAGATTTGATTTTGCCTTACAGGATAACAACACATAACAAGGCAATTCTCTGGACTGCTAGTAAAGAAGGAAAGAGCTGCCTATTCCTAAGACTTAGTATTATGTGAAGAGAAGGATGTTAGAATGGGGGAAATTTTTTTCCCCCTTAAAATTAGGGGGGAACATTCATCCAGAAGAACTTTTCATCTCTTTCGGTGTAATGTACATCTATCTATCTATCTATCTATCTATCTATCTATCTATCCATCCATCTATCCATCTATTGAATGATACCTGGCCTCTGAAACATCAATTTTTTAAATACAAACAACTACAGCATGAGTGTTGTGCAGCACACAGGCCCCCTTTCTTTGTGGCAATTCTTAAATGCATTTGTAGCTATGACACCCAATTCTTCCTGTGTCCTAACTGGGTGCAATTTCTATCTATGAGGCAGCCCTAAATCTTTCTACTCCCTGAGGAAGTCTGCTTTCTGTTCATGAAACTTGGAGTAGTTGCAGGGAGCAGCTGAAGTTTCTTACTGAATCTGAATGTGTATGTGTTAGCCATTAAGAAAAAATTTGTGCTTATTTATGTTTTGAGTCATAACTATACCATCAGTTGGTCCCAACAAACTTGTCAATGCCAGTCCAAAGTGAGTAAGGTCTGAATTCTGTGCCTAGAAATACTCTCCTGGTGTATTTTGGTCAACTCATATAAAATCCTTTTTGACTTCATCAAAAATAAAATTAAAAAAATTATTTTGTGTTTGAGAATAAAAAGACAATTCTTTTATCTCCAACCTTATTGTTTCTGAGAGAGCAGTTTATGGTCAGCTCTGGGAGCAAAGTTCATGGAGGAGCCCAGGGGTCTATCATGGTTGAGGCCTGGGAAAGGCCTTAGAAATCTATCGATCCTGTGCTCCTTAATCTTCAGTCTTGCTAACTTTTGCAGCATCTTTATATCATCTATTATTTACTTAATATATACTTAGAGGTCAGACGGACTCATTTTTAACACTTATCTTTCTGCTATGTAAAACTATCTAAACTATAGATATGCCTTATATAATAAACTTATGTTAGGAATGTAAAAATATAGAATTTATTAATATGCTTTCTCCATATCACATTTAAATAAACACACATCTTTTTTAAAAATTTTAATTGTCATTCTTGTACAGTTTTCTGTCTTTTACTCCCATCCCACCCACCACCCCAGCCCTCCCCAACACACAACTCTTAAAATTAAAAAAAAATAGTGTGTACGTGACTTAAAATTAGCGGTTCACATATTACAATTTGGGATACGCTGATCTAAACCACCTCCATCAATTAGTACATGTGGAAACTGAGCTTCAGAAAGAATGTGATTTCACAAAGGCCCTTAGCTAATTAGAATCCAGAGCTAACTTCTAGTTCAGTTTTCTAAGGCATCAAAACGTAAATGGGAAAAGCATTCTGGGTGCTAAATTTGTCTGGGATTTAGTTGGGAGAACCTGGGGAGATGAGATAGCTTGGCAACATTTTGGAGGAACTTGGATGTTAGGCATGGGAGTAGAAACTTCTCCCTGGGTTTCAAGGTTTCAACCCTGGGATCCAAGGAAAATCTAAAAAATTGTTATGTGACACTTATTGGATATATGCCCATAGGTATCTGGGTAGGGTGAGAAGAGTCCTCCATAAAGATTAGTAGCCATTGCTCTTGGCAATGAGAGATATTTTAGTTCTCAAATATGGGAAGAAGTGTGTTTTAGAAAGATCCCTCTGGTGCAATATGGGAAACAACAGAATGAGGATAGCCTGAAAGAGAGAAAACAGGAGGTGACTGAAGCTGCCCACCAGAGTGTGCTTGACTAGGGCTTGGGAGTTATTTCTATAGAGTGGACTTAGGAAGACTGACATGGGTAACAGTGAACTAGAGAGAAATCACATTGATTTTCTTCATTTATTTTCTGAGGGTCACCTGTGGAATCAAATTGTTGAGTGAAAGAGTAAATATTATCTACAGTGCCTGTTTTTTGTGTGTGATAGGGAAAGGAAATAGGGCAAAGGAGAGAGAGAAAAAAGGTGGTAAAAGGAGAGTCTTCTGCACCATTGAGGAGCAGCTTATGGGGGGCACCCCCAAAACCTGAAATTTATTTATAAAAAATTGTGTATTCTTACATGTTTAAACTTCAGTCACTTTCAAAATATTCCCCATTTGATGCAATACACCTACTGAGACTTTTTTCCACTGTTCAAAAACAGTGTTTGAACTCATTGATTTCGATGTCTTTTAGTGTTTCTGCTATTTTTTGTTTCACCTCTTCCACATCAGCAAAATGTTTCCCTTTGAGGACTTTTTTTTTTTTTTTTTAATCCAGGGAAACAAACAAAAAAATTGTCGCTCTGGGTGAGATCAGGTGAACAGGGAGGGTGGGGCATGGGCATCATGCCATTTGGGTAAAAAATTGCTGAATACTCAGTGAGGTGTGGGCAGGTGCACAGTAAATCCCCCAGCATGAAAAGAGCAAAAGGCATTGAAAGAGTCTTTAAAAATAAATTCACTGAAGCCAAAGGCAGCCTCTCACCACAATGCCAGCTGGTACACTGCTACAGATGGGTTCCTGGAACACTCATCCAGTTGGGGGAGCCTGGACTATAAAGGGCCCATCCTCCAGAAGATAATCCATTTTTAGGGGTCCCCCATCGTATTTTGCAACCAATAGGGACACATGGGAAAGGATGTTTTCTGTTACTTTTGCTCATTGTTAATAATTTTAAAGCAATTATTGGCACTTACCTCTCTGAAAGTGTTAACAGTGTTCCAAGGGTAAGAAACATATTTAACAAACAAAGCAGGCACATGAGTCAGGCACTGTGCTGGGGGCTTTTGTGGGTTATTTCACTTGGTAAACACAACTGGAAAGAATTGCTTCTATTGAACACTGAGCAACACAGGATAAGGGTTTATTCACTTATTTAGTAAATGTTTATTAAGCATCTATTATGTCTGTGGCACTGATGGACATTAGGGCCACTGCGAAAGAAGTCATAGTTCTTATCTTTAAGAAGTTCACAATCTATTTGGAATAGCAAAACTAATGCATTTATATAGTCCATGCATGCATGGAAACATTGCATAGCTATTTAAATTAAGAAATAAAATTAATCATATACCTGATAATTAATTATATACCATCTTTTGATAGCTTTTTCTAAGGAGGAGTGCTGGTGATTTTCTCCCCTGCAGAAATCATTCTCAATTTTTTTCACTGCGATTTTCTAAGTATATTTTGTTGGTTATGCAATTGTAGTTGTCCCAATTTTTTCCCCTTTGCCCCTTTCTGCCCAGTACTACCCATCCCCCCACTTCCCTCCAGCAATCCCCCTCCTTAGTTCATGTCCATGGGTTGTGCATGTAAGTTTTTTGGCTTCCCCATTTCCTATACTGTTCTTAACCTCCCCCTGTCTTTTTTGTACCTACCAATTATGCTTCTTATTCCCTGTACCTTGTCCCCCATCCTCTCCCTTCTCCTTACCCGCTGGTGACCTTCCATGTGATCTCCATTTCTGTGATTCTGTTCCTGTTCTAGTTGTTTGCTTAGTTTGTTTTTACCTTTTTAGGTTCAGTTGTTGGTAGTTGTCATTTTACTATTCATAGTTTTGATCTTCTTCATTTTCTTAAGTAAGTCCCTTTAACATTTTATATAATAAGGTCTCACAGTTTTACTGAAAATCTGAAAAATAGGGATGATAGAGAAGGGCAAATATAGAAGGAGACCATCACTTGGGGATTTATTAATTAATGCATAGACTTCACTTTGAATAAATAGTTTTGCATTTAGTTCAGATTGCTACCAATGGAAAGCCATGACAATCATTATTTAATACTTTGGACGTGACATCTACGTTCAAGAGACTGCTTCCATAAACAATGAAGACCTGGTCTGCTTCAGAAAATCACAATTGAAAGTCAAAAGTGGCTCAGGAAGAAAAAACAAAGATGGAGCACTGAGGAAATCCACTCATGGGTGGGCTGGCTGGACTTGGGAAGAGCTGATGGAGCAGACAGTAGGCCACAGTGGGCACAGAAGGCCAAGATTGAGATTGGCGAAACTAAGGCAAAAACTCAGGCTGGAAAAATCAAGAATAGATTTGCTCTTCCTTATATATGAAGTCAAATATCCCAATGAGTCTTTTTAACTTCTCAGCAATACCTTTAGTAACTCAAAGATGGCACGTGCAGCTGATGTTTGTCACCACCTTCATGGTGAAGTCTGCAGAAAGCAAGACTTGCTAACGAGGGGAACATGAATAATGTCAAACTCAATCTGTTGATAGCATGTGCTTCAGTTAGCTATTGCTGCAAAACAAACTGTCCCCAAGCTCAGTGGCTAACAATGACAGTCATTTAATATTATAGTTCTTATATCTACGTATCTGATCTGGGTTGGGTGGGAGGAAGGGTTGGCTGGGGTGGCTCTGCTCCTGTGTCTCTCCTCCTCCTCTAGGGGTCAGTGAGCCAGGCTGGACATATACTTCTTACGGTGACAGCGGAGGTCCAACAAGGCAAGTGGAAAAATGCGAGGTCCCTGACAACCTTGCACAACATTACTTGGCTCTTGTTCTATCGGCTTCAAGGAGTCATATGTTTAAAAAGAGAAGGTGTTGAAAATATACTTCATCTACATACTTGGAGGAACTACAACATTACGTGCAAAAAGTGTGGAGCCTGGGATAGTGAAGAATAGGGGGCAATTAATTGTTTCCTTTATTGTGCTAATATGAGAAAGATTTAGGTACAAATTTTAGCTCTGTTGTTGACTAATTATGTGTTTTAGAGAGGTTGGTTGATCTTTCTGAGTTTTTATTTACTCATCTCTAAAACTAAAATAATAAAATGTTTAGATTTTGTGAAACTTCTGTGAATTAAATAAATTATCTTTTCTTTCTTTCCCCCATTCTGTGTATACGATCATATGCTTGCTACCATCAAATCCTTGTAATGATGTCCATATATACTCTTTTATGCTGCTCAGGGTGCCTCTATCACCTTTCAGAGAAATATGTTACTGACAAAAAGAAAAGAAAAAAAACAAGAAGGTGGACTTTTTTCCAATAATATGTCTAAAAATCAAACCTGGGTCAGTGGGGCATTTTCTCTTGGCCCTCAGTGTGACTATCAACACCATATTAATTTCCTTTCTGGCTCAAGCTCCTTCCCAGAAATTTGAAAGATTTATTTTACCTGAATAGCTAGTGCTTTTCCAATATGTCCTCCAATTATTAATATTAGGACACTATTTGATAGCAGCAATGATAATAATGTAAGCCCTACTTTCTTGACCAATCCAGTGTGGTCTTCCAAGGAAATATATGACTTCTGCATGGAGGATCATTCTATGAGGGCAACCTAGGAAGGCAGTAAAGTGCAGTGATTAGGAACATAAATTAAGTAGCTGGGTATGTCATACCCTTTATCTCATTTAATCCTAAGAATAATCTCTGTGAGGTACATACCCATTTCACAGATGCAGACTTTAAGACCTAGTGAGACTGGGTAACTAGGTCAAGGTGATACAACCAGCAATTGTAGAAGCCAATCTGAAGTACAGATATAATTTGAAAGTATGTATTATTACCCGATTTTAAAAAGAGCAACAATATTATGCTCTAGAAGTGCATTCCCCACTTAAGATTTAGAATTAAATAAATCATAGATAGATATAATTTTTGATGTCAAAAAGAAAAAATATAAGAACAAAGACATCTAAAATAATTGAAGGCATTATTTTATTGAGTTTTATGAAATGTAGGTAAATATTATGCATCTAAGTCTCCCACATATTATTAATGACACATTTTACATAATTATTTGACTCTACAATGTATCTGACCTATCACCAACACACTAACTACAATGCGTGTCACTTAAACATTCAAGTCACAGTGATTTTCTTGCCTTTGACAGAATTGCGAGGCCTTTCTGGAAATGATTTGAACAGTCCTGTTCTCTTTTTAAAGCGGGGGAATGCTGAACTGATACTTTCCATTTTTCTCTGTACATTTATTATAGCAAGTGGAGGCCTCCTGAATTATTTGGTTGACCTTGGTTTGTATGCCAAATTGAGGTCATTCTTTTTAAAAATAGCCCTTGTTGAATTTCAAGATTTGAAAGCCTAGCTAAACGTTTTAATGATGAGGGTCTAATAGAAGAAACATCCCTTTAATTCTCTCCCTCCCTCCTTTCTCCTCTCTGTCTGTCTGTCTTTTATTCTTTGCTTTCCAGTATCTCTCATTTAGTCCCTCTCCTGTACCAACTTCTTAATCAATGAACTTGAAGTTACGAAGTTAAATCCTGGGATGTAAGTGAGGAAGATATTTGAACGCTGATCTTAAGGCTCTGAGCTTTTTCTTAGACCAGCTGGCAGCCCCTTGTGTCTTATCTTCCTTTGCCTTCCTGTGTAGATGCCCAGCATAAGTCTTGTTGCCTGCAACACAGCCAGGGAATGAATAGGCAAAGCCAGTGAAATGTGTCGATTTGTAGGCTAGCAGAGAGGGGAGAAATACGAGACCCAAGATATGCCAAATGTGGGGTGAGTTAACTACCACAAATAAGAACCAGATAACTTTCCTAAATGCAAATAGGGAGAATTTTTTTCTTTTTTCGACTTCATGACACCCTGGTCATGTTTTTGATCTCCCTCTGACCATCATTCCTCAGTGTCTTTTGCATACTCTCTTTCGATTCTGCTTCTAAATATAGGAATGCTTAGGATTCAGTCCTGGGCTTTCTTTTCAGTTCACTTTACACTTAGTTATATATATATATATATATATCCTCCAACAAGATTTTACATATAATTTATATTCCAGCAATATCCTCTTGTTTTCTATGTTTAGCCTGGATCTTTCTTCTGAATTCAGATCCATGCATACAACTGCAAGCCTGGTCACCTGACCTCGGCATCTCAGGCATCTGGAACTCAACATGTGTGGAAGTTGCTGATCCCCTTTCGTCAGCCCCCTTTGGTCCATGCTGTCTGAATAAGTGCCAATTCCATCCACCTGGTTGCTCTTGCCAGAAACCCGGGAGTCATTATTTTATTTTTAATTTTCCCTTTGAAAACAGTAAAATTTATTCCAACTGTAACATGGTTTCTCTGGCATGCTTCAGAGCCTATTACCAAGACATTCTGTTGTGCTTGTCTGTTTGATTTATGGATCTGTGCAGTTTCTGGCACTAAGGCATCATCTGAGTATGGACCAGACAACAGCAATAAAATGGGTGGAATAACTTTAGAAATGGTTAAAGCAAGGAACCATGTGATTCCAGTGCAAATGCTCTCACTATTATTTAACGTTTGGGTGGTAAGTTAGAATCATTAGCATTTGATTTTAAATATTATTTGAAATTTAATATTTTTTATTGTTGTTTAGTTACAGTTGTCTCACCTTTTCCCCTGTTGCTCTCCCTGCCCCATCCCCCCCAAAATGTAATATTTTGTTAGTATTTGGATGATGAATTCTTACTAAAAATGCAATTGTCAAAAAGAAAATACATTGATAAGAGTTGGAATTATGACATTGATAAGGACCTGTAATTGTAGTTTACCATTTTGTCACAGGCCGAATGGCACAGTTCCTTATATATCATTTTAATGTTGTGATCTGTGCTGTTTTCTTCGGTTTTTCACTCTCTCAGCATTCATATTTGGTTGTTCCTTACCCTGTAGCCAAAGCGGTCATTTTACAAAGATAAATCAAGTTATGCCTTTCCTCTTTTTAAAACCCTTTAATAGGTTCCCCTTGAATTTATGACAAAATCTAAAATTCTTAATGTGTTCCACACATACACACATTGTACGTAAACAGGCTGAACCCTGTGCACTCTGCTTTTCCATCCTTCTCCCTTTTCCTCTGCACTCCAGTCACACTTTCTCCAACACACTTGGGGATGGGGGTGAGGGGAGTCCGGTGGGGGGCTAAGCTTATATGTCACTTCCTGAGAGGAATAGTCCCTAAACTTCTTGATCTACATTGCCATTCTCTGCTCTACTCTCAATAATTCTTTTCCTTATAATGCTTATCAACATTTGAAATTTTATATTTATTTATGGAATAATTCTCCCTTAGCAGCCAGTGGCCCCAGGGAGCAGGAGCTATATCCATTTTGTCACCGTTAGCATATTTCTACCATGTGGTAGGTTGGCAAGAGTACTTTTTGTAATAGAGGTAATATAACTTTTATTATAAATTAAATAAATACTTTTCTGGAAAAATCTAACTTTTATGGCAACCAAATTATTCTTTGAAGACTTTATTACAAAATTCCTCATATAAAAGAGATTATTAGGTGGTACAACAATGTATTCAATTAGGATTTCTAAGAGATATAAAAATACTCATTACATTGATATAAAAATTTAATATTGGCTTTTTTAATCATAAAAAGAAATACTTGTGTAACTGGTAGCTTGAATAGGCAGGACTCTTGGGATAGATTTAAAAATGTATTTATTTTTTATTTTTCACTGTCTATAATACCATCAGTGGAGGAAGTGTTTCCCTGTCATGGTTTACTTTTATGTAACAACAGTAAAAAGTGATTGTGCAATCAAAGTCCCAGTCCCAAGTCACGATCCAAACTCTGAACTTGATTTAAACTGTTTCCACTCCCCTGGCTGGTATTTTTCTTCAGGCAGAAAGTCAGGGAAGAGGAGGAGTCCCCTTTTTCTCTCCTTTCCCAAGATGGGCTTCCAGCCCATCTTTTGTCTTGCTAATTGTTTATTGTCCTTACCTGGCTGGTGGAGGTGTGATAGAGGGAGAGAAGGTAGAGGGATAGAAAATTTTCTCCTGGATGGATATTGTCATTAAATGGTTGTGCATTCTTCGTGCTTGGTAGGCGTTTAATATTCTCTCTCTTCCTCATTGGGCCCCTTCCTCCAATTCTTGAATGCATGTTCTGTGAGGTGCGCAATGTCTACATATGTGCGGGGGTTGGGGGAGTAGGGAGAGGGAGAGGGAGGGAGGATGGGAAAGGAAGGGAAGAGAGAGCAAGCTGGTAGGATGGGCATTTGAGGAAGAGCTCATGTTATAGTCTTGAGTCTGAAACTCAGGTGGGCTGGGTTTCTATGTTACAGTCTTGAGAATTCCTTCTTCTATGGAAAACATCAGTCTTTGCTCTTACGGCCATCAACTGATTGGAGGAGGTGCATTGCTTTATGGAAACTAATCTGCTTCTACTGACTTAATTGTTAATCACATCTAAAAAATACCTCCACAGCAACATTTAGACTAGTGCTTGACAAAATAATGGCCTCATAGCCTAGCCCAGTTGACACATAAAATTAACTGTAACATAGGCTATATCTGGTAAGTCCTGTATCACCTACAGTCTTGGGCAAAGTTTAAAAAGCCTCAGCCTGGCTTTCTCTCAAATGCCACATTAAATTGAAAAGAAACAATCATACATCCTTTTCCCAACAATAATTTTTGCCTTTTTATTTGCTTTCTTTTCCTCCACCTTTCCTGAGGTGTAATTGAAAAATAAAATTGTAGATATTTAAAGTGTATGTCTTGATGATTTGATATCCACATATTTTGTGAAAAGATTCCCACATCTAATTAAGTTAATTAACACATCCATTATCCTTCCCTCTCTCTCTCCTTTTCTCTCTCTCTCAGAACACTTAAGCTCCACTTCCCAGCAAACCTCAATTATATAAAATGCAGTGTTATCAACTATAGTTACCATTAACCTCAGATCTAATCCATCTTATAGCTGTAAGTTTATACCCTTTTGTAAATTTCTTCCTATTTCTCTTACCCTTCAGCCTATAGCAACCACTTTTCTACTCTGTTTTAATGAGTTTGACTTTTTTTTTCCTAAAGATTCCTCATATAAGTGATAACATTCAGTATTTGGCATTGTCTGACTTATTTCACTTAGCATAATGTCCTCAAGATCCCTCTATGTTATTGCAAATGGCAGAATTTCCTTCTTTCTAAAAGCTGAATAATATTCTGTTTTTTATAAAACAGAATATTATATATATAAAATTATATCTATGTATGCATGCTATATGTATATATGTACACACACAATGATTAATATTCCATTGTATTCACACACATATGTCACATCTTAATTTATAGATCTACTGATGGATACTTTGGTTGTTTCCATATCTTGGCTACTATAAATAATGCTGCAATGAATATGGGAGTCCAGATATGTCTTTACCACTCTGTTGTCGTTTCCTTTGGATAAATACTTAGACATGGGAATGCTAGATTATGTGATAGACATATTTTTAATTTTTTGAGAAAACTCCATACTGTTTTCTACAGTGGCCACACCAATTTATATTTGCACCAATAGTGCAAAAGGATTCCTTTTTGTCCTCATCCTCACCAACACTTGTTATCTCTTGTATTTTGGTGATAGTCATTCTAATAGGTGTGAGATGCTTTCTTATTGTGGTTTTGATTTGCATTTCCCTGATGACTAGTAATCTTGAGCACTTTTTCATGTATCTGTTGACTGTTTTTATGGTTACTTTGGAAAAATATCTGTTTAGTTCCTCAGATCATTTTTTAATTGATTGTTTTTTGCTATCAAGTTGTATGAGTTCTTTATATGTTTTGGATTTTAACCCCATATCAAATATATGGTTTGTAAATATTTTTCTTCCACTTAATAGGTTGCCTTTTTATTTCATTGAATATTTCCTATGCTGTGCAGAAACTTTTAGTTTGATGTAGTCCCACTCATTTATTTTTGCTTTTGTTTTATTTGCTAAATCATTGAAGAGATCGATGTTAAGAAGCTGATTCTCTGTGTCTTCTTCTAGGAATCTGATAGTTTCAGGTCTTATGTTAAAGTCTTTAATTCATTTTGAGTTAATTTTTGGTGTAAGATACTGGTCCAGTTTCATTCCTTTGCATACGAATATCCAGTTTTCCTGACATGATTGTTGAAGAAATTACCCTTTCTTTATTGATTATTCTAGGCTCCTTTGTTGTAAATTAATTGACCATAAATGCATGGATTTGTTTCTGGGCTCTCTATTCTGTGTGATTGATCTATATGCCTGTTTTTATTCCAACATCACATTATTTGATTACTATAGCTTTGCAATATAGTTTGAAACCAGGAAGTGTGATACCTCCAGGATTGCTCTTATTTCTCAAGATTGCTTTGACTATTCAGGGTCTTTTGTGGTTCCACACAAATTTTAGGGCTGTTTATTCCATTTCTGTAAAAGATGCCCTTGGCATTTTGAAAGGAATTGCATTGAATCAGTGATAGTATGAACATTTTAACACTATTAAGTCTTCCATTTATTTGCATCTTCTTCAATTTCTTTCATTAATGTCTTATCATTTTCAGTGTACAGGTGCTTTACCTCCTTGGTTAAATTTATTCCTAAGTATCTTATTCGTTGTTTTGTTTTGTTTTTTGTATTTTCATTTATTCCTTTTTTTCTTTTTTATTGAATTTATTGGAATGACATTGGCTAATAAAATTACATAGGATTCAGTTGTACAATTCTAGTACATTATCTGTATATTGTATTATGTGTTCACCACCCAAGTTAAGTCTCCTTCCATCACCATTTGTCCCAACTTATATGCTCTTCTACTCTCCCCCCCACCCTCCTTTTCCTCTGGTAATCAGCATACTGTTATCAGTGTCTATGAGTATTTTTTCAATCCCTTTACCACCCATGTTTTTTTCTTTTTGTTACAGTTGTGAATGGGATTTTTCTTAATTTATATTTCTGATAGTTTGTTTTATTTATGTATCTCAAAATCCAATGAAAGTTTGAAGTTGTTTGGATGGGGGTTATAAACATTAAGATAATTTGTAGATTAATGACATTATGAGGAAGTCTAGGGGATGCAGGTTATGTGGCTGTCTTCTTAGAATTTTGGTGCAGTGGATACAGTCACAGAAGTAGATCATTTCTTATCTGTATAACAGATAAGGACCTAATCTTATCTAAGACAGATATCCTCTGATCATTAGGAGACTTTAGCAAACTAAGAAGACAATGCTCCTTTTCCCCCCACTTTTAAAAAATATATATATTTTATTGATTATGCTATTACAGTTGTCCCATTTCTCCCCCATCATTCCCCTCCACCCTGCACACCCTCTCCCACCCGCATTTCCCCCCTTTAGTTCATGTCCATGTGTCATAAGTTCTTTAGCTTCTTTTCCCACACTATTCTTGACCTCCCCCTGTCTATTTTCTACCCACCATCTATGCTATTTGTTCTCTGTACCTTTTCCCCCCTTTCCTCCTCCCACTCCCCTGTTACTAACCCTGCCTGTGATCTCCATTTCTGTGGTTCTGCTCCTGTTCTAGCTGTTTGCTTAATTTGCTCTTGTTGTAGGTGTGTTAATATCTGTGAGTTTGCTGTCTTTTCACTGTCCTATTTTTTATCTTCTTTTTCTTAGATAAGTCCCTTTAACATTCATATAATAAGAGCTTGGTGATGATGAACTCCTTGAACTTGACCTTATCTGAGAAGCACTTTGTCTTCCCTTCCATTCTAAATGACAGCTTTGCTGGATAGAGCAGTCTTGGATGTAGTCTTGACTTTCATGACCTGGAATACTTCTTTCCAGCCCCTTCTTGCCTGTAAGGTGTCTTTTGAGAAATCAGCTGACAGTCTGATGGGAACTCCTTTGTAGGTGGCTGTGGCCTTATCCCTTGCTGCTTCTAGAATTCTCTCCTTCATTTTAATCTTGGCTAATGTAATGATGATGTGCCTTGGTGTGTTCCTCCTTGGGTCCACCTTCTTGGGGACTCTCTGAGCTTCCTGGATTTCCTGGAAGTCTATTTCCTTTGCCAGATTGGGGAAGTTCTCCTTTATTATTTGTTCAAATAAATTTTCCATTTGTTGCTCTTCATCTTCCCCTTCTGGTACCCCTATAATTCGGATGTTGGGACATTTAAAGATGTCCTGGAGGTTCCTAAGCCTCTCCTCATTTCTTTGAATTCTTGTTTCTTCCTTCTTTTCTGTTTGGTTGTTTCTTTCTTCCTTCTGGTCTACTCCATTGTTTTGAGTCCCATTTTTCCTCCCTTCACTGTTGGTTCCCTGTGCGTTTACCTTCATTTCACTTAGTGTAGCCTTCATTTGTTCAGCTAATTTGTGACCAAAATCAACCAATTCTGTGAGCATCTTGATCACCAGTGCTTTGAACTGTGCATCTGATAGGTTGGTTATCTCTTGGTCACTTAGATGAATTGGCTCTGGGGCTTTGATTTGTTCTCCTGTTTGAGCCTTTTTTTTTTGTTTTTTGTTCTTGTCGCGCCTGTTATGCATGAGGGGCAGAGCCTTAGGTGTTCCCCAGAGTAGGGCAGACCAGTAGCAGGGTTAGAATGCTGTATGTGGGGGCAGGGTCCGAGAGGGAACAATGGCACTTGCTCCACTCTCTCTGGGATTCCATTCCCTTCTGCCGCTTCCCCTTCACCTCGATTATCTATGCTTGAATGTGGGACCACCTGGTCAGCCAGCCGCCTGGCTCCATCTCTGGGTCTGCCATTGCCACCCCATGCCCACGGTCCTCTAGCTGCTGCCTGTGCACCTGGGATCTTCCAGCCACTGCCTGCATGCTGGGGTACGCTAACCTCCACTTTTTCCTGCTGTGACTCTGCCCCTTTTACTGGTCTGGATGAATGGTTGTCAGACTTCAGTACAGTTCAATTTTCTATCAGTTCTGGTTGTTTTCTTGTTTCTAAACCTTTGTTGTCCTTAATTTTGGTTGTGTGAGGAGGCACAGTGTGTCCACCTATGCCTCCATCTTGGCCAGAAGTCTGCTTTTTTTTTTTTTCAAACAAAACATTTGCCTCCTTACTGGGTAAGCTGAATATTCTTTTATTCTCTGTTTACTCCTTATGGTTTACTCTTCTAATCTCTCCATCTTTCTTTCTGCCTTAGGAAGTTGACAAGTATCTGCTGAGTCAATCAAGCTCCCTTGCTTCCAGAAGTCCAGAGGGTGCCAGAGAAGATAGAGGCAAAGCATATGTTTCCATGTCTTTCTCCATGCCAGGGTTCAGGTTGATAGTGGCAGAGTTCTCCTATCAAGGCCATAACTCTTGTCAGGTGACTGACCAATAACTACAGGTCTTACTGCATTCTGATAACCATTCCATCTCTTCAACCTAGGCATGGTATTCAATCCCTTGTTGCTGACCTGTGATTCTTCACCATTCTTGGTATTTTCTATCACAATATGAATTACTTAAATGATACCAGGAGTGATTGCAGAAAAAAACCTTTAAAATGAGCTTCTGACTTATATGATGAATATATGAATGACCTATTATTATTATTATTTTTTGCTGTGGGAAATAAGACTTTGGTAATCCATAGTATGTGGTGCCATCATGATTACTCAAAGTATCATTAGTAGTAGCATATGACAGAGTACAGATGGGAGACCAAGTCATCCAGTTCTCCCAACACCTTGTATTGAATAATCTAATCTTTTGTTACTGATTAAAATAGTCTCCTTTACTATAAACTATATAAATTTTTGTATGTACTGAGGTCTGTTCTTGGGCTATTTTGTTCCATTTATTTGGATAAGTCTCACATGATAACTTTACTTTATTGACCATCTATGTGAGTCAAAGACATAACACTGATTCATAATAATAATAGCCCTCACTACTTCAGTAATGCTTCAATAACAGTACCAGGAACTGTTCTTAGTGATACACACACACACACACACACACACACACACACACACATATTTACTAATTTCATATATATACACTCATTTCATATATATATATTAACTCATTTCATATTGTTCTTAATGATATATGTATATACATATATATAAACTCATTTCATATTTCATGTTCACAACACCTTTATGACCAGGAGCTGTTATTATCTATGTTTTGCTGATGGACAATGAGGCACAAAGACATTAAGTGACTGGGACCAAGTCCCACAGTCAGAAAGCAGAGGACTGAGATTTGAACCGAGGAAGTCTAGACTTAGAGTCAGCACAACTAATTACTACGCTATACTTCCTCTAACCCTGAGATGGTGAGATACACTTATTTTGGGAATAAGAAAGATATAGGCCAGGTGCACTGATGATCTAAATTAATCAGATAGAACTTAGATAACCTAGAAAAGTGGATAGTTACTACATCTCCTGGACTGTCCCTTTCAATTATCTGTTTTTCAGGTAATCTCCTAGTTACTGTCAGACTTTATCTGCATCAAACTAGTTTATCAAGTCCAAAACATTTTATACCTGCCTATCTTCCCTGCTGTTAATATGATTGAGCTATCCAAATAAATTCAACTTTTTTCTACTGCTGGTTTCTCACAAATTATGACTGGCATCTGTATATTTATAAAGGCTCTATTGCATTGCTAAATTCTCACTGTATTATTATAACAGATCACAGATTGTATTGATGAATGCCATAGTGAGACACCATAAACACAGTTCATTTTGACTGGGGAAAATTCTCTTTAATTTCCTCATTTATAAAACAGGAATAAGAACAACTCATTTAAAGTGTTGGGGTGAATATTATAATAAGATCATGTATGTGAGAGCAATTAATAGTGCCTGACATGTGGTAGGCACTCAAGCCATGTTGGTAGGGTCTGAATCCTTTAGGCCATGGTTGTTACCTGGCTACGTGTAAAGGCAGAAAGGAGGTGGGGAGTGATGCAGATATTTATGGAGCATTTTCCACAGTCCAGGCACTGTGCTTGGTTGTTTACAGGTATATAACTTGATATTATGGAATTAATAAATATTTTTTTGTAAAATAACTTTCCTATGTGGTATAAAGCCTAAAATTAAGGTTCAATATTATGTGCTGCCTCCACATCTGGTGAAATCAGGGGGGTGGGGGAAGGTCCCTCAGACGTCCTAAGCAGAGCTCCTCTCTAACTCTACTCCTGCAGATAAGGTCTCCAAGCCAAAAACCCTCCTTATCATCAAATGGACTGGGTACAGTTCCCACTTATTCCTCAAAAGGAGGTTTCCATTCCCTGTCAGCCCACAGAATTATTCATACAAGCTAATCACATCCTCCTCTCAGGGGAAGCAGCTGCTCCTCAGACCACACATGGAATAACAAGGCCCTAAGGGACACAGGATCCAGGCCAGGGAGATGTGGAGTATTTACTGTATCACTCATAAATGACCTAATCATCTAGAAATCTGGCACATCCAAAAATGACTGATAGTTCCTTCCAGAAACCAGGACATTCAATCTGCAGGATTGGAAACCGACCAAGATCTGTATAAAATGCTAAGATGGAACGATCCACTAGTACCAGAAGGAAAAAAAAAAACCTTAGAAGTCACATGACCGGGAGAGCCACCTGTAGAGAGAGAGAAAATGTACTTACCAATCTCTGCCTTGCTCTAGGCATTCTCTGATCAAAGAATATTACTATTTTGAAGAAGAAAATATTGGTCTCCATAAATCTTATCACTGAACTTTTGAGGGTTAAAGAACTTTGCTTACTTCTAGTAGCTTTTTTAGTGAGGTTCATTGGGAAAATGCCTGAGTCAGGGGAAGAGGAGAAAGAGATTTGTTGCAGAGTGCCAGATACTTCTCATTGGGAAGGACAACTGGAAAAGGAAAAAACCAGAAGGAGAAGGGCTGGATGAAATCAAATCATGGTTTCTTCTGGAAGCCTGACCTCTGTACACATCACAAAGCCGAAGCCCCAAAGGAGCCCTCTGCCCCCAGGAGACAGTGCATATTAGATTGGCCTTATGCTTAGCAGACAGGCCTTGATGCTAATTTCTCTTGACCTTCTTATGTGATTCTTGTCAGCTTGGCCCTCATTTGTTAAGCTTCCTTTAATTATATGCATAATGGTTCATTATTTTTTATAAAGGAACCAGCAGAGGCAACAATTATGCAAATGAATGAGGTTTGCTGTTTGCTGAGGAGTTGTGGGTTAATTGGGCACTGCTACAAAAACACCGTTGCCAACTGAGATAAACTTTATGCCCAAGAACAAAGATGAAATGCCAGAAGAACTCACCTAAAGGGCTTTGATCAGACTAGCAAATCTTTGCTAAGGTTGAAGGCTTGTCTGAGTTGTCCAAGATCAAGCTTCTCCCAGTAGCATCTTCTTTTTACTTTGGTGTTCAGTTGTTGTCAAATGGAAAAGATTTGTGTGTTCAGACCTAGTATTCTTTCCTGTGGTTTTTCCTTTGAAACATCTCATTCATTCATTCAGCCTGTTTTAATTCCATCCAGTTAAAATCTTTATCAAGAAGTTCCTGCATGATTTGGCTCTGTTTTGATTTAACCAATTTCCCCTCTTCCTGACTCAGCTTATTATAGGTGGCCTTTCAACCTTAAATAGTCAAATGTTCTTTTATTATTACCTACAATGAGTTAACAACCCACCCATGTAACCCTAATTCTGATTTATTTTCGATTAGATCAGGAAGAGATGTCATATGCTTCCATGCTATCCTATATTTGTCCCTTAGGCACTTAAAATATTTGAAATTAACTGCTATTGTAAAATGACCTAAGCTAACTTGGTAATTTATAATTATTACATCTCCAGAACTCATCATCACCAGCAGGGATGTTACACTGAAGGCAAGTCTCCAAATGGATTCTGCATTGCAAATATCATCACGCAGACATGAAACCCATCACACAGCCTATTCTGGAAACTCAGTGAAATCCTGGCTCTTTTTATGCACCCAGATGAGCTTTTAATTAAAGGGTTCATTTCAGGCAAATATGAGAATATTCTAGCAGTGAGATTCAGCTGAATTTTTAATCACTATTAAATACTTCTAAATGGCAGAATATGGTACCAGAAGAAATACCAAGGCCTCCGGCATTATTTTGCAAGACGTGAGGCTGTCAGCTTTACTAGATTCCTATATTTGTTTATGCAAGTGTGGTCATGCCTATACAATAGTTTTAGTTATTCCGTATATCTGGAAGATCATTTATTTCACCAAAGAAACATAATTTTCAACATTTATTATAGCAAGTGACAAATCTGCTTTTGATCAATCAGGTAGTAAGGTAAATAAATCCTATGGTAGCTATCTCTGGAGTGTGGATTTTGATTATAATCTTTCAAATGGTAACTAGCCCTCCTGGAGTGTGTACTTCTGGTTAGGGTAGTTCAGGTATTAACCAACCACTCTTACTGTATAAATTAAAGTGCCTACCTATATATCACAAATTATTGTGTAGTAATTTAAAGTAAATTGCAGACAATATAGCAATGGTTGAATTTGCAGGTTAATGTTTGGTTTACTTACAGAAATGTAGTTTCCATGGCATGGGAGGTGATTTCTTGTATTACATACCTAGAGTCTGTACAGTTCCAGACCCAGCAGGTGACCGAGAAATGGTTTTGAAATAAATGGAAATCATCTGGTAACCTTTCCCCCTTGCTTCCCAATTCTGCTATTTTGCTTCTCATTTTCTTCTATCAGTCTAATTTCTAGTTCTTTTTCTTTCTGTCTCTCTCTTATCATCATTTCCCCCTGTCTTTCTCTTCTTATTTATTTGAAAAAGTCATCTGGCTGTTTCAGAATTCTGGCTGAATATTCTGCTATTAAATAACAGGAGTGTTCGAGGACTTGCTTACTGTGGTTTCGCTGCTTTGAGGCTTTATCCTTTCCTTGGCTCCTAATCTGTAAAAGGGGGGCAGCAGTAGTCTACTGTAGAGTGTTGTGAGAATCTGTGGAATGTTCCCAGCATGCTTAATTCCCCCAATCCACCTGCTTCCTGTTTAGCCTTAGGCCCCATTTCTCTAATTATTTGATTGTTTTAATTTCCTTAGCCATAAAGTCATTCATTTCTTTCTCCAGCTGGTCTTGATAATGTGAAAATGTAGCATCTCCTTTGCCTGGTGTGTATTTATGTGAGAGGTGCATGGGACATGGAATGGCAGAGTAAGGAGAGTTGCCTCGCCCCCCTCATCTTTCTCTTTTAGCTGGGTTCTCTAAGACAAATCAGTAAATCTCTGACAGCTGTTGTTTTTCTATCCACAAGGTTGGGTTATGATGCCAACCTCACATAGATGTCACGAATATAAAATGAGATTAGTGTATGCAATGATAATCAGCCTAGAGAGATGCTCAACAAATGTTAATAGAATTGAATGGTCCTTTCAAACTAATTGTAACACTACAGTTCAGTTAGGGAGCTGACCTTTCTGAGCTATGAATATAGGACTTACTGCAGGATTTAGACCCTACACAGGTGTGGGAGGCTGGGGTAGTGAAAGTCTGAAGGCTGACTTGGAGGATCATGGAAGACACCAACCGGTCAATCTGAAAGCCAAGCACATTCAGCTGCCAAAGTGAAACCAAAAGTGAGGCTGACAGAGAGGTGTATGGGAGACTACTGCCTGTCTGGATCCACAGCCACACATCTGTTGATGAGCCTGGGATGTCTGTTAAATAGCAGGTTGAGCAGTCAGGGGGAAGAGCTTGATTCTGAATGGAGGGGTGCAAACACAATATGGAACCGGCTGGCACCTGAATATATGAATGTATTTGTCACTCAAATTTAAGCTTGATGACCTTCAGAGAATAAAGGCTGCTACTTCATTTCCACCTTCCATATTCCATTGCAGATTCCAGTTTTGAGCAATTTTAACTCTGTACCATATACAAGCACAAGAATTCTTAAAAACGTAGTTTTAGCTTTACCAAGTTGACCTGGAAAAGCCACCATACCAATATTTTCCATTTGATAGCTAACTCCTTTTAGCTTTAAGTTACTATTTTTCCCTCAAGAAATGCCAAAGATTACCCTTTATCTATGATATTAACCTTATGGAATTATATAAAATAATACCTAAAGGGGTCAGGCCCCCTACTTCACACTTGAAAAGCCTTGTCACAGGAGAGAAGGATTTTAATGTGATCATGTATTAGTTTCCTTACAAACTAGCAAGGGGAAATTTTGTTGATTACAATCTGGGTTTAGATTATAAATATATACTGGCAATGACAATGTCTAGGGTTTTTACAGTCTATTCAATTGTTATTTGGCCCTTCCCACTAAATTTCAAGTTCCATATTCTATCTTGCCATCTCTTCTCTGAGCCCCATGGAGTCCAGCACAGGAAGGCTGAATTCTTTCAGGCCTGTGCTTCGATATTGCAACTGGACCCAGAACACTCGTCATGGAGTAGCATCTCCAATTTGTTGAGGAGAAATAAGTGTTAAGATTCATGACTACTTAAAGTTAAGCTACTTAAAATTTTCTTCATAAAATTCCCACCCTCCTGTCCCTTACTCAAGGCTACTCGTACAACTGTGAGGCTGCTCACTCGAGATCAGTGTGGTTTAAAGCATTAATAATCTTCCTTGTTAAGCACTGGGGAATGGAATGATGGATAAGATGCTGGCACTGTCTCCAGGGATTTAAAATCTAATATGTTTGGGGGAAGGGAGAGAAAAAATGATGAGATAACTTTATGAGCAAGGTGCTCTGGTGGAAAAACAGGGCCATTAGGGAAGAGAGGGTAGAGATCTGGGGACTCAAACTGGAGAAGGCACGTTCAGTCGTTGGCCTGTCTAAGATTTAATTTAGGGAAGAAAGTGGGCAGGGTGTTTATTCTCAGCAGAAGAAACTCAAGGCGATCGGAACATTTAATTAATCTTTTAACAGCCCTAGCTGAGTGAACTCAGAGGTTGAGCTCTTATTTTAACAGATTGAAATCTGACAAGAATGGATATAGGGAAGATAGAGAGCAAGGAAAATTGAATACGTTTGTGATTGCCAAAGGTAAATTGTTAAGGGTATGTTTATTTTTAGCAACTCCATTTATCCTCTGAGGGCTCTCTAAGCCCCCTGCACTGGGCATCTCAGTGACCTTATTGTTTCTATCGTCACTCCCCCTATTTCAATGCCGTACCTTGGCTCACCATGACTCTTCCTCCCGTTGAACTGTACCTGTCTTCACCCGTTTTTGTGCTCTGCTGTTTATTAGACTATAGTATTTCTTTACCCAGACATTCAGTGTCATCACCCAAATACCTTACATGGTAGCATTCCTTAAGATATGCTAAGTGCTTTTTAACTATATCATGTCAATTTATTAGATCAATTTATTAGACTGAATTAATATGTTAATAAGCTTGTCCCTCTAGCTAACACAATGATACGTTAACAGGGGGCTACTGGAAATAATACCATACTCCCAAAAACCTTAGATCTGCATAGTTCTTTATCCTTTGTAAAATGTTTTCACATCTGATTTTGAAGAAGTCCTAGAGTAGTGGGAATTAGGTACTAGGGTAGACTGGAAGAGAAGATACCTTCAGGCAGAGGGGCCTCTGGGGCCAGAGCTACCACACTGTGCAATCTCAGGACTGCCGTTGACACTGTGGAGCCTGGAAATTGCACCCCTGCCACACTGTGCAGGGCATCCCCTATGAGCAGCCAAATGCAGGAACTCTGTTTGTGTTCTTTGATTCAATCCTTTGGTTCCTTTGCCCATGCCCGAGAAGACCGCTTACACCTGCTAGCCAGTAAGGATGATGAGGGGGCTGGGTGGAGAGAATCCTAACTCAATGTTTCCCAGGATGGAATAATTAAAGCCACAATACATCCTTCTTCCCTAAGCCCAGGGGCAGTCATAAAAGTACGCTGGGCAGATAAATGTTTCTCTAAAGGTCAGAGTAAACCTGGTTGGAGTTATGAGTAGAGTAGAGGCCAGTGATTATAAAAGTATGTAAAGCGCAACAGGGCTTTTTCCTTCTAGCATACACCCCCCTCTCCTGGGCAGCTGCCATTTACAGCTCAGTGAGTATCCTCATGTTGCCGTGGCCCTGCAGACAGGTTGCTGTGATTTTCAGGTTTCCTGATGAATTTAGAGGGACTCCAGTTTTAGAAATAGTTTGTTTCAGTGATGTTAGAGCCCTTTCTTATCAGTCTTTTACACCAAAGTGGTATTTTTCAGGACTCCATGGTTCTGCTATAAACTCACTCTCTCACTGTGACATTCCTGCTTCAGATGTCCGGGAGGTCTGAATGAGCTCCCAAGACCACTGGTTTTCCCAGCAGTTTATCAGAAGTCCTCAGAAAGTATGGCAATTTTATAGGAAAAAAAGCAACAAACATTTTGTTTATATATATTTTACACATTTGCAATTTAAGATAAATTACAGGCTTCAGAGAAATACGGTTCCATTCCTAACAACCCAAAATATTCTAAAAGTGTTGTTTATATCTAAATGACATGTGGATCTGCTGTCCTTGCTAACATTCAGTTCATCTCAGCTACTGTGTTTGTGTTGGGTGTGAACTTTTCAAAGTTTGCAATCATTTCTCCAGATACAGGCTAATTTTTGTTCCAGACTACAGGGGCCAAGAATAAATGGCAGAAGCAAGCTTTCTTTACACATTTAGGCATTCCTTCCTTCTTCATTTTTTTGGCTCAGACAAGGGATGCAGAGGAATGTGACCTTTTCTTATTCTTGGCGGGAAGTGTGGAGATCCACAGAGATAATGTGATAGGTTGAGGCAGCCATGGTAGGGCTTACAACAAATTAATGTACAAGTAGCAGAGGCTGTTCAGAATGGCACTTTATTTGAGGGTGGTTTTAAAGGTTGAAGGGAGTAGGGAGCCCAGCCACCATACCCTAGTCTGGAATGGGGACTCTATTCTCTGTTTGTCCATGACTAATTTCTTTGAACTATACTCTCACATTCAGTTGCTTCCAAAACTTAAGTGGTTGACTTAATATTATACAATAGATTTTTAAATATGTAAATGCTGTCTTAGCCTCCAGTTTATGTCCATGCTTTGTCATCACCTTAGGTAGTTTACGGAGGTGAGATACTGTGACATGTCTGTGCGCTCACTTGTGCTGCCACACCACTAACTTTTTCCTTTACAGCTGTCACAGTCACAGCTCTCTGTCCATGTCACACCCACGCTGGAGGTGGGGCCACTACAAACTATTATGCATAGAAAATCTGTCAAGTTGAGCATTTTCTGCAGCCTCTTCCTACCATTCTGTTTTATCTGGTGTTATTGTTTACATTTGTTATTTTTTAATTTTGGTTGTTGCATGATATCTTGATTTTATCCAAATGATTCAAAGGCTTAGAAGCATTTATCAAAGTAAAAATATAAGGATAACAATAGTCACATAAATACTGTAATTCAGAATGTATGAACAGAACTCCCAAAATAGAATGTGAATATAATGAACAAACACTGAATTTCCATCAGCTGGAACTAGAAAATTATGGGAATTATTTGCATAAGAAATAAGTATTATTAGGAAGCATAACAATAAATATCTGAAATTTGAATGTTACTAGACTGACAACTTAATTTTCCCTAATACTTAATATATTGTCTATTGAAAAATATTTATTGTGTAATAGAGGCATGAAGATATTATAGTTTTTGAATCATTTAAAAACAAAGTATAATAGGAATAATTTCAGTGGTATTTAAGAAATTAACATTAAAATGAAAGTGACTTGAAATGAGTACACTTTTTTACTTTTTAAAAATATATTTTATTGATTATGCTATTACAGCTGTCCCATTTTTTCTTCTCTTTACTCCCCTCTGCCCTGCACCCCCCTCCCACCAGCATTCTCCCCACTTAGTTCATGTCCGTGTCCTTAGAACATATAAGTTCTTTAGCTTCTCCATTTCCTATACTATTCTTAACCTGCCCCTGTCTATTTCATACTTACCGTTTATGCTTCTTATTTCCTGCACCTTTTCCCCCATTCACCTCCCTCACTCACCCCACTGATAACCCTCCATGTGATCTCCATTTCTGTGATTCTGTTTCTGTTCTAGTTGTTTGCTTGGTTTATTTTTGTTTTCTTTTGTTCAGTTGTTGATATTTGTGAGTTCGTTGTCATTTTATTGTCCATTATTTTTCAGTATCTTTTTTTTCTTAGGTAAGTCCCTTTAACATTTCATATAATAAGGGCTTGGTGATGATGAACTCCTTTAACTTGACTTTATCTGGGAAGCACTTTATCTGACCTTCCATTCTAGATGATAGCTTTGCTGGATAGAGTTATCTTGTATGTAGGTCCTTGCCTTTCATAATTTTGAATAATTCTTTCCAGCCCCTTCTTGCCTGCAAGGCTTCTTTTGAGAAATCAGCTGATTGTTGTATGGGTACTCCTTTGTAGGTAACTCTCTAAAAAACCTAAAAAACAAAAACTAAGCAAACAACTAGAACAGGAACAGAATCACAGAAATGAAGATCACATGGAGGGTTATCGGTGGGGAGGCAAATGGGAGAAAAGGTACAGGGAATAAGAAGCATAATTGGTAGGCTCAAAATAGACAGGGGGAGGTGAAGAATAGTACAGAAAATGGAGAAGCCAAAGAACTTATATGTACAACCCATGGACATGAACTAAAAGTAGGGAATGCAAGCAGGTGGGGGTGGGGGGTGCAGTGCTGAGGGGGATAAAGGGAAGAGAAAATGGGACAACTGTTAATAGTGTGATCAATAAAATACACTTAAAAAAAGAAAAGACTTTAGGTGGTTGAATGGATAAAAAAACAAGACCCTTACATATGCTGTCCACAAGAGACTCACTTCAGATCTAGACACACAGAGACTGAAAGTAAAGATTCGAGAAAAGGTTTTTCATGAAACTTGAAATTAAAGAAAAAGCTTTTGCAGTAATACTTATACCAGACAAATAGACTTTAAAGCACAGGCTATAAAACAAGAGACAAAGAAGGACCCAGAAATTCCACTTCTGGGTATTTATCCCAAGTAACTCAAAACACTCAATGGAAAAAATATATTCATCCATGTGTTCATTGCAGTATTATTTATAATAGGCAAGATACAAGAGCAACCTGAGTGTCCATCAATAGATGAATAGATAAAGAAGTGGTACAGAAATACAATGGAGTATGACTCAGCCATAAAAAAGAATGAAATCTTGCCATCTTCAACAACATGGATGGAACTAGAGGGTACTTTCCTGATTTAAGTAAGTCAGACAGAAAGACAAATACCATATGGTTTCATTTATATGTAGAATCTAAAAAACCAAATGAACAAGCAGAACAGAAACAGACCATAGATACAGAGAACACTTTGACTGTTCCTGATAGAAGGGTTTTGGGGGAAAGGGTTAAAAGGTGAAGGGATTAAGAAGTTGGTAGCCCTGCCTGGTATGGCCCAGTGGACTGAGTGCTGGCCTGTTCCGTTCCCAGTTAGGGCACATGCCTGGGTTGCAGGCCAGGTCCCCAGTAGGGAGTGTATGAGAGGCAAGCATACATTGATGTTTCTCTCTCTCTTTCTTCCTCCCTTCCCCTCTCTCTAAAAGTAAATAAATAAAATCTTTAAAAGAGAGGAAGTAAAGTTGGTAGTTATAGAATATTCATGGGAATCTAGAATATATCATAGGCAACATAGTTAATAATGTAGTAACTATGTAATGATGTCAGATGGGAGCTGGATTCATCAGGGTAATCACTTTATAGGATATATAAATGTCTAGTCACTGGGTTGTACACCTGGAAGTAATATAATGTTGTACGTTAACTGTAATTGAAAAATAAATTATTTTAAAATAACAGTCACTTGAATAGGGAAAAATTAATTTCTCTTTTTCAAAGATGTCTTGTGGCAGACATTCTAGGGTTCATAAAGCAAGCCTATAGTATCCAAGCCCCAGGCTCTTTTCTCTTTATTCTACCATGTTAGTGTGTGACATATTAGTCTGTAACTTATAGTTACTTCATGGTCAAAGTCAAAGATGGCTGCTGGAGTTCCAGATATCCCAATCCCACTCTAGCCAGCAGGAAGAAAGGAGAAGCACACCTATTTTTCAAGAAGATTTCCCAAGAGTCCTAAACAAGCACATCTATTTATAGCTCAGCTTAGTCACCTCACCATCCTAACTGCAAGAGAAGTGGGCTGGTAGTCTTCCATCTGAGTAGCATAGTGTCCATCTAAAATTTGAGGTTCTGATACTAAGGGAAGGGGAAAATGGACATTGATTGTATAGCAGTTTCCTCCATAAATGACCTCAAAAGCAAACTTAATCAATTTCCAATAATAAGCACCGAATGATGCTTTCTAGTATACCCAAAAGTTTCATTTCTAAAGACAAGGAAGAGACTAAAATGGAAGATGAATCTTTTAAAGTTGTACAACTCATGACAAAAATGAGTACTTGTCACACAAATAATAAGAATCTTATAAAATTATTCACAGAGTTAGTGATAAATATGTTTGAGGGTTATTGGTAAAACTCCTTTATGAATGACTCTGTTGTGTATTGATCAATATCAGTGAAATAAAATATGAAAGGCCAATTACTATTACAAGTACATAATAGTAGTAAGTATTTTGCTTTGCAGTTCTGTAAAGCCATAAATTCAGCATTTCAAATAGCTGCCACCATTTGTCACATTATATCTGAGGGGAAACTGCTTCACAATTTTTTGTTCTATTTATTCCTGAAAACCCATGATATAGGAGATTTTGTTCATTTAGTTAATAATAACATTGTAAGTCATACTATAGATAGGAAAATATGCACTGAGATTAGTTCTAAAGGAGGGCCAGCCTTATTTTGCAGCAAGTAAAAGAAATTTCATTGAAATGTGAAATCACTCAACATTTTAGTCACATGGGATGGTTGGTGGTAAGTAGGCCATGGGCTTGAATTTTAGAGGGATAGTGAAAGTTGTAAATACAAATAGTGGCTACTAAATACATTATGTTTAATGTACTATGCAAAAAGTCAGGCAGCAAGTAAAATCTGCTGACAGTAGGTAGGTAGAGAACAGATAGCCTGTGGCATGTGGTAGTGGTGCAAATGTTAAATGTTTTAACTGTGGTGAACTGAGACGGTATACAGCCACCACCTTGAGTTTGGCCTTGTGTGACCCTAAGCAGGGAATCCAGTCAAGTCTGCCTGGTGATCTGACCTATAGAACTATGAGTTGTTATGAGAACTATGAGAACTATGAGAACATGGGTGTTGTTTTAAGCTGTTGCTTGGTAATTTTTATGCAATAACAGAAAATCAATACACCGTGTTTTAGAGACTGGGTAATAAGCCCTAAGAAGATTCAGGGGCCCACAGCATTAATACAATTTTTAGTCTAATGGTCTGAGGTATGCTGGAGCATTCTCTTTGAAATTAGTGGCAGAGTTTTGCATTTTTTCCATTTTTGCTATCACCAGGAAGGAACACAGTTGATGATAAGTATCTGGTTTCTGGAGGCAGCAAATCTATTGAACCTTTGGGAATAATGATTCAAATCATTCACTGTGTGACATGTAAGATTGACAACTTTGTGTGGTTTCTGACCTGTGACAGAACATTTGTGCCAAATTATATCCCATTAGAAATATATGAAATTAATAGTTTCATTACAGGATTTCTGTCATTGGATACATTGGCTTTTAAAGTTGGGGCTTTATTTTGTCTTGTATTACACAAAATAGTGCATTAATTTTATATAGACTTTTAAGAATTGCTAGCAAGGTTGAAAATATTTTTACATGTTCATTTGTAAAATGTCTGTAGGCATGAATATTGTTGGGCATGGTTTTTATATGTCACCTGGACCAATGGCCTTTTCTTCTTCACTTTTCTACTTTCACATGGTGGGCAGCAGATTTTGAAGTGTGCTAGTCTGGCGTACCATAGTAAGACACCGTACTGTCTGCTCACATTCCTGAAAGCATCAATTAATGAAATAGGGTGGAGAATTGGGTTGGAAATATGCTAAATATAAATAGATTTTAAAAAAATTAAAACATTATAAATATACTTCACAACTTCTTTTTGTTTGCTTAAGCTATTCAGGCTTGTGACTTCAGTCTTTCCAAGGCTGGGCTATTTTTTCTGGATGAAGGGCTACATATTTTAGGACTAAATGTACAGACATAGCTCTCAGCATCCATGGCCCTCTATTGGAATCCTCTTCAGACTGACAGAAACTTCAGTTTTTATCTGACTTCATTAGGCAAGTTAAACAAACTTAAGGATATTTGGAAACTTTTTCAAAAGTTAGAAATACTTTAATGCCCTCCAAACTGCTACTGACATTTTAAAACTTGATTATGCAAAGAACTTCGTCTCTGGAACATGGAATTACCTACTGCCAAAAATAACTCAATTGAGACCTAGAATCTTTTTCTAGCTCTGAGAGAAATGATGTTAGCAGGATTAGTTAGCAAAGCAGAATCCTCATTTTGAGCAAAGATATCATATGTGATTAATGGAATATTTGGAAATAGGAACCATCTGACTTAGGATGGCTTAGCCTGAGAAGTTCAGTCTTAAGTGCTATCTTAAGTAGCACTTTAATCATAAAGAACAAACTTGTATTTATGATTATTAGCTAAGCACCAAAGTTGATGTGCTCTTAGAATAAACCCAGTGCAAATAATTAGTGATAAGACAATGTGGTGTGTTGACTTGAGAGGTGAAAAAACCTTGTTGGTATGGATTCAGGATTGGTGGAGGGGCATGCTCAGTCCTGGCAAAGGCACACTGATTGTCACTTGTTATGAAAAATGCTTGGGAAACAGTCAAGACTAGGTGATAAGTGGGGTAAAGAATGACGTAATTACTCAGGAGAGCTAGCTAAACATTTCTCAGATCTCAGGGGAAGTTGAAAGGGCTGATATAAAAACCTGGACACCTATTCTGGAGAAGTTGGCTGAAATCCTCAAAGGTGAGGCTACTGTTCAAGACAGATGTTTCATATTTTTGAAAAGAGAGTGGGAGATTGCTGTGAGAGAAGTCACCTTTGAAACTCCTCCCTTGGAATTAACCATTCACATTCATTAACTCATCAATCAAAATTTTTGCCCCCAGTGAACCAATAGCCAAGATTTACAGGGTTCCTAAAGCAGTGAAAAATGATGATTCTGACTACAAAGAGGTCTACCAGGGCCCCGGCTGGTGTGGCTCAGTGGTTGAGTGCTGGCCTGTAAATCACAGGGTTGCTGGTTCCGCTCCCAGTCAGGGCACATGCCTGGATTGCTGGCCAGGTCCCAAGTAGGGGGCATGTGAGAGGCAACCACACATTGATATTTCTCTGCCTCTCTTTCTCCCTCCCTTCCCCTCTAAAAAATAAATAAGTAAAATCTTAAAAAAATAAAAGAAATCTATCAGAAAGAAAAGGCATTTTCAATCCACATTTCATTGGACTCACATTTTTTAGGAATCAGTTAGCCTATGCACATTCTCACCCCCCAGATACTTCCAAATATAGATTTATATTATGTGTTTGGTTTGATATGTTAAATGTGTTTTTCAGTGTATATCCAAAACACAAGTTTTATTCTTTTTATGATTATTTGGCATTTTACTGATATGAAATGGATTTTCAGGGACAAAGCTCAAATTCAAGAGTCAACTGGGACTCTTTAGCTGTCATCTAGAAACTGTGTTGTAAATCATGAGTCAGTAATATCTGCATTTCTAATTCTAACTTTTCATTCCTTCTGAGGTACAGACAAAGGAAGAGATGAGGTTAACTGTTGCTGAGTACTATGTATAAAGGATCTTATTTAGTCTTTATAAACACCACTGTTAATTATGATCATCTACTTTTTTTTCAGGTATTTGAGGTGTAGAGAAATTAAGTAATGTGCCCAGAGTCATTAAAGGTGGTAATTAGCAGAACTGAGATTTAACTGCAGGTTTATTTACATACACTGCTTTGCCAATGATCTGTTCTACAAGAAGGTAAAGATATGCCATTAAATTATTAACATGAAAGTAACCATTATGACATTTACTTCTTTTTACTCCAAGATATGCTGAGTTCAGTACTGGGCACACATTAGATGACCAACAGGGGTAGGTGGGGAAATGAATAAAGCATGACATTGAGAACTGTATCACCCAGGCTCCAGATCCATGCCCCTTGGGCTCAGATCCTGGATCCACCAATCATCAATTATGTACTCCCAGGCATAGGATAATAAGACCTATCTTTTCCAGTGATTGTGAGGAGTAATCGAGTTGATGCTAAGAACTCACTTAGAACAATGACTGGTACATAATAAATTCTGAGTGGATATTAGTTTTTTTTTGTGTGGTTAATCAGACATATTCCACTACATTGTAGCTGTGTGAACATGGTAAGCCTCAGTTTCCTCATCTCTAAAATTTGGGAAAATAATGGATCTTGCATGGCTATTTTATTTAGCAAGCATGGTCTATTATAGGCTTTGCTTTGTTCTATGCATTCTACAGGTATTAATTCATTTAACATTCATAGCAGCCTAATGAGGCAGGTACCTTTTTGATCCCCATTTTACAGTTGAAGAAACTGAGGAACTGAAAGGTTAACTATTTTTAGGGTAACACAACTAGTAATTAACTGAAGTGAAATTCAAGCATGCTAGCTCCACAGTCTGAGTTTGTAATGACTATCCCATGCTACAGATGTGGGGAAATAGTATTTATAAAGCATTTGTCTAGTTCCTGAGACATAGAAGGAGCATAGTAGATACTAGCTTCTCTGACATCTTTTCAATAAACACCTTTTGGAATTCTCATGGAATGTAACATGTTGTGAACTTTTCAGCTGGTCTACATGCCTTCTTAAAATATTCAAGTTTGTGTAATAGCAGCATCCCTGTGCTCTTTGGGGCCACCCAGAAATATGTGATCTCTGATTAGGCCCATCTTGGATCATCTTGTCTGTTGACACGTTGGAGTTCCAGGAAGCAAGACATCAGCTTGCACTCCTGTGTGCAGTGATATCCTGGAGAGTGACTGTCAGTGATGACAGTCTGGAGCAGAACAGCTGGAGGGCAGAGCTGATATTTCTAATGACTGAGAACAAGTAACAGAGATAAGGTGGCGGAAGGGATCACTCTGGCAGCAGTGCGCACCACCCCACGCTGCTGTTCAGGTTTCTTGATGAGAATGCTGTAAGAATTTTAGGTGGGGCAGCTCTGTGCTGTGAAGGAGGGCCCTGAGAAAATCAACCTGGATTATCATACATTGAAGGATTTGTACCATTCCTGACTCCTAGATACTAAATGCCAGTAATTCTACCGGTCATAGTATCAACTAAAAACCAAATCCAAACTATGCTGCCCTGGGGTAAGAGATGGTATTATCACCCCTATTGAAAACTGCTCCCTGTCAGGCCCATGGGTTTACCTGGCATTATGAGGACAAGGCTGCGTCCTCTATGGCCTTGCTGCTCAAAATTAGGGCAGCCAGGAACCTCTAGCGTCAGCACCACGTGGGGCATTATTACAAATGCAGAATCTCAGGCTTCACCTCAGGCCAGGAATCAGAATCTGCATGTTAACAAGATCCCCGGTGATTTGCATGCACGTTAATGTTTGAGAAGCACTGCCATACCAAATAGAACGTGGGCTTTGGAGGAAGAAGGTCCACAGTTGACACAGAAACTCTGTCTCTTAACTGGCAATATGAGCCTCAGTTTTCTGGTTTCTAAAAGATCTTACTATCATCCTCCCAGTGTAGACACATAACAGGCATTCAGTAAATGTCACTTCCCTTCTCCCCTTCTCCCTCCCATCAGAGGGCACAGCCAAGAAAACCCATTTGGCTCTTTGATGATCATTAAGAAAGTGTGGCAAGATGAAGAGAGGGTAATTTTTCCTCACCTCTCCCCTCCCCTCCCATGTCCTCTCCTTCATTTTCTCTCCCCACATTCCTGTTTTCTTTTTGCAATTGGAGACATAATACTTTCCAAGGTCTGGCTGGAACACCACTGGAAAAGAAGGCTGATCTGAGTGTGACCAGGGTTGGGAGAGGCCAGTCCTCCTAGTTCCAAAGGGTCGGTTAGGAGGAACAAATATGTTTCCAAGACAAAATCTCTGACCAATAGCAAAGCATGGAACCTCAAAGGAAGAGCTCCAGGGGCGAGTTTAAGTTCAGGGAGTTGATAAGGAAGACAGTATGAGAATGAAATGCAGAGAAGCATCCGGAATAAGGAAGCTGGAAATAAACTTGTCTGAACACTTTCAGATCCTTTCAAATCACTCTTTTCTGTGCTCCCAGTGTACCCAGCACATCACTCTGCCAGGGTACCCATCACTCCACACGGAATCACATATTTGACCATTTTAAGATTAAAAAGCATTTTGAGGATGAATATTAACTTAGGGATTATGTTTTATTTCACTTGTTTAAACATCTAGAATGCGTAATGAGTATTGTGTTTTGAATGCTGAATGAGTGAATATAGGATTTTTCTTTCAATTTGACAATTCTATCACAGTCCATTTCTTAGGGGAATTCATGGGGCCTTTAATAGAGCAAACACTGAGGTCCTCCCTGAGCAAATGAATCCATTTTGGCCTCAAACCTCACAAACCTCTGCCAGGTAGCAGCCTGTGTGTCCCACAGCTCTACCCACCTTCTTACAGCTAGTACCCCAGCATAGAGAAGGAGCCAACGGGGAAGAACAGAAAGCTGGCAGAATCTCTAGCCTACCAGTTCTCCTTTTCTTATGATTTTGACTGTGGTTGGACCGAGAGCCTGCTACTTTGCAGGGAACAAGCTGCCTCAGTTTCTGGGATCTCAGAGAGGGTAGGAAAGAATGATTGTGATTTTCTTCATTGAAGAGCCCCATGTCAGCCCCTTGGATGACTCAGCAGATCAGTTTCTAAGAAGCTAGCTCAAGGATGTACCTGACATTGTCGGAACATTAAAACTGGCCCACGGGAGACAGACATGAATCCAGCTTCTCCACCTTAGAGGTTACACTGGGAACTCTTGGAAGGGGTCAGGCAAAGGCCTCAAGGTCATGCCCCTTTGAATAGGGCTGCTTAGTGAGTTTGGCTGCTTTCCAGAAATGGCTGTTCAGGAGGAGATGGCATAAACCCTCCAACAGCCCCTGGGTCTCAGGTCCTGAAATTAATTATCATTGGGGATTATTTATCCTGTAACAGTAAAATGTATTTCGTTTCATTTCAGTGAGCTTGAGAGTTTGCTTACATGGCTCAGCAAACCATCTACAGCCTGGAGTCTCTTCACAAGAGGAGGGATGGGGGACTGGGAGGATATGAAGGGAAGAGTGGTAGGTGGAACTTCTACATGGAAAGAGAATAAATTGAAGAAAAATCCTGCTCTTAATCTCTCCTACTCTTTCTAGTAGGTCTTTTATTAAGTTCTGGCTTTCTGAAGAATGTATTATTCCTGCGAAGACCCCAAGCAGAAATGGGAGAGCTGGGAGGACTTGATGGGTGGATAGAGGTGTGGAGTGATCCAGGGTTGGGCACACAGCAAGCTGAGTGCTGAGAATGGTTTTGACTCTCTTCTCTATTTTCTCCCCCTAACCTTTCAAAAATATTTGTTGGGAGTGGGTGAAGTAGGCTAGAGGGATTGGGGAGCAGAGGGGAGATAGCAATGTAAGTAGGGAGGGGAGAATATTTGGCATGTTGTATACAATGTCAGTCCCTCCTTCCCCCTGCTTTTAAAATATTGAAATAGTAGAGTATCCAGTTTAGTAGCTTCTTTTCTCTTTTTTAGTTTCTAAGTTTTACATTTCTACAGAAAATTAAGTCACCGGACACATAAAGAGCCATGACCAGGTGAGAGATGTTGGCTGAGGACAAAAAAGAAAAAAAAAAGGGAATGGCTGGTAGAAGAAGAATGTTATAAATAACAACATGGTCACATGACTAGTTGCAGAAAGGAAGTCCTGTGTAACTGCTTATTCTCATTCTTGCTTTGACAGGTATAAAGGTGTATATATACATATCAGGTTTCTCTATCTCTTCCCTCACCCCCCTGCCTTAATTTGAATATAAAGCGGTTAATCTTGTAATTTGGCACTTAAGTCATGGGCTATCAAAGGAAGATTTCATCTGAACAAGGAGTGAATATTCCCAGAGCTAAAGCAACACATGTGACACTTCCTCTTTAGGGGCAGGGGAATGAACCCTCAGTTGTGTAAGAGACAGTTGCATTGCATCACAGGGTTAACGCGATGTCCTTATTGTCCTTTTTGGGAAGTTCTCATCTGGGGTAAAAAAGGTAGACTGTGCTCATCTGCTTATTTTCAGCTCAGCGTTGTTGCCACCCTTTTCTAAGATCTCCTTTGCAATACAGAGGTGAAGCCAGGAACCGCCTTTCTTGAAATCCCCTGTCCTGTGTGGTCTGACTAGAGCTTGTCCATGAGAGCTCCTCAGGTGAGACATGGAAAAGGCAAAGCCATTTTCCAGACACGGCTGCCAGTGGGTGTGGAGGCAGCTGCGACTTCCCAGTGAGCTCTTGAGGACCCCCGGCTCACTGCTGCGGTTTGAGACGGTGGCAGCTTCCCAGAGACCCAAGAATTTCGGTAATTACCAGCTAGTGGCTTCTCTCACCTTTTCTTTTCCTTCTTTTGCAGAGTTTGCATGAGACTCTAATTGCTCTATGAAATCCTTAACTTTGTATTAGGCCTTTAATATCCATCCCAGGAATACATGGAGAAGTGTTCAGTTTGTTTTCCCAGATGAAACGCTGTTACAGAGCTGAGTGTCCTAGTCAAGGGCTGAGTTGGGCTTTTGTCTCTCACACCACCTGATAACACCTGGCTTCTGACCGACTTGAACTTTTCAACACTCTGCCCAACAGTGTTTGTTGCAGCGAATTCTGTCCAGGTGCCAAGGGACAAATGGCTTGTGGGAGAACAAGGCAGTGGTCTGGACCATCTCATCGCAGCTGCCGTATTCATTTGAGGACAAAGGAAGGGTTGCCCTGGAAGCTCCTGCTGTTGAACTGGTGGATGTTGAGTGGCTGGAAGTGCCAGACTCCAGAGGCAGTTCAGAGTCTGCCAGGCTGGGTGCCCTAAGAATGACCCCCCACCTTTTGGCCACTGTAGAGATCTTCCTTTAGGCAGGGACCTGGCTTTTGGTGGGTGCCCAGCCTTGGCCTCAGGTTGTCCCACACTGGGTTCAGACATAGATGGGCCTCTGGCATGGAGTGAGGGCTTTGTGGATGTGGTCAAGAGTGAGGACTATGGAGGCCAACCACTGGCATTTGAATTCTGCCCCATTACATGCTAGTTGTGTGACCTTGGACAAATTCCTGTACCTTTTTGGCTCTTAGTTTTCTCATCTGTATAATGAGGATATTAATAACATCTACCTCATAGGGAGGATAACTCATGTAAAGTGCTTAGAACAGTATCTGGCTTGCAGTAAGTGCCATGTGAGAGTATGCTATCATTATTATTATGACACCAAGGACAGACAAGTTGGCACCATGATGGAAACTTTGGGTAAGAGTGATTCCAAGGGCAGTAGTATCCGTGACCAGGCTGCTGTGGACTTAAACCTAACTCCTGTGGAGTGCAGGGAGGACGCAAGTGGACACCAAGAGAGAGATACTCACTAAAACTCTGGAAGACAGAGGCCCTGTGCTGTGCCCTAACAGAAGGGGTGGGGGTGGGGATGCTGTCTCTCCCTTGGCAGAGGACACAACCCAGCAGGGCAGCAGGAGTCAGCAGACATGTGCCTGGGAGCTGACTGGGTTTGCAATGGGCTGCATGCCAGACACCTTCAGGACAGCCCAAAATAGCTTAGGGAGACTTTGCAAAGGGTAGAGTTTCCATTTTAGCAAGAGGTGTGAGGGTCTTAAGAACTGGTTATACTTACATCAGATACCAGTTCTTTGGGTGGAAAAAGACCAAGGGCTCTGGTGACAGAAGAACTTGGTTTGAATCCCACCTCTGTCACTTACTAAACTGTAAATACATGGAGAGCAGGAGCCATCTGGTTCATTATGGAGTACACAGGATTCCATACATGAACAAATGAGTTTAATATACTGGAACCTCAGTTTCCCCATCTGTAAGATGGAGAGAGTGCAAGGACCACTATAGCTGATGCCCGGATTGCATTGGACAATGCCCACAGGCACCAAAGTCCATAATGAATATTAATTACATTCCTTTTTAATAGTAAATATTCAGTGTCTTGCTTAAAACAGAAACATAATATGTTTGTTGACTTAAATTGATTAATACTGTTTTAGTGCAGTAGATGTAGTTCATTCTGCATTTGCCAAGACTAGATCCTTTAAGAGAAGAGATCGTATATCTTACAGGTTTTTTCCTTCAATCTGGTCCGTGCTTTTCAAGTGTCATTTATGACTCAATGCTTTCTAACAACAATCAAAATACAGCTAGTGATTGGTTAGTACTATTGAATTTCAGAAGAGGAAAAGATTGCAGATAGGTTCTAAATAATCAAAACAGATTATGATCTGACTTGAAAAACTATCATGGTGGGAACAATATTGATTTGAATCCAAGAACTCAAAATGTATAAACACCACATATTATTAGCAAGCCCTTTCTATGTGCATTTAAAATGTTTTCTGACCAATCCTGTTCAGGCACATTTGTAATGGAGCTTTTATTGGTTTTCATGCCCATAGTATGTCCTCAAAAAAATACCAAATAATACATGCTTTCTTCCAATTCCATTTTGGTCTTAACTCTTCCCAGTCAATCCTCCCTGCTGTGCCTCTGAAAGCTAGCTAGCTACCTAAACTTATTAAATTTGAATTGACATTTATAGGCACTGTGAAATCAATAAACTCTAGTTTGCAGATGGTGCCATTTCTCTCCTATGTTGCAAAATGCATGGGCTTTGGTGTTGCTCTTTTCTTCAGAACCAGAATAATCTTTGGTTAACTTCTAAGGGGCTGAAGTTATGTTTTGGATGATTGATATTCCTTGCCATTTAACTGTCAGATAAAGATGGGTGTGCTGAATGTAATTTTTTGGAAGAGAACCAAGTACTATCAAATGTATTGCTAAGGTTACTATGCTTTTATATGACTTGATTATGCATCACCATTTATTTATTGAATCAAAATGTTTTTTTTACATTTATTTTATAAGGCACAGTATATAGTTAAGAGTAAAATCACTGCCTGAGAAGTTTCTCCATTTCTGATATTCTTCAATTCTTTTTCAAGATCAGAGAGATCTCCCTGCTCTGCCAAAAATATTACTTATTGATGTGGGATAAGGTTTCTATAAGAACAAGCCAGGGCTACTTAATATAAGCAATATTGGGCATATTGACTGAATGGCTTGAGTAATAAAACATGTCAAAGTGTGAATCACCACTGTCAGAGCAAGCTTTTAACAACTTTAATTGATACAATTGGTATGCAATATATCTTACAACAAATATGGACACAATCACATCAAATATCAAAGAATTTTCAGGTCTTTCCATCTTTAAATCATGTCAGCTAACTCATTCCAAGAAAACAATCTAGCACTGGTCTCTTGATTAGCACTATTACCAATATCAACTAGCACTTTAAAATCAAGGTTGAAATGGTGCATTCATTTGCCAAAAAAGGGGCTAAAGGCAAAGAAGGTGAATCAACGTGCAAATTAGCATCTGACCCGAAATTCATTTCCCAGATGCAGGGGATTGAACCGCCCACCCTTACAAGCAAGATGAAGGGCAAACAGATGATATCAAACCAAAATCAACTCCACAAAGAACCCTGAAGACCCCCCTGAAGGTAAAGGCCAGAGGTCTATTGATATTAGTGCTCAGGTATCCATACTGTGCTACCCTCACCTCCTGGCTCCTAACTCACCAGTCTCTGAGACTGCGTCTCAGGCCATCCTTCAGGCCATCCTTCATTGGAGATGGAAACTGACCTTTGTGTTTCCAGGCATGGTTACCCTCAGTCAGTCGGCTGCACTGGGGGGTAGCCTGGAGCTGTAAGAGCTGTCTGACGTGGCTACAACACAGCTGTAATTTTATAGCTTTAAGTAAAAACAGCACACCAGTAAAATAACAAACAAGAAACTGAGATCACTTATATATCTATGTAATACTTAAAATGTCTATAAATATTCTTCTGCAGAAACCAAAAACACTGTAGACATGATTTCACTAGTCCTCACAACACATTTGTGAGGTAGCGTGGGGGGAGGTCAATACAAAAGCATCCCCCCATGTGAGAAATGAAGACAGATATTCAAAGAGGGCGGGAGACTTCATTAGGGCCATGGGAAAAGAAAACAAAGTTAATCTCACTATTTCATCATTTGCAGGCCGCAGTCTAGAAGAGGCTGCTTGCCTCCCTCCTGCTCTGACATTCCTCTAATGCTCGACTCACCCTGGGCCTGGATGGTTGTTTAGATCCACTGGAGCCATTTCCCTTGGGTAGAGCTGGACTGACTCTCCCTGAGGTAAAGGTCATCAAGTAGCCACATATTTCATGTGTGTGTACATGTAGCGATGTCTGTTGAATTCAGTTGCTAAAATCTTTTGGCTTTTTCAAAAATAGAAAAGAAATGCATTTGGCAAAATGAGGTTCTACCCATTGGTATTTTATACTAACACATTAACAAGGAGTACGAGAGTTTTTATAGGAAGCTGTCACCTTGGGAGGGGATGTGTAACACTGCCTGCTGGTTGAGATCTGCTTTAGGTCCAGATCCCTCTCTTTTTCATAAGGATTTGGAAGTTAATAAAGGCAACAAATGCACCAACTGCTCTTGCACAATCGCAGCCTTCAGTAAGGAAAGAGGCTGGCTGGGTCCACGGTTTATAGTTGGTCAGAATTTCTTAGCAAGAGGCTGTGTCCTCCGATCTAGTGTTTATGGCCAAAGCAGTATCAGAAGTGCACCTCTACAAAGGTGTTTCATGGACACTTTGTCAAAAGTGTTTTTGACTGATGGTAAGTGTATGGGAATAATAAATGGGTGTTTTTGACTGAGGGACAAACTATGGAATGTTCTGTTTTATTTTTGCTAAACTGAAAGCCCATGCAAAGAGTGAAGGTAGGGAACAGGTGCAATTGTTCAGGCCAAGCTTGGCCAGAGGGGGCATCATTGGTCATTTCTGGCCTTTTTTTGAGAATAACACTTAAATTAAAAAAAAAAAAAATTGAGACATCAGAATTCCACTCCTCATTACCCACTGCTTTTGTAAGTACCTCTGGAGGTTGCTCATTCTCCTTTGGTCCCTAAGGAGTTTAGGAATAAATTCTGTTCAGGGTGTTGGACAGCAGGTTTGTGGAAATGGCCCAGATCCTGGTGTCTTCAACACCAGAAGCGTTTAGGACAGCATGGCAGTGGTGGTTTACAAGCCAGCACTTTGCTGGCCAGAGAATGAGTTGAGGGTCAAGTTTCTGGAAACTAACAGAGTTGTGGCAGCAGGTCCAAATTTAAAAATAAAAATTGACCAGTGTCAAGTTTTTTATGACACTGTTGGGCAATGTAACACATTTTGCAACAGGACCCAATGTATGTTTTCTCCTCCCTGACATCAGGACATCAGATGCTGGTTGCCAACATCCAGCGTTACAGGAAGACGGTTATAGCTGTGGAATACGGCTGCCTAGAACAGGACAAGAAACAAGGCAGCGTGCGTGCCAGGACAACCCGTCAGCTAACAAATTAAACACTTTGAGATAAAAATTTAATGAACCATTTTATTTAATTAAAAATCTGGGAGTGTTTTCTTGTGTCATAATGGGCACTGCGATAAATTACGGATTCTCAGACTCAGCACTGGTGACACCATGGGCCAGATAATTCTTTGCTGTGGTGGACTCTTCTGTGCATTGCAGGGTGTTAGTGCATCCACGGTCTCCTACCCACTAGTAGCACCCCCAAGTTGTGACAATCAAAAATGTCACCAGACATCTTCACGTGTCCCTTCCCAGTGGGGGGTGCAAAACTGCCTGCTGGTTGAGAACCGCTGCAATAAATGGATACCTGCAAAAATGATCAGTTCTTTCTCAAAATTTGCAATGTGGGATTTTAAGACTATCTATCTTTTGATTTATTATAGGGTGGGATTACCATATTTTGCCATGTATAATGCACATTCACGTTTTTGTGCACATTATACATGGATTATTAGGCCCATGGTGTGTAGTCATTGTACCCATATGTAATGCTCATCCTTATTTTTCCCTCAAAAATTTGGGCAAAAAAGTACGCATTATACATGGCAAAATATAGCAGTAAGGTAAGTGTATGGGAATAATAAATGGGTTAACCACTGTGTCTGTTTACTATGGAAATGCCTCACTGAGCAATTACAGATAGACTAGTGTCTTATTTTTTTTTAAAACAGTATACCTCCATTTCCCAACAGACATTAAGGCAGTGAACCAGTTGCTTTGTGGGTATAAAGCAGGGAATCTATGGGCTCTTCCAAGCAGTGACCACCTCGGACAGCTACTGAGAATGGATTCCCACTTTACTTAACAAGGTGCTCAGTGCATGCCAGCTCCCTCCCTCCTCCACTCCCCCCACTGCACACTCCCTCCACACGCCTCTAGCTGTCTCTTCTCTCAGCTCATTTCCCAGCTTTCTTCCGTGGAACCGCAACTCCACGGAAAGCTTATGGGCTGGGGTGCCAGCTGCTGTTGACTAGCACAGGCATCCTTAGCAAGGACAGGAGGCCTGGAGGAGAGAACAGGTAGAAGGTACACTGAGATCTGACAGCAGCCAGCAACTCTGCCCCTCTGCCTGCTGGCCTTCTCCCAGGCATTTTCTTGTTTCCTCTTTCATTAATTAGGCAGCTAAGAAGCTGGGTGCATTTTGTAGCACCAAGCAGGGGTCCTGTCAGACACAACCAGATGAACAGAGCTTAAAAAGGATTCTGAGAAACCCCTGCTTCCTCATCTGCAGGGCAAAATCCTCCCAGTACTCATTTCCTTTCCACTGGTGGAGATTTAATATAATTTCCTAAATAAAAGTTTTAAGAAATACCTCAGACAATAAGTTCCCCTAAAACTAACCCCTGACAAAACAAGTGGATTCCTCTTCTTCAGTCCTTGCAGTGGGTCCTGTGGTGGGTATAGAAGCCTCCATCGTGGCGTTCTGGCCTGGCTGCTCAAGGTTGGCCCATTTCAGCTGCAAGTCAGCCTCTACACCCCTTTAAATATGGTTCTTTTTGTACCAGAAAGAGGAAGTTGTAGGAGCCAAAGAAGAAGGAGGAAAATGAAATAACCAAACCATAAAACAGGCTTTAAGATTGTCGCTCAATGCGCATCAGGTACTTGTTATTAAATCTACTGGCTAAGCACTTATAAATAAAGAGCAGTTATCCCTCGCCCCAGGCCACGTTCCTTTGTTAGGAGTCGTCATACAGAGGGTTGTTGTAGTTTCCCCAGGACCCGTAGTCATGGTCATCCAGAAGCCTTCCGTAGGAGGAATGCCTGGTGGGAAGGAGAAGACAGCTGTGGTTACTTGGAGAAGTTGCCCATTGGAGGACAGCCTGACGCCCTGCAGCTGAACTGAGGGTGCTCACAGGGCACACAGCGGGGAGCTGTGATGCTCCACCAGGGCAACCCCGGCAACTACGGAGGCCGCGTCTACAAACACCCTGTAAGTTACGACTGATCAGCTGGGAGCCCAGATGGCGCCTTCTGTTGGGCCCTGTCTTTCTCCTTGACTTCTAGTGCTGCAGAAAGAGAGGCTCATTCCCATGGCTATTTAAAAAAAGTAAAGGGAAAAAAGGGAAGGTTGCATTCCTGGCATTTTGACTTAGGGCCTGGACTTCATTTTCCCTGAAATAAGAATGATATAACCAGAACTGTTGCTGCTGTGGCCACCCCTTCTGATGTTTATAGAGTGTTTTATGGGCTACAAAGTGCATCTATGTTTTGTTTCCACTTGTTCCTCAAGTGAACAAAGCCATGGGGCAGGTATTGTTTATCTTTATTTCTCCAGTGAGTAAAATGGGGCTCACAGATGTTAACTGATATGCTCAATGTCACCCAACTGAGCTATGGCTCAAATCCCTGCCTCCTGGGTCTAAGTCCAATGCTCTGAGTTCAGCTTCCCAGAGTCTAATCAGCACCTTAGTTCAATAGCAATATGGGTTTAACAGGCTTTGGTGAGTCATTCTGGGAACCTGTCCCACAATTAATATTATTTCTATGAGAAACTGAAGTCAGATTGTTATCACTCCTTTCTTTAAACCTTTAAGTGGATCCTCCTCTCACGAGTAAAAGCCAAAGTCATTAAAAATTTTTGTGAAGCCCTACAGGATCTGGCCCTTGTTACTTTCTGAGCACATCAGCTACTATTCCAGTTCTTGTTGTTCCCTCTGCTCCAACATGCTGGTCTCCCCACCCTTCCCCCTCATGCCTAGCACACTCTTGCCTCAGGGCCTTTGCACTAACTGTTTCCCTCAGCTTGGAACAATTGTCCTGCTGATCTCCACATATGGCACAGTCCCCCATCTTCTTCAAGTCTTTGTACAAAAGGCACTTTCTCAGTGAGGCCTTCCTCAAGAACTCCATTTACTTGCAACTCACCTCCCACCTCAGCACCCCCTGCTTTATTTTTCTCATAGTTCTCCTCACCTCCTAACATACTGTGCTCATATAACTCACTTTCCTATTTTATTATTTCACTTTGCCCTTCACTAGACATAATATAAACTATTTGCCTGTTTTTTTTTTTTTGTTGTTGTTGTTGTTATTGTTGTTAGCTCTATCTCCAGGAGAATATCGGGCACATAGTTAGTGATCAATCAATGTTGGTGGAAGAAACAGTGATTGGGGGGAAAAATACATGCTGAAAGGCTAATCTGTTCACAAATTGGGAGCTTCCTGGGAAGTACTATGGTCATTTTATATTAAAACTAATGACTGGATTGGGAGAACATCACAAAATGAGCATGTGGTACCTCTGAGGTTCATGCTAGCGTGTAAACTATTGCACCTTGCCACTGGAAATCAGCTCTGCTATATATAGTGCAGATAAACGTACCCAGTCCCCCTAGTTTTTGTCTTAACTAGATATGAAAATTAAAGTGAAAAATAATCTGAGAAGCACAGAAAACATTTGCTATATTAATATTTGTTGCTAAGATAATTGTTGTCACTGTCTGAAGCTTATTTCCATATGCCAGGTGTTGGAAAAGAGATGATCTATTAAAAAAAACAGGTCCTTGATGTGCTGGTTTCAAACTTGTATAGCCTTCAAAATCCTGATTTCTGTCCTGAAGGCTGGTTCCGCTGACCCGGTCTATATACTTGGAAACTTAAGGATATTCCCGATATGTTTTGTTTTTACTAAAGGTCGATATTCATTTCTGTGGGTGGGAGAAGAAAAGAGATCACAAATAACACAATGCTTATCTTCTGGTTGGCGGAGTGGAGAGGCCAGTTTTGGTAACTGGGGCCACCGGTTATCCATTGCCAACATTCCCCCCATGCTTTAAAGTTCCAATTCCAATCAAATCCTTCAACAGGATGGTTGAAAGTGGAAGCTGTAGAATGGAGAAGTGAAAATCGAAGGAATATGAGGCTGGAGCCGAGCCTCAAGTTCAGCTTGACTTAGCGTTCAAGCCTGGCCAGCATCCACCTAACAAACACACTCCCTTATTGCCAGCGCATTCCCGCCTGGCCTTTGTGTGGTAATGTAACTTCTCACACCATTTTTATTTCTATCATGTAGTTTTATTCTGTTGAGGTGTCAGTAGGGCCAATGGGTATGTGTCCTCGAACGCATTTTTAACTCCCTTTTCTTCATCTATAAAGTGGAGAAATGTAAAAAAGCTGTGATAGGGTCACTGGGAGGATTAAATGAGGTAATGCATATGAAATGCCTGGCCCGTAGTCAATGCACAATATGTGTTGGCCAATGTTGCTTTTTAATTTTTATTGTAATGAAACTTACATAAGCCCATGGCAAATCTGTAAATTGTAATAAAAAAAAACAACAAAAAAAAACCCCACGTTGAGTGAAAAGTGAGCCTCCCACTCACCAGGAACTCCTGCAACTTGCCCTAGGAAGAGTTGTAAGACCAACTTCTCAGAGTGTTGTTATTTGAAGTGTTCAAAATTATTTTCTTGTGGGAGGGAGGTTAGAGGCATAAAAATCTTCTGGTCATCAGGTTTTACTGGTAATGGTTATTTTAGGTAAGGCCATTTGATCAAAACTGTCTCTGAATCTGCTGTGTTAGAAGTGACGCCCACTGCACAGGCAGTAGTAAAATAAAGGGATAGATGGATCTTTCATTTTTCTCAGTCTTCTCATTTGATTAAACAGTGAGTTAAGCAAAATACTGATAAATGAGGATAGCAAAGCAAGAGATACAGATAAACCATATTTGGGCATGTACTGAACCAACCCGTAGGGCATGGTAAATATATTAATGAGCCTAAAGAAGAAGAATTGGGTGTGCTGGGATTCAAGCCAGGTTTGTTTAAATCTGACCATATATAGAAAGAGCTAGACAAACACATTTGTGTGTGTGTGTGTATGTGTGTGAGATAAGGGGAGAATAATTAATGATTGCTTTAAACTGTCTCTCTAGGTCAAAGCTTCTTAAATCATGGCATGTTTTAAATGGAAATGGGAGAGGTTTTCAGACAGGCATTTGTGGAGTCGAAGAGGTGAAAAAGCTCCTGTTCCCCAAATTAGGAAGGTGGCGCCCAGAACCACTGGAGGACTTTTCCGTGTGATTTCACGGTAGAGCTGGTACTGGCACCTGGGTCTCCCTGTTCCGTGATGCCACACTGCTTCATCTCATTTCCATCTGAACAGCAATCTGTACGAATGACATCATTGCAGGGCAAAGTGGTTGTGTTTACTCAGTTTCTCAGTGAGGACTGGCACGCATCCAACACAGCTGTTTCTGCTTGCTGTGACTTGGCTCCCCTTAGATAGTAAACCTCCTGGGGACAGACTACGTCTTAGGTTTCATCTTATTTTCTGAGCATCTAATAGGTTGCTCTTGATGCAGGGGTTCTTTTATAAATATTTGAGGACAAGTGCACATATGCAGTAGCACATAAATAGCATCTGTGGAGTTAGCTTGGTCAATGCCAGCAGGGAGTAGCGTGGTTCTGTGGCAACTCACTGTGCAATATAACTGTGGCAAAGTGAAAGCATCTCATTAAAGAACACAAAGGGTCAAAGCCACTATGTTGACCTTAAGTATGGGAAGAAGAAAGAGAATTGCAGCTAAATTTCTCCCATGTGATGACATGGCTTTAAATCACCCGGCACAGCACTCACAGTCCCTGTTAATCAATGGCACTGTGCTTATGGTCAGTGTCATCCGACTGTATTGTGTGGTTCAGTTAGCTAAGAGCAGAACCCAGGGGACATACAGGGGATGATTTATGTTAAGTCCTTGCCTCACAGCTTCCTTCTCAACTGGCTTTGCTCTAACAGGAAGCAGTCCGCCCCACTCTCCCCCTCCCCATTCGGCAAATCCTTCTTGATGACAATTGGTACATGGATGTGGTGGTGACATTGTGGTTAGAGGTCTTTTTCATGATGACAAAATGGTACTTGCGCCAAGATAACTGTAGCATCAATACTTAATGGAGACTCAGTTGTGTTTGAAAATGAATAATGTTTTATATTCCTGTGTTGAAACTAACATATTTTAGAAAATACCTTCTCCTTTAGGAGGGTCAACCACACAGTTCCCCATCAAGGCTCCAACTGTATTAACTCTCCTCTGCTCTTTAGTCAAGCAAGCTTGTCATTCAATCATTAGTGCCTATTATGTGCCAAGGAGGAAGGATGTATACAGATGAAAAAGACATGGCTTCGTGCTGTGAAATCACAGCTGAACCTGCATCTCATTACTCATTAGTAATGAAGCCGCAGATTTTTATCATCCATTAGCAAAGCTAGATTGGTATGGCTATCCCTGCCTCCCTTTTTTTTTTTTTTTTTTTTTTTGGTGGCTTTCTTTCTCTGATTGTCATTTCCCTGCTTGGCACCTTTCATTTAACAAGGCATTGAAAAGTTACATTTATCAGCCACTCTTCTGGGGCCCGGGGGACACTTCAGTGAATTAAAATACCAAAATCCCTGTCCTAAAGGAGCTTACATTCTAGTGAGGTCAAACACAATAAATAAGACATGAAAAATAATATGGTGGATGGTAATAAATGCAACGGAGGAAAATAAAGCAGGGAAACAGCAGTGAGCACTCCCACGTTGAGTCCCCTCCAAGTGGGAGGTGGGGATTGTACTTTTGAATGTGGCAATTAGGGAAAGTCTCACTAAGATGACATTCGAGCAGACACGTAAAGGAGATGTGGATGAGCCATGTGGACACCTGAGATGCACAGAGAGGTACCTGCGGACAGAGAGAACAGCAAGTGCAAAGGCTCCGGGGCAGGAGCAGACAACGCATCTATGTGGTAGCTACTAACTGTAATTTAAAAAATTAACTTCTTATACTGGAATGATTTTAGATTTATAGAAAAATAGCAAAGATAACTTCCCATGTGCTCTCCACCCAGCTTCCCTTATGTTAACACCTTCTGTGATCATGGCTCATTTGTCAAAAGTAAGAATTGTGAGCTACAATGTTGAAGCCAAGAGTACTGTGACCATTAGGGGTGAATTTATTTGACCACAGTTACCATAGCAAGTTAGTGACAGAATGAGTATCATAATTCAGGAATTCTATCAGTTTCATCTTCTTATTTACCAAAATCCCAATGACAGAAACATTTCCATATATCATTTTCAAAGTGTTCTTTACAAAGTCTGGGTTTCTTTTAAGAAGCAGTTACTTTCAAACTAGTCTTGAAATAACCACATTTACTTTGAAGGAACAGATACAATTTTTTAATTTTAATTTTTTAAAATTATCTACCAGATATCACACTGGCAGACACTTATTACAGAAAGGCCTGCACATGGGAACGCCTGTCTGTTTGTAACAGAGTCAGGAGGTAACTAGTGCAAGTGGGGGGTCTCTATGACTTTCCCTTCTCTAAACCTAGTTTCTCCTGATTCGGAGGAAACAAATGGTGCTGCCCTAGCCTTTCCTAACGCTTCCAGAGCCATTCACTCAGGCAACAGAGTTTGTAGAGCAACTCTCATATTCCAGGTATGGCCAGGGGCTTTACTCCTTGTGGGGGAGGAGACGGGCAGAGCACCGTTCCAGTCAGGGAAGTGAGTGGTACAGAGGGGGCGCCTGCAGCAAGGAACTCGCCACGGAGAGGGCGGGGAGGAGACTTTTGCAGGGGGTCCCTTTAGGGTTAGACAACTTGGAGTCAGCCAGATAAAACACAGGTGGACCAAATACCTCCGAGAGAGGGATCAGTGTGTTCACAGTAACAGAGGCATGAAACATCGGGGCAATCGATCTGGAAACTCTAGAGCAAAGTGTGTGTTTGGAGTGTTAGGAGATGCGGGTCGATCAGGCCAGCAGCACTGGCATCACCTGTGATCTGGTTAGAAAATGCTGATCCATGGGCCCCATCCCAACCTACTGAAGCAGAACCTCTGCAGCTGAGACCCAGGAAAGTGTGTTTTTAGCAAACTGTCCCATTGATTCCTATGCACACTAAAGGCTGAGGTAGCTAATCAAATCACCTAGCCCTTCAGAAGGCCAAAGCTGATCTGTAAAAGGCAACCTGTAGGTCACAAATTCTAGGAGATCTTAGACCTTACAGTCATAAGGGCTGGGCCTATGCTTTAAACCTCACAACAATGAAGAAGAATCCAGTCGTATAAAATATAATTACCAGAAGACTTAAAGTAAAACAGGTGACTTCTGACAAGATGCCTTCAGAGCAAGGCCCTGTTGTGTCTGTAAATCAATATCACATTTATTTTTGTGAAGGGAACAGCCGTCTTGTCTGTCTGGGTTACCAGCATGCCTAATTATAGCGGCATCCATGTTGCTGGCGATAGCAGATAAGGTCTCCTGAGCAGGGGATTATCTCATGGCTGAATGGTTTTGAGCCAATTCAAATTGAAAAAACCCTGACTTACCTCATTCTTCAATCATCACTAATTAAAGGTGCCCAAGAGGCAGGCAAGGCCTTTGCTTTCTTTTAAACTTGCAAACAAGCCTTGGAATACAGACTGCTCAAAGATCACTTCTATTTATGAACTTGTGACATGGGTGCAACTTCAGGGGCGTTTAGAAAAAGCACAACTGAACCTGCCCCATGGGTCATGAGAAAACGGAGCTGCTGCACCATCTCTCCCCTCGTCGTAGGACTCCCCTCTCCTTTGATTCCCTGATGCCAACTGGATGGGACTGGTGGCACTTACCGTTTTACTAAGCACCAAGTAGCAAGCATGGTTTTAATGACAATTGCAACAGTCGTTAGCCCTTCCATCATCCTCATCTCATACCTGGCACTGCATGTTCCTTTGTATCATAATTTAACCCTTGTAACAATCATGAGTTAGGTATCAGTATAGTCCCATTTTACAAAGGAAGAAATTGCGGGCAGATGATTAATATCCTTGCTCCACAGTCTGTGTTCTTTACCACCATGCTACTGGTCTCTCCAGGGACTCTCCATTTATTACTTCATCCTCGAAACAAGCTTGAAAGGGAAGTATTATTAGCACTACTTTTGCAGATGAAAATATCAAATATCAAGGAGATTATAATGTGCCTAAATGGGAAGTAGAACCTAACCGCGCTGCTGCTGGCTAAAATGGCGGTGGGGGGGGCGTCGATAACAGAGAAGAGCCCTGGAAGGCTCTTAACGCCAGATCCAAAAAGTGGTTCACCTCTCCGAAAATGGGGTTCTCTAGGCAGAGGACACTGTGAGAAAACGAGTGATCATGGTCCTCAAAGAATAGGAGTGTGAAAACAGCTAACGAGTTTACTGATGCTTTCAGAGGGCAGTAGAACTTGGGGGCAAAGGTGAAACTGCTAAGGTACTGTCAGTAGAGCTTGCAAGGTGCACCCTTTTTCTGGTTGTGAGGCTGACCTCTCAAAGTGGATTCTTCTTGTGCATTTGCAGGGACATAGCTCGTGTTTCAGGCCAGAATCTAATGGTTCCCTCATGGGTTGTGATTTCAGTCACTTGCTACTCCAGCCAAGTGAGCTAAACAGCCACAGACAACAGGCCTCTTGTCATGTTATTGTTCTCAGAAATCTGGGATGATAGGAATAAAATAAATTTCCAGCCAAGGCAAAACCCAGCCTTAGGTACGCACACATGCATGCACATGCACACACACACATCTCTCAACTGAGCCAAATGTATTTTTGATGAATGATTAGTGGGGCTTTCCAAGAATCTGGCAAACAACTCTTGAAGAGGTTTTTTAGCTCAGCCTTAAGATTCATGACAGTTATTAACCTCTTTATGTCATCATCATTTTGCCAAAATAATTAACAGATCAACAGAATGGGGTTTTCCTTAGGGGGTTTTCAAACAGAGATCTGATCACTTTATTCATTCCTAAGTTTGTAGTGCCAAAGATGAATAGCAACCCTTACACCATTGGGGGCCTTTCTACACTTTAGAGGGAGAACTTGTCTGGGGGAGAGAAGCCATGGCTAATTCAATTTCATCACTTACTGCACTTACCTACTGTCGAGAATGCCTTGAGAAAATATAGTTTAAATTTCTAGAATAAAACGTTATGCAATTTTAATCAGCACCCATTAGAACCCATTTAAATAGCCTGCTAACGAAATTTTCCAAATGCAGCAAGTTCTGTGGTGGCAGGACTGTGTCTCATCACTGATGTGATCCCCCCACTCCCAGGCTCAGAAGGGCACCTGGCACATGGCTAATACTTAGTAACTATCATCAAGCAGCTGTCCTATTGTTGGGGACCCTTCCAGTTGCACTTTGATGATGATGATGATGATGATTGCAGCAGTGGCAGGGCTATGTACGTAGGAAGCAGTATCTAGTAATCCTCCCAGCAATGCTGTCAAGGAGTTAAAATCACAGCACTTATTTTACCAGGGAGGGATGTGAGGGTGAGTGAAGCTCCATAACATGCTCAGGTCACATGAGAATCTGCTCCAAAGTGGTAAAAATGGGATTTAAATCAGGGCCCCCCTGCTTGTGGGGTCTGAATTCTTTCTTAATCGCTGTTTGAGATTGCCTGTCCATAGTTGGTGATGAGTTTGAGATGGTAAACTTGGACGCTTGCTTGGAGTCAAGAAAAGAGTCCTTAAGTTATTTCAACATCATTTTAGGCAAGTGTGTGGCAAGAGGGAAGAATTTCTATTTCCAGCCACACTCCAGTGAAGGCTGTGTTTTTGGTGACATAGCCCTTCAGAAACTCAACAATGGTGATTCCAGAATGACTCTAAATTAATCCCTAGGTCCCTTTTTTTGAGCACTGACATCCCGCCCCCAACACAAAAAGAAACTTTGTTATAAATTGGGAATGTGGTTCGTAGACTAGTTCATAAATGCAATTTAACTTACAATTAAAATACAATGTATCTGCAATAATAAACTAGTAATTAAACCAGATGAAAAAGAGTACCATTCAGTCAGATATGATTCACAAAATTAAGTTTGCTGCTCTAGGAAATATAGACTTAATGAAGAGAGAGGGTGTTTTATATGAAGAAGACTTAAGGATGCTTTTATAAAGACTTAAAAAAAAAACCAGGTAATACTGGCCCTTTAATTCCAATTCTCTTCCAAACCTGGCTTTCCTGTTCTCTGTACCTTAGAAATAGATGATATTACTGGACACTCTTATACTTGGCACCATCATCCAATTGATTTTGTGCACATTTAGAACAAAAGATGGAGGGAGATGAAAGGGAAGGAGCTGGAGAGAGTTCTCTAGTGGGCGTTGGTCTGTTCAGGGTGACGAGTTGATGAGGAAGTGCCAGGAGAGGGGGCAGCAAAGGCGATGTGTGCATAGGGATGAGAACTTGAACATGTGAGCTCCGCATGGGGAGCCAGGGCAGGAGGGAAGGACAGGGTGCCTCTTGAGGAAGACGCACAGCTGTGTGGAGAGAAGTCAGTCGGGAGGGTATGGGAGTGCACACAACGGTGCCCGAGTGACTGCAGGTCTGTCTGGATCAAACCCAGCCATTGTTACTATAACAAGCATGGTTCGTGTCACAGTGATGTAACCTGGCAGTGACGGAGAGTGGACTGGAATGCACATGCATGAACAATGACGATTTCACTGCACTAGTCAGTGGGGGCAGAAGATGCTGTTGTGTGAGCATGTGTACTGTGGGGCTGTTGCATTCAAGATGACTGAGCGAGTAGAGCGATGAATCTGCATTAGATTTTGTGTTAAGCTCCACGGAAACTAATCAGATGATTCAGAAGACTGCAACCATGGGTAACTGGTGATTTGCAGCTTCATCACAACAACATGCCCGCTCAATGCCTCAAGTCTCGTGCAGATGTTTTGGGAAAACATCAAATCACTCTGGTGACTCAGTCCCCCTACAGCCAGATTTAGTGCACTGCGACTTCTGACTTTCCCAAAACTAAAATCACCTTTGAAGGGGAAGAGATTTCAGACCATTGACAAGATTCAGGAAAATATCACAGGGCAGCTGATGGCAATTGGGAGAACTGTGTGAGGTCCCAAGGTGCCTACCATGAAGGGGACTGAGGTGTCATTGTCCTGTGTGCAATGTTTCTTCTATCTTATGTTGGCATGGCATGTTGTAAGCATCGGACAGAAAGCCAGTGTGACTGCAGCTCAGTGGTTACAAAGGAGAGACAGCTGTGATGAATGAGAAGAGGTAGGCAAGGATGGGTCCAGGGATGAGCTCGAGGGCCAACCTGAGGCGTTAGGATTTAATTCTAAGGGCCTGGGGAAGCCACTGGGGCTTTTAAGGGAGTGAGGGAGAGGGTCAAAGGAGCTTCCGTAAAGATGGCTCCAGCTGTTGGGAGACACACGTCAAGGAGTGGCTGTGTTCACTGTGGTGGCACATGTCCCTCTGTCCCTTTTTAGGGGAACTGCACAGACTGGCAAATAGGACTGTCACTTGACATTTGGCATTATACAGGTGGAAGGACATTCAGGGGGAGTGATGTGGTTCTGAAACGGGTTTCGCAGAGCAGTAGACAATGAAAGTGGGGGCTCCCAGGGCTTTGCCACTTTCTATTTGTCTAAAAAAGGTAAAATCTCAGCTACCATCTGTGATCACCTTCGTTTCATAACAAAAGATATTTTTAAACCAAAAACATGAGGATATAATCTTGGGGAGGATAATTTTATAGGAATCACTACACATTCCCATATTTTCAGCATTTTGCTTTAGTACCGCAAAAACTTCCTTATAGACTGGGCACACTCCACACATCAGCGTCTAGAACTTCAGTATTTAGGAACCATTGAGCTCACCCCTGTCGCCCACTTCGCAGGTGAGAACACTCCAGGGTCAGGAGTCATGGGGATCCTCCCTCCAGGTGAGGAGGTGAGTTAAGGGCAGAGTGGGGAGGCCTCAGTCTCCTGACTCCAGGTTCGTTCTCGTTCCATTACATCATCATGCCGTGTATTTCAGCTCACTTCCTCTGCTTCGCCAAGGTTCAGACCCTGCGCCCTCTAGTCTTGTCCACAGTGGGGTACACTGGCCATTTTCACCTCCCTGCCAACACATCTGAGAGCTACAATACGTACTAAGAAACAAGCATTCAGCCCAATGACTCTCAGCCTGGAGCCCCACAAAATGGAATCCTTTCCTTTGTAAGGAAGAGGTGGGGGGGGTCTCACCTGATCTTCAGATACGCTGCGACTCCAAACACCAGCAGCACCACGGCGATGACAGCCACCGTAATGGCGGCGATGCTGCCTGTGGGGGAGGGAAGGCCCGGAGAGCAGGTGAGAAAGGTGTTCACTGCAGATCCTTTCGCACTGAAATCAGAGCTGGAACAGAACCCCAGGTCTTGATTCCGTTACCAAAATGCTTTTCATGCTAGGTGAGGTTCTGATAAATGGCCAATATTTGTTAAAACCTTTTGGCTGGCCTGGAGATCAAAGAACAGTCCACAGTAATATTTTATTATCTTTGTGATGATGACACCAATTTGTTGTTGCTGCTGTCGTTTACAGGGGTAGGGGACACAAATCTCCTGAAATCCTATTTTTCTTTTATAAGCTCTGCCTCCTCTTACTGCCATTTGCAACATATGGGGAGACTTAGGATGTTTTATTCAAGGGTTACTGCAAAGTATTTGATATGGTTGGTTTTAAAATAAAGCAGAATCACACAGCTCTATCAGTCTTGGCCAGTTCAAAAGGATAACCATGGTAGGAGATGCACTAATCTTAATGATGCCATGGAATCAAAGCATTTTAAAATATTCCTCTTTGGGAAGTGTGTCCAGTTTTCGTCCTTGAAAAGTAAGTTTGACTTCATAGAGAATAAAGTTAAGTTTGGTGTAAAAATAAGGTCAAGTCGGGTAGGTAACAGTATTTTTTGTTTGCAGAATTAACCTGGTGCAATTACAAAGTAACATGAATGTTTTATTGTGTAGTTTGAAATCTGGGTCCAAAGGCAACTATTAACGAACAGTTAAAAACAACAACCCGTTAGGCACGCAGCCTTGGAAGAATTACCGCAGTGCTTCCAAAGATTACTACTTTGAAGCACAACACTCTTTTTGTGTGAGCTTTGGGCTAATAATGTATACACTTCAGCTTTATTTCACCTTAGAAATGCCAAGAATCAATTGGGCTCTTGTCCTCTATAGTTAAAGTGACTCTTTGGCACTAACACTGGTGTTAGGGACCCCATTTACTCTTTCAGGCCACTGGGAAATTATTTCGTACCTCAGCAAATGAATAGGACTCTGAGACACACTGGAAAGAGCATCAGAGATCTGGAGTCTGAATGTATGAATTCAAGTGTGGTTCCCCTATGATTAGCTGTGTGACCATGAACTATTGAACCCTGTCCACTCATATGCCACTTACTTGCTGTGACAGAGAAGAAGAGCCACTCTGCTCTCGCCCAGTTTTCAGAGGCTTAAATGAGACTCCCTGTGCGCCACAGTCAAGTCCTCTCCAAATGTACCCTGCTGGACTGGTGCCCATCTGTCATGGACTAGGTCTCAAAGGTGACAGATCTGCCCCACATTTTTGGAGATTTATTATTTGTAGATTATTTTGCCATGTCTCCTTTTATTTTTCCCATCTTTTGTATATTGTTCTTATTAGCTCTTACACCAAAGGAATTAGAGTAGAGCTAAGAAGCAAATCATTCTACTAATTAACTCCTTAGTAACTCCCCAAAAGTTTTGGGTGAAAGAAGGCTTCGTCAGACACTTATGCCTGTAATTTCTAAAAGTGAGCCAAGGAGGTTCATTGCTAATATAGAATCTAAAACCAGGCTGAGCAGGTTGTATTGCACCATCTTAGAGCTTCCATGTTTCTGGACACCCGCACACCCATGTCCTTGCTCCTGGAATCCTAGAGCATGATTAGCATAATTATCAGTACATTTCTCTTCTTTCTTTCTTCTTCCTTCCTCCCTCCCTCCCTCCTTCTCTTCTCTTCTCTTCTCTTCTCTTCTCTTCTCTTCTCTTCTCTTCTCTTCTCTTCTCTTCTCTTCTCTTCTCTTCTCTTCTCTTCTCTTCTCCTATTCTTTCTTTCTTTCTTTCTTTCTTTCTTTCTTTCTTTCTTTCTTTCTTTCTTTCTTTCTTTCTTCTCTCTCTCTCTCTCTCTCTCTCTCTCTCTCTCTCTCTCTCTCTCTCTCTCTCTCTCTCTCTTTCTTTCTTTCTTTCGTCAAGATAGAATTATGGCACCAAATGCTCAAATGCGCAACCCAGATCAAATGGAGAAAGTCTGAAGTCAGGTCCCCTTATGAAAAGCCTCCACTCCTACTTTGAAAGGCTGCACTTAGCTTCTCAGCCTCCAAACTGGGATGTAATCAGAACAATTCCAGGTTCACAGAAGCCTACTGACAGCTCCTTTAAGAGCTTGTGAGAGGAGTTATTACTACAATGCAAGGAATTGGGAGTATTTCAAGATCCAAAGAGGCATGGTGATTGCAATTAGGAGCAATTTTAAAAGATGGTCTTTTAATTTAATTCCCTCTTTAAAAAATGAGATTTAGTTGATTTCCCTATAACTCTTCTTTCATGCTCCAGGGATAGTTTAATATAGGGAATTGTAGGTTTGACCTTTTTCAAAGTTTATTCCCTAACTCTGAGCAGTTGGATCTCCTCTAACTCTGTGATTTACTGAATTTATTTATGTATATAAATAAATATAAAGATATTTATATTTGTTCTAAAGATAAATCAGGCAGTTCCCCAACTCAGGTGCTATTCTTTCTTTTAAAAAACATCAAGTGACAGCTACTTGCTTCTCCTCAATGTGACTGGTGGCTGTCCAGCTCTCAGTTAATGTCATGTTCAAATGGGGCCCTTTAAGCCCACCTTTTCTTGGTCACAGAGAGACCGAGCGACCAGACCTGGAGCTAGCAGGTGACTTTCCACCCAATGGGTCCTTGAGGGCAGCTGAGCAGAAGGGTACTTCTGAGGGTGGGTACTGCTCACTCTGGGGCCAAAACATGCCAGGTAAAATAGATTGTACTTTGGACCATCGTATTAACCATTCTGCCACCCATCAGCTCTCCTCAGAGGGTGCCAGCCTTGGTAGCGAGGGTCCTCTGGAACTAAAAGACCTTTAGCAGGCCCCTAGCCTAGGAGGGCTTGTGTCCTGAGCTCCCTGTCACCTCCACAGCAGCTGCTACTTTCAGAAGAAGCTGGGAACCTCACCCTGGGAGGTTCCACACCTCAGGGCAGTATAGTCTGAACATATGAGGGGGTGGCTGAGCCAACATTAACACAACTTTATATGGTAACAGAAAAGGCTTAATTTCCTCCTTGTGAAAATGAATGTCATTTCCTACTGAGCTCTGTTTAAACTAGACTGGAATTCCCCCTTTCCTCCTACTCTTTTCTTTTTTCAAGACAGGGCAGGGAAGGAGCACACAAGGAAGGAGTAGCTGGGGCAGGGGCAGTCTTGCCCTATGAAGGAAGCCGGGGACACTTGGTAGGTAGTGCACTAGGCGTGGGGGTGGGATAGTGGCTGGCATTACAGCTCTTCCTCATTGGCATCTGAAGTTACAGACTGGATGTGACTTCCTCTGCAAAGCCCAGGAGCCAGAAGAAATGAAGAGAGGGTTGGAATAAATTTATCTCTATATTTCATAATCCAAGATACAAGGACATTCCACCGTGCTAGCATATCCCACCATGCCAACATGCTCTCCTTGCCCAGAGGGCTGTTGAAGATCTGTGAACCAAAGCCTTCTTGAATTTTGGGCCTCTCTGAGGCGGGGATTTCTCAGTGCACCATTAATCTATTCTGCGTTTGCAGGTGATTACTTTGTGCTGGCGCTGTGCTGAGAACTTTATAGCTATCATCTCATTTCATTCTCTTTCTGAGTTGAGTGGAATTATTCCCACTGTATGGATGAGAAAGTTAAGGGTCAGAGAGATTAAGGGCTTGATTTAGGTTTTATAATCTGGTAAATGAATAAGCTAACATTTGAACCTAGGACTATTCCATTCCAGGGTTTCCATTTTTACTCATTGTAAAGATGGTATACTGGTAACTTCCCTGGCCATTTTCTCAGCTTGGTCAACTCCTACTTTTTCTTTATGACAACTTTGAGAGCTTTTCTGACACCCCCAAGCAAACGACAGGGTTGCTGTGTGTGTTAGCTCTTTGTGTCTGCTTCTTTCTGACATTGTGGGTTGAGCTTCCCCCAAAAGATTCTAATTCTATTCATCATCCATCTCTTTCCCATTCTTACCATACTCTTAGCCCCAACTACAGTCTTCAGCCCATAGTGGGTTCTTAACTCATTCATTTAACATCAAACAAATAAATGTGATACTGGCCCAAGAAAGATAACTGGCAGTCTTTGAGCTCAATCACTGTGCTAAGAAAGTTCCCCCAGCAGTGGGCTCCTCACCTATCCATCATGGGGGCCCCTGCTGTGGGTCTTACCTGAGTATCTATTCCTGTGACTCTATAGCTATGGACCAACCACTGTTTAGCATGTGCTTTTGAGTCTCCAGGGACAATGGAGCCGGAGGAGAGTTATTTTAGGGATAACTGTCCGGATAGAGTGCAGACTCTAAGAAGGCCATACTTCTGGCCAGACCTGGTCAGACTACCCCAGGGAGGAGATTGCCCTAGAGGTCATCTCTTGACCTGCTTGTACTCTGTTCTGTACCCTGTGCCATCCTGGAATAAACTTTGGCATAATTTTGAGGGGTCTTTCTCCCCAAAGCTGTCTCTCCCACCACAGACACACCCGCTCTCTTTGTCACACACCTGTCAGCCCTTCACAGTCACAGAAAGTCTTCCACACTCGGAAGGGGCTCTCCTGACTGAACTACCTCTCCCTCGTGCAACCGAAATGTGCCCTCCTGTCTCCCTGGGCTTAACAATGTTCCCAGTTCTTCACGCATTCCTCTAGGGATGCTTTTCATTGAGGCATTTTTTTCCCCTCACTTTAAACATGAAAGAAATGTTTTACCTGACCTCTTTGGCAGGACACTTGCATGTCATATCCAAAATGACATTACTAGGCTGTGATGGGCTGAAATGGAACAATCTCTGAAAGAAAGCACTTGCCTAGGCTCTTTCCGGTATTCATTTATTTATTTATTTATTTATATAGAATTTTTAACAATAGGATGTATTTTATTTTTAAAATCTATAAACTAGTTAGTGGATGATGTTATAATAATCTGGTATATTAAATTTCAAAGTTTAACAGCAAAATTGTGCTTCACAGATTCACTCTGCTAGAATGACAAGAAGTATGTACAACTTAGACTGCATATTCAGATAAATGCCCTTTTTCCCCTCCTCAAAATAAAAGCCCTGAAAAGTGCAGTATGAAAGTTGCAGCTATGAAGGCCCTGCATAGCTCTGCATCCTGCGGCTGATGGCTTGCTTAGTAGCAAGAGTAATGAGAATATCCTACACTTAATTTAATGGAGCATAAGAAATTTTTTGAGGAAGGACCTAGCTCTTCTCAAAGAAAAAGAACTTTTTGGCCCATTTAGTTAATGAATTCCTTTCCAGGATTGCTTTTAAAAAGCTTATCTGGAAAAGCTATCTAGAATGTGCCTACTACAAATACGTCTACTTTTATTCTGCACGAGTGTCAGCGGGTAGGGAGAGGAGTACTAGGTGTGTGAGAAATATTCGTATCTCCAAAGTAGTAACTTACCTGTTATGATAAAGCTAAGTACACCTCCCCAAATCCACTATTTCATGTCAATGCTGCCAACAGATGACCTATGTAAATAATTCTGAGTTAAGTTTACAGTATTTTTATAAATCTAATGAACATATTGAAGTCATTGTACTCTCCTATTCTCAAACTCAGGGAGTTGGTATCCGCCATGGATGTGTTGAATTCACTGGGGAATAATGATGCATGATTCAGGGAGTGTTCTGATATCCTCAACTGTTATAAAAACAAAAACCATAACCAGAAGACTTTGTAAATGATTAGCCACAGTTATTATCTTAGAAACCAAATTGAATGCAATCAAACATTATGTGAACTGTGGTAATAGCCCTAGGAGGCTTGAAGATGGCCTGAAAAATCAGATGCGCAAGTTCTTGGTAGCACATAGGGGACTCAGATCCCTTCTTTAAGGATATACCAAAAAAAAAAAAAAACAATGGAAATTCACCCCAAATTAAACCAATGTATCTGTTATTACAGAAAGAAATATTTTATGAAGTAAATTTTGTTTTTTTGAAGGCCAGTAAGTTAGTGGTTCAAAGATTATTGCCCAGGAGGCTAGGAAATCCTTATAACCTGGTCTAATGATTCATATTTCTTTACAAGTGCTTTAATTATCTATAGAGGAGAAGAAAATAATATATATGGTTTATCAGATTAGTTTCAGAACCAATGAAATGATGCAGAGAAAAAAATTTTTTTAAATAGTTGTATTTATATTCCACAATTTACTTGAATACTGGTTTTCTTATAAACTTTTTACAGGACTTGTTTTAAAACAAGTTCTTGACACAGTGTCTGTGACATGACTTATGGAATTTCAGGGAAATAGTTCTGTGTGTTTTTATAGATTAGTTTGTACTACAGGGATGGCCAGTGGTCACATGCAGTCCACGTAGGCCTCACACGACATTCAGGGAGTTTTCTGACGTGGGCCATCCCTATGACGCTGAAGGTGCTGCGTTTGCAGAAAGACGTGACGGTAGGTTTGGATGACTGCTCTCTGTATCTTCCAGTATTTTCTGTGTTATCTTCCTAATTAATGTGGAACCTTGTGGTTCTGGAATTAGATGCCAAAATATTTCTTTGAAGCTTAGGAAAGTCTGGTTGTACTTGTGGATTTCCCCTTAATTCTGTCTCAGTATATTCAGTGTTTACCTAATAGCCAACTCTAACAAATTCTCCATCTCAGTAGGTGCATGTGATTAGCACAACAGTTACATCTACTGCATCTGCCACTGGAATGAGTCTTGGATTAGGGTCATCAGCCTGAAACACAAAACTGTGCTTTCCTGCAGGCACAGGGCCTGCAAAATGAGTCTAAAACAATTGTATTCTTCACATTCTGCAGAGCCCTCATAGGTAATTTTCCATTCCTAGTCTTTAGATAGGTCCTCAATGCACTCAAAGTTGACCTCAACTGGAAGGGGTTGTGGAAAGAAAGGTTATAAAGCACTACCCGAACCTTTGCCATATTGTGAAAAAACCACCAACAGCGGGAATGGGGGCTTGCTGTGGCACAATGAAGCCTGGCACATGGCTCCTGGGGAGAGTGCAGACCCTGCCTGAGCACAGACTTGTGGTTTTGCAGTGGTCCTATGCTCTTTTAAAAAGTTGCTACTGCTCCAAGACAGCCAGGGGCAGGAATTGATGGTGGGGACTTTGCAGGGGTGACAAACGGAAATGTCTTGCTCCTATCTGTAGATGGCTCCTAAACCACATTCTCCTTGGAAATTCCACAGTCAGCTTATTTAGAATGCATGTTAAGTACAATTCTTTGACCAAGTTCCTGGGTCTGTGCAGGTCTGATCTATTTTGAGAAGAGATTTTAACAATCCTCCTGACTGTTTTTCAATATTCCTACTCTTTCTTTCCCCTTCCTGGTCCAGAGAGCAGGTAAGAAATGGAGAATAGAAGCAGGTGGCCATTTTAGACAGTGTGTCGGCTCCTTCAGTCAAGGTCACCCAGAAGAAGAAACATTTTGTCTCAAAGGAATTTTTTCTCTTTAAAAGCATGTGTCTGTGCAGGCGCTGGAGGAGGGAAGGGGTGACTGGTGAGAAAAGGGGCTTGAAGGTTAGAGTCTGCGTGTGCCCGAATCTCTCTTCATTATTCCAGGAGATGGCCTCGTCCATCTCCACCTCAGCAGTCCCACATTGCAGCTCCTTCCTCCAGACAACAATAATAACAGCAGTAACAGACAACAACAACAACGACGACAACGAGAGCCACGGACACTTTCTTGTCACTTACTCTGTGCCAGGCACCGTTCTATGAGCTTCAGTTATTTCAATTTGCGCGATTCATAAGGTGGGTACCCTTGTTATATCAATATTACAAAGGAGGAAGCTGAGGCACAGAGACACTAAGGGCCCAGAACCACAGGTTGGTAATTAGAAGGACCGGGACACAGGGCAGGCTCCAGAGTCCGTGCTGTTCCCCATGTGGTTCTTCTGCCACCCCAGGGCCCCAGTGATGGCTCTGCGTCTGCGTCAGGACGAATCCTGCCTCTCTGGTACACTCTCTGTCTGCTTTCTGTGGGGCGCCTGGGAATTGGGCCTAACTCGGGGCTGGGTGATGATTTGGGTCTTCTTGCAGTTATTGGTGAAGGTGGGTCGAAGCTCAATAATTTACATTAATTGGGAGGGGCACCATTTAGAAACAGATAACAGTCACACGACAGTGACCTAAGATGGCCCACATCATTGGTTTCTAGCATGTACTGTGCTCCACAACCCCTGCCAAGGACGCTGCCAAATGCTGTGTGTTGCAGTATGTTAAATAACTCAGGGTCCGTTTGTTTGACTGTTTCCCTTTGGATAGGGTGTGCACACATGTGTGTGTAGGTTGTGATGTGGGGGAGAAAAAGTGAAAAAGAAAATCTTCATTTTTGGATACCACTACCTAGGTGGATCCTAATTTCACCATTATTGAAGGTTGCTTTGATTTCTGGCCTTGAATGCTGCTTAAATTTCACTCCTGTTTTCTTCTCACTCTACCCCACACCAGGGGAAGCTAAGCTTATCTTTCTCTGACCCCAAATTAATGCCACAAGCTTCTCCTGAATAAATTCCAAAGGCTCCTCTGGAGTGAGGACAGTGTGGGGTATAGAGGCAACAGGCCAGAGCGTGGAGGTCTGACTGCCCAGCGGCTGAGACTAGTGCCCGGCCCCAGGAGTCACACAGGGGAGTGGGGGACCGGATGGACAGACAGGAAGACAGGTAAGGTGGGTGGTACCCAACTCTGCATTTTGCCTCTAACAAGGTGTATGTGTTTGTGTGTGTGTCTACAAAAGCTGGAGCAGGCTCACTGACATGTTACTGGGGGTAGTTTCACATGTACATATGAGATAAAGATGTATGAAGTACAGTTACACTAATGGTTCTACGTGAACATGTTCCACCTGCCCTCTAGACTGAAAGTCCCTTAAAGCCAAGGATACCAATTGTACTTTATTTGTCTAGGTACAAAGTAAGAAATCCACAAAATAACTGATTTCTTCTGAAAGTGAACTTACTTTTTAAATTGAACTTTTTTAGTAAAGATGCAAGAATAAAACTCCTTTATGAGGCATGCAGCTTGCATACAAATATGCTACAGAAATGTTTTTAAGACAACCTAAGTTTATCTCAGTAAATTAGTCCTTCTCCCCGTGGCCCATCCCCTCAAGTCTCTGAATCATTGAAGGATTGCTTAGTCATTTCTTCACACAGGGTAGCAGAAGTAAACTTTATCAAAATGAGTCAAATATTATTACAACCAGAATCTTTTACCTCCTGTTTATACTCTTACCTAAAAGCTAGTTAGTGGGTGGACTTGGCCCATGAGCAGACCTGGGATTCAAACTTTGGGGCAGCATCCCCAATATCTTTACTTTTCCGCTTCCTGTAATCAGGGGGCCTGATCTGGGGACTGGCTTCACTTTTATCTAAGAGCATTTTACCTACATAGGTAAAATATGGTTAAAAATGTGTATAGAAACATAAATCTCTGTGCTTGCCCCAGCAAGTGCCTGTGACCTCTCCCTGCATTTTTCTCTCGTGTGGGAACATCAGCTGTGCTTTAAGGGCACAGGGAGCTCAGGTTTGCAATGAATGCAACCAGGGCGCACAAGTCAGCACAGTCCCTGGTTATCATGGTTTTAAAGTTTCTTTACTTCACTTACAATTACAATCTTTGCTAACACAAATGAGGCTTCTTTCCCACCTGGAATTTATTGCAACTACCTACTTATGTCGCTAGGTCCCAGCTCTCCTTCGACACCTATAATGTGTGAACTGGACTGATTTCTAAGAATAGCACAGGGGACACCTCATCTGTTTTCCCTTAGCAGTAGGACAAGCTCGTGACCACACAGTAGCCCCAGGTCAACGTCAGGGAGTGTTCCTCTTGCTCAGTTCGCCTGAAGGTGCTGGCCAGAGCTAAGGGAGCCTGCAGGAAAGGAGAATTCCTCCTGAGACACGGGTGACCCCTCCATCTGAATGCTATTAACAGACTCTCCTCAAAATTGCTCAAAATTCAGGCTTGGCTTAATGACAGTTCCCAGGGGACATCTGTAGTGTTGTGCCAAGGGCAGTAATGGAAGCATTAGGAAAAGCAGTTCTGGTCATAAGTCATAACAGCCATTGTGACTATGGCTACGCAGAGCTGGCTGGGTATCTCCATTTTGGAGTTTAGGAAATAGAGCGGTTTTCAAAAAATCTCCTCACTTGGTTAGGCAGAGAGAGGATTCAGCCATCAACCATGGAGGCTGGATTCCCCCAACCTATGCTTTTCCACTTTCTGTGATGAGAAGACCTGGCATAATATACTGGCTTAATAAACACATTAACTGAAGAGTCTTGAGCAAGTCACTTTATACCTGTCGGATTCCGTGGCCTCATGTGGGTCCCTATCTCTACCTGTCTGTGGGGATTTGTTCAATCATTCACACAACTGTTTACTGGGTGGTGAACTTGATGAAACACTTGCTTCCCCATTGAGTGCTTTTACAAATTAGCATGCTTTAAATGCTTCATTCATTAAGAATGCAATACAAAGGTCCCACTTAGGTTTTGGGCACCCCTTCCCCATAAAACTCTAAGCCAGGAAAGAACTTTGAATCCAGAGGAGATTTGAGCCAACCTGGGTATTAGAAATGAGTGAGGACCTCGAGTTCAAGTTTTGCTTTTGGCAAGATCATGGCCAATGGAATAATGTAATTTTATTGTTGAAAGAAAATTCTAAGAAGGTTCTAAACTTTTTGTTTTACAGATGTTAAGATGGAAGTCTATAGACATTAAGAGATTTGGTTGAGATCAGAGTCCATTAGTAACAGAGTTGGGACTAGAACTCAGACCTTTTGACACCTGCTTTGTGTCCTTTTAAATTCTCTACCCTTTGGTCTCATCCCAAGTGAAAGCCGTAAAGTACTGGTAGTGGAGGCAGTAAACCAGGGCAAAATGCCAGCCTCAACTTCAGGGCAGTGTTTCTAAAATTCAAGCATCTCCATAACACTCATGTTTTTGCCATGTCTATACCACCTATACTATTACTATTATTTTAAAATATATTTTATTGATTATGCTATTATAATTGTCCCATTTCTCCCCCATCATTCCCCTCCACCCGGCACACCCCCTCCCACCCACATTCTCCCCTTTAGTTCATGTCCATGTGTCATAAGTTCTTTAGCTTCTACATTTCCCACACTATTCTTGCCCTCTCCCTGTCTATTTTCTACCTACTGTCTATGCTGCTTATTCTCTGTACCTTTTCCTCTTCTCTCCTCCTCCCACTCTCCTGTTGCTAACTCTCCCTGTGATCTCCATTTCTGTGTTTCTGTTCCTGTTCTAGCTGTTTGCTTAGTTTGCTTTTGTTGTAGGTGTGGTTGTTAATATCTGTGAGTTTGCTGTCTTTTTACTGTCCTATTTTTTATCTTCTTTTTCTTAGATAAGTCCTTTTAACATTTCATATAATAAGGGCTTGGTGATGATGAACTCCTTTAACTTGACCTTATCTGAGAAGCACTTTATCTTCCCTTCCATTCTAAATGACAGCTTTGCTGGCTAGAGCAATCTTGGGTGTAGGTCCTTGACTTTTGTGACTTGGAATACTTCTTTCCAGCCCCTTCTTGCCTGGAAGGCCTCTTTTGAGAAATCAGCTGACAGTCTGGTGGGAACTCCTTTGTAGGTGACTGTCCCCTTATCCCTTGCTGCTTCTAGAATTCTCTCCTTCATTTGAATCTTGGCTAATGTAATTATGATGTGCCTTGGTGTGTTCCTCCTTGGATCCACCTTTTGTGGGACTCTGAGCTTCCTGGACTTCCTGGAAGTCTATTTCCTTTGCCAGATTGGGAAGTTCTCCTTTATTATTTGTTCAAATAAGTTTTCCACTTGTTGCTCTTCCTCTTCCCCTTCTGGTACCCCTATAATTTGGATGTTGGGATGTTTAAAGATGTCCTGGAGGTTCCTAAGCCTCTCCTCATTTTTTTTGAATTCTTCTTTCTTCCTTGTTTTCTGTTTGGTTGTTTTTTTCTTCCTTCTGGTCCACTCCATTGATTTGAGTCCCAGTTTTCCTCCCATCTCTTTTGGTTCCCTGCGCATATTCCTTCATTTCACTTATTGTAGCCTTCATTTGTGCATCTAATTTGTGACCCAAATCAACCAGTTCTGTGAGCATCCTGATCACCAGTGTTTTGAACTGTGCATCTGATAGGTTGGCTATCTCTTGGTCACTTAGATGGGTTGGCTCTGGAGCTTTGATTTGTTCTCCCGTTTGAGCCTTTTTTTTTTTTTTTTTTTTTGGTTGCGGCTGTTATGTAGTGAGGGGCAGAGCCTTAGGTGTTCCCCAGGGTGGAGCAACCCAGTCGCTGGGTTGTGATGCTGTATGTGGGGGTGGGGTCCAAGAGGGAACAATGGTACTTGCTCCGCTCTCTTGTATTCCAGTCCTTTCTGCTGCTTCCCCTTTGCTGGATTATCTGCATGTGAATGTGGGACGACCTGGTCAGCCAGCTGCCCTGTGTGGCCTTGCTGGGTCTGCCCATTGCTACCCCACACCTGGGATCTGCCAACTGCTGCTGCCTGCATGGCAGGGTCTGCCAACCTTCACCCTTTCATGCCATGACTCCACCCCTCTTACCAGTCTGGATGAATGGTTGTTGGACTTCCGTACAATTTTCTATCAGTTCTGGTTGTTTTCTTGTTTCTAAATCTTTGTTGTCCTTAATTTTGGTTGTGCGAGGAGGCACAGTGTGTCCACCTATGCTTCCATCTTGGTCGGAAGTCTACTGTTATTTTTTTAATGCTTGTCTTTAAATCAAGTCATTGTTTTCCTTTGGATACTCATTACCTATAACTTCACCCTAAGCAATAATAGTTGTGAATAGTTGAATAATAAATTCAACCTGTTGTTTTATTCATGTCTAAAATTCATATTAAAACAAAACTAGTTTTTTTATTAGAATAAACAAAGTTCATCATTTTGCATACTACTCATGTAGGGACTTAAACCATACTTCTGAGAACACTGTTCCCAGGAAAACTAGATTCACGAGGGGGGCAGGAGAAGCTGGGCTGGGGGAAGTCAGCTGCCTGCAAAGCCCCTGGAAGAGGCCAGGAAGAATGGGGGGAAGGAGCTGGGACCAGCAGTGCCAGTGTCACCACCTGCCACTGGTCCAGGCAATGTGGCAGCTTCACAAATACTGCTTCTTGGTGGAGGTCAAAAGTGGAGAAAATGTGGCACAGGAGGGACAACTGTCCCAACTCAGCCTCTCCCAGGTGTAGCAGTGCAGACACGAACAAAGACTTAGCTTCTAGGTCCGTGATGATAAGAGTCTGTCCCTTAGCATGCTCTTTGTCAGCTTCCATTTTTTCATACCTCTCCTGTGGGACAGATTTGCTGTGCCTGTCATTATAAGCCTATCTTAAGTATTTTAAAATTACCTTTTATAATGAACATGTAAGCCTATGCTGAACTATAACTTCTATTGGGCCAAGAGAAACACACTTTGACATGGGTGGGGAATCTCAACTCTGTGTCAGCCCCATTCCGGACCTCCTCGGGATGGCGGGAAGGAAGGGTTGGAGAGATTTCTGGAGCATAATTGGAAAAAAGAACAGAGAACCCCCTCTATTGTTTGTCCCGGATGAGGAGAACTTTCCTGCTCTTTTGAAAATTCATACCTACAGCACGAGTGGGTTGGCTGTGTCAAGTGAGATCATCTAAACTCCTTGGCTGGAGAACAGATATTTCTGTTCACAAGTCAAGTCAGAAAGAGGGAAAAAGGTCCTTGCAGCTCTCCGCTATCTGAGTATCCTCAATGCAATTCATGTTGAAGTTATAAATAAAAATGCCCTGGGGTATTTCCAGTTCGGAACAACCAGCTGTATGGCAGGGGGCAGAGGAGGCGCGTGGAGGCCGAGAAGCCAGCCTTTTGTAGCCTCTGGCTGTCAGCATTCAGGACCAGACTGGGGATCTCAACCCTGAACTCATCTCCTTGGGACTGACATGTTGAGGCAAATGATGTGTCACACAAAGCATGTCACAGTCTTGCCTAAGAGCTGCCATTCACCTTCATTACACTGAAACAGGGTTTGGTTTCTGTTGTCACCCTCTCCTCTATCTCTTTAGCATTGCAATGATGAAAATGTGGCATGACCATGGGTCAAACAATACTGCAGGGGAAAGCTGGCATGTGCGCTTTGTGAGACTCATCCAGCCTACAGGTGAAGGCTCAGATTTCTCTGGGGTTCACCAGCCTTGGGAAGTAAGACCTCCCACACTGGTATTTCCTTGGTCCAGAGGACATCGGCGAGAAGGAAGGGAGGTAATTCTCAGAGCCCTAATGCTGCTTGCTATGCGGTGTGCAGATTTATCATTTTAATTATGGAATATGTGTGGAGCAGAGTCACAGTTTCAGATCCCCTGTCCTAACACTCTGACCAAGGGCAGGGACATCAATATAATTACTGCAGCCCAAGGACTTAGGGAGCTTTGCAGAACCATTAGTTCATTTAGCTTTGCCTCCATGTAATTAATCACCAAGGCCAGGCAGGAATCTGCTCTTGCATACTGTATTTTAGCAAGTTTTAATTTTTTCCAGACTGAGGCCCCCATGGTTTTATAGTTAAAAACTCTGTAAAGAAAATAATTCCTGAACTTTGATGCCAGTTAAGGGAAGAGGGCAACCTCTAGCTCTACCCAGCATTCTCCGGGGCACGTGGGGTCCAGGCCAAGTCCTGTAGCTCAGCCTTTGCACGCTCCCTCCCTCGCCCAAAATTTCTTTTCTCCCCACCGGAAATCTCTAGTTGTTCGCACTCTTTAACCCTTTGCTTTGGATTTCCCAAGAGTCGTGAAAGCCTTACTATTTCAAATGTGAATATGGTTATTTTTCTCTTTCACACTTTTTGGATTATCCTTTTCTGTCTTGTGTTCATGACGGGTGCTTACATGGATCTTTATTACCTAATACTTATCGTAATAATCCTTTGGGAGTTTTAAAATGGTTTGCAACCACTAAATATATTTTCTAAGTTAAGAAAATCAAAGTCCAGAAATGCCAACTGTTGTTGGTATCCACGCTGAGAATTAGAGACCCAACCATAATAATAATAACAGCTAACATTTATTTAGTGCTAACTGTGAGAGGCACGTTACATACTTGTCTCATTTAATCCTAGTAAGAGTCTCACAAGGCAAGCACAGTACTATTATTACCCTCATTTTATAGATGAGGAAAATGTGACACCCAGTGACGAATAAAACGGCCCAAGTCTCTCATCTAACAAGTGGCAGCAGTGTGATCGGAACCAGGCAGTCTGAGGCCTGAGTCTGCACTGTCAGTAACATTCTTGTTTCCCTGGAGCCTGGCTTTGGAATGACCCCATAATTTCTCCAAACAGAAATATGGCAAATTGTTTTCGATGGCCCACGTCCATGGACTTACTGAGATCGTATAATTTTAACCTAAATTCACCTGCGTGTTTGAGCCTGTGGTCCACCCCTGAAGGCGAGTCTAATGATAAAAGCAAGGTACTATTAAATAAAATTTTGTCTCACACAGGCCAGTATTTTTCTTTGCTGGGACCCGAGAAACAAGGCATGCTGAGGACACTGTCAATGTTGCATCCATTATGTGTGCTCTGAATACAGTGCCCCTGACTGGGGCGGGATTTTTTACATCCTTTTCTGATAACGATGATGGGTTGGTACTGATCCAGCCTCACTTTTTCCCCGTTATTATTTTGTAACTAAAAAGACATGCTCTTGAGTCAGAAGATTACAGTAAAGATTTAGTCTGGATATGGAATCAGACATAGTCCAATCAGTTTTCTCGGTGAGCCAACAAGCCATAGATTCATTAACGATATCATCTGTGCTTATGTGCTCTCGTTTTCTCAGTGAAGCACTTCCAAAATCATTTCAGTCATATATAACTGATGGAAGTGTTTGAAGCAGCAACAAGAAATTGTTCTACAGAGACAGAAGCTCTGTGAATGTAACGGACACAAACAATTACACTATGTTGTATTTATGTTGTAAATATGTTGTAGGGAGTTGTAATCTAGTAGACAACACAAATGGTAACTAGCTGACTTTATTACTTTGACATATGTTTTTGAAAGGTTATTTTTGTAACTATTTCAGAGCCAGATTAAGATTTAAGTAGTAAAAGTAAATCAAAGGAGAAATAAACATAGTGGAGAAAATAATTCAGAGTAATTTTGATCTAAAATATAATCTGACAGCTGGAGCTTCTTGTAGGAGCCGGCATTAGCAAGCTTTGAGGTTTAGTCTACGTTTAAAGAATTGAGTACAAAAGAAAAAAATATGTGAGTGAGAGTTTATAACAATTTATAACTTGTCAGTCCTTAAATCCATGGAGACCAAAGCTGGAGCCATCATGGTGGGAAAGGGGAGGTGTGGTGGGGGTCGGGGTGCAGGGGGTGAGAGGAGGCAGGGATAGCAGGCAGGAGCTCCACCCTGTAGGATGGAGGATTTAATCCTAAAAGCAGCAGGATGCCCCCGAGGGGCTGGGATGCTGGTGGTAGTAAGATTATGTGTGAAGCCAACTGGACTTGTTTTTAGTTGTCATTCTGGTGAGGAAATGAAGGAGCTGGTTAGGAAGCTTTCCTGGTGGGATTATGGGATCTTTGATATTAGGGTGAAAGTAACAAGAAGTAAACAAATTGAGAGCTACTAAGAATTCAAAATCAATAGTAGTTAGTGATGGTGAGGACACAGGGAGTGGAGAGCAAACTAAAAGGATAGTGGCACTGTTTACTACGAGAGGCCGGGCCTGGGCTTGTACAATGATAACGTATTTGTAAAACTGAGCCTAACTTAGATATAATACTTTAAAGGATTATTGCTTCTTGATATATTCTGGATATTCCAAAAGAATCTGATCAGTACAAGTTCATTGACATTCTTTTACATGGTCTTCTCACCTATGATTTTTTAAAATTAAATAATCATCTTCACCTTTACCATATTTTAGTGTCATCTAAATATGATGGTCATTAACTTGTTATAATATACGTTTTTTTACACGTATTACATGTTTTAGAATAACTAAAAATTTTCTATGCCAACTTTGAAAGTTATTTTTACCCTTTCTAGGAGTTTATTCTTTTCTCAAATATACGTTCATTTTAAGAGTTAGTCTGGAAAAAGAAGATGTCACGTGCAGCTGAGTGTCCCTTGCAGGTACGGCCACAGAAATGTTTAGATGCCTGTGCCTGCTTCGTGCCCCTTATTTCAGGATATTTATTATTAGAACAGTTCATGCTGAATAAATACTGGGGTTCGGATTAGCAATTTCAAGTTCAAAGGCCTTTACCAATTTTCACAATTATGTATCCTTTTTGTAATGGAAAGTATAGGATAGCATTAAGACCAGTGGACACTTGGATTTTACAGACAAAAGAGAATACCATTTTGCAACAAGTGGAATGAGTGCAATTTTAGTTGCAAGAATGGATGATGTTTTGAATATAACTTGGTATGCAACATCAGTTCATCCCTGAAGCATTTGCTGAGCACCTAATTGTGTGCAGCGCCATTCAGTGTAGTTCAGGGAGTTAGACACACTTTCGTAGTCATAGTTTACACCCTTGAAGAGCTCTGACTTCATAACACATGATGACCTAAATTTAACACATCACCGTTTTCTCTCTTTCTTTAAAAGCAAAACAGAAACTGAAAAGCAAAAATCAAAACTCATGTTCCTGGGCAGCTGCTTTGGGATGACTGCTACCAGCACCTGCCTCTCCCCCGCACAGGGCAGCCCCACCCCCGAGAACAAGTAGGCGGCATTCTGCATGTGGCAACATCCCGCGTCACTCATTTCCACGGAAGTTCTGCGGCCGTTGGTCCTCTCCCAAATTTTCATTGCTACAAATTCAGGTAGGATAGGGGTAGTGAAAGGAGCACCTGACTCAAGGACAATCAGGAGAACTGAATTTGAATTCTGGCCCAGTCACTCGGTGAGAATGGGCCCATTCTTCACCTGTGGAACAGACAGCTGCATGCTCACCTCTCAGTCCCTAGCTCTATCCTTGGAACATGTTGCTACTCAGTAAGACTCATGTGAATATGAATCTCATCTCTTTGCACAAGATGATTGTAATAAACAATTTGCATGGTGTAACAAACCAAAAGGGCCCTGAAAGATGGCCTCTTTTGCACCTCATTTATAGCTAAGAGCTCTTACAGTCAGAGTAGTTAAGTGACATGGTCTTTCAGTGACAGCGGCAAGCCAGAAACCAAGTATAAACTGGTCTACATGTTTCCGGGCCTGAACTCCTGAACTTACCACACATATTTCTGCCAGTTGAGTTCTCCTAAAATGTAATTCTCAGCATTCCCTCGGACCAAAAGCCTTTGGTGACAGTCAATGGCCTGTCAATGGCCTGGTAAATAAAGTAAGCTGGCTTATCCTGCTCTTCAGGGGTCCTTTCACACGTGTCCTGAAATCTTCCTTCCTGCTTTTTCTGCACTGTTCCCCTCCAGGTGTCTGGGATCCACCAATCTAGGTTATCTGCCATGCTGGGTACATGCTAAATTGGAACTCCATGAGGAAGTGACTGTTTTATTCATGGCCAACCCCCCAGTACTCAGCTAGATGCCTGACCCATCCTAAAAGCTCAATAAAAGTGTGTTGAAGATGGTCATTCCTCATTATGATAACTATAACAACAACAATAAGAAGAATGATAGCAAAACTATAATAATAATAACAGTAAATTATAGTAAAATAACAACCATAGGGATCGACTGAGCCATTGCTCAATAGTTACTATGCTGCAAATTTATTATCTTGACTAACTCTGACAATAACCCTGTCACGTGGATACTGTCCTTTCCCATCTTACTGAAGAGACGGTTGAGACTCAGAGAGATTAAATAGCATGCCTGGGATCAGTTGGCTGACTATTGTTCGTTTATTCAACAATTGCTATTGAGGCTCTATTCTGGATGTAACGTACATCTTTCCCTTTGTGAACAAGGTCCTAGCTCACACGGAGTTGACAGTCCGGTAGCAGAAAAGAGACACATACTCACCAAATAAATAAGATAAAGTCAGAAAGTGGTAAGTGATCCAAAGGAAAATAAAGCAGGGTAAAGGGACCAGCAGTGATGGGATTGCTATTTCGGACGGGAGTGTGAGTAAAGCCTCCCCTTTCGTGTGTCAAGACTTTGCTTAGCTGTCATCTCTGACAAGCAGTGAGCACATAGAGACTTGGCAGGAAAATGTTTTAGGTGCAGGAAATGGTAAATACGAAGGCCCCAAGGCAGGAGTGTCCCTGGTCTGCTAGGAAACAGTAAGGCTGCCGGTGCGCCTGCAGGTAACAGTGCGAGAAGGTGAGAGCAGGGAGGCTGTGTGCGTTCAGGTTGTGCGGAGCACTGTAGCCAGGACACGCACAGTGGTTTGCTCTCACTCAAGGGAAGCAGCTGCAGTGCTAGAGCTGAGGAGTGACAGAGCCATCCTAGGTTTGAAAGGACCTCTCCGGCAAGAGTGTGATGAGTAGTGAGGTCAGCTGCAGGAACGTTAAAGTCACACGTGTGAGAGAGGACAGAGGCATGAGAGGATATTGGGTTCTGAGGGACTGGATGTGGAGAATGTGAAAAAGGAAGGAATCTAGGATTAATCCAAGGTTTTCAGCCTGAGGACTCACGAAGGGGAAAGGCTGAGGGAGGAGCAGGCTGAGGGTTGAGGAAGTCAGTAACTCTTCTTATACACACTGAGTGTGTGCTGCCTGTGAACCACCCCCATGGGGAGTATAACTTAGTCGACAGCTGGATACACATGTCTTTAGTTCAGTGAAACAAAACAGGGATAGAATTTTTACATGTCAGGGTTATCAGCACATGGCATTTTAAGTCATGAGACAGGATGAGATCATCTCAGGAATGAGTGTGGAGAGAAGAGGGGGTGTGAGTGCAGAGAGGTCAGGGAGAGAGGAAGGCAGTGGTGGCCCTGGGGTGCTCTGGTGTAGGAAGATGAGGGGTGAAATGTGGCAACAGAGACTAAGAAGGGATGGTCAGCCAGGCAGGTGAAGAACCAAGAAAGACTGTGTCCTGGAGGTCACGGGGAGAGAGACAGTGTTTTAAAGATGAGGGCAGTGACCATGTGTGTCAAATGCCGCTGATAGGTCAGGTCAAGCCAGGCCTAAGAATTAGCCTCACACTCGGCCAAGGGAAGGGCACTGTATACCTTCACAAGAGCGGTTTTGGTGCTTCCAGCTGCTGAGTGCATTCCGAAGCCAGGCATGTGCAGCATTAACTGCCACGCCACTGGTCCCCTACCTTTGCACACAGGGGTTCCGACTGCCTCTTTAGGCCTAAACTTCCTTCATTTCCTACAACTCAGCACCATCATGGAATCTCCCCTGTTTCCTCTAGTCAAATTTACCTCCATTACCTTGTTTTAGAATTAGTCATTGGTGGCTGAATTGATGAGTTCTTGGATTAATACAAATATGCTATGTGAACCCACACAGAATAAGACAAGATGCTATTATTATTACTAACATTAGCGTGATGTTATTACTGTCACTATTAAGGCAGCAGAAGATCTCGAAACGAAAACACCCCGAACAGTAACCTGTGAGCACAGTCAAGGGTGCTGCCCGGAGGGCGGGGCTGAGCCAGGAGCAGTGCGGCCGTGCTGGGTGCTGAAAGAAGACTCAACTGTGGTTTTAAGGATCTGGGCTCTGGGCCCAGCTCTGCCACTGAGTGGTGTGACCTTGGGTGAGAGGCACTCCAAACTTCTGGGACATAATTCTTCCCCTTTGAAATGAACAGACTGCATCACATCTGCTCAAAGATCTGTCCATCCACCTCCATTCATTTCACTCACATTAAGAGTATCCTGGACCCTTTTTTATTCTACTTAAACTATGAAATCTTATAAGACAGGCCTTACACTTCTTATACTTCTTTGCATCAAGCACAGGAGCTTGGAAAATGCATAATAATATTTTTTTCTTTTAAAAAGCTTTTATTAAAGGTCTTTATTGAGCAACATCCAAACCCCAGATCCAGCTGCTAACGAGACCCTGTAATGCTATGGGCACTGGGTGGGGCATGGCAGGTGGCTCTGGCTTCCCAGCCTTGTGCTGGGATGGGGGGTGGTGGGCAGTATCTCATCTTTGGGTTCCACAGCACTCACATGGTCAGGCAGGGGCTCCTTGGGACCTGTCTCACCACTTGGGTCCGAGGGAAGCACCATCTTCACTGTGATGCCCAGCACACCCCACCTGTGCAGTGCACGGTGCACAGCAGTCCCAATGTGGCAGTTAGCAGGGCCCCCACCGTGGGTCATCAGACCATCGACAAACTCCATGGATTTAGCCCTCTGTCCATGGAGTTTCCCAGACACAATGACCTGGCAGCCTTTGGCCCCACTCTCCGTGATGACCCGCAGCATGCCATAGAAGGCCCTCCGCACAGCAAGGCCTCCTAGGGGTTTGTGACCCAGAGACTCTGCCTGGACAATGGCACACAGACCTTTTGTGGCCACCTTTTCAGCATAAAGCTCTGCACTGGCCTCAGGGAAGCCAAACCTCTTCTGAACCACAGCAGTCAATTCCTGTCTCCATTGGCCCTTCTCACTAAGAACATTCTGCATCCTGGTGGCCAAAATAATAATTTCTGTCCTGGTTGGTGTCACTTGGACTCAACTCCAGGGTAGCCATCCTCAGCCAGTGAGAAACTCGTTCAATTCAGCTTTGAAGATGCCATCAGCGACAAAATTCCTCTTCTTGGAAATTTGCACAACCATCTTTATAATAAATATTTTTTGATGTAGTAGATCATAGGGATAAATCCTGTTTGGTCTATGAAGTGGAGTCTAGCCCATGCTCGGCAATCTCCCTTTATCCGGCCATGCTTATCTTTTCTCTAGTCATGCAATCGTTCCCTCATCCATTTGCTCTGGAGTTCCTGCTGGCTACAATGTTCCTTAGAGCTGTACAGGGTCGTGACGCAGCTCTGACACTGATTTTGTGCCTCTTGACCCTGCTGGCTTAGAGTTGAGGAAATCAAGACACGTGGTCTAAAACACAAGCCAGAATATTGGAACAGAAATGTTTGGATACTCTTGCCCATGAAATCATAGCACTTGTAAAAAGCACTAAGAGCTACCAGATTATGAAGATTCTTGCATGCCAATCTCAAAATTCGTGGATCTACCCTGTTTGGAGCAAAGTAGAGTGGGCAGAGAGCAGCAAAAGGGAGATCAGTTAGAAAAGGGAAGCAACAGTCCATGCAGGTGGTAACGAGGGCCTGAACCAGGAAAGAGAACAGATGGGCCACCGCGTGAGAGCCTGAACTTTGATAGCACTTTTGTTGAGGACAGTCCTTCAGACCCTGAGCCGAGTGAACAGCCACTCCGCCCCAGGTCCCGAGACTAGGCTAGAGATGTTACCTGCATGCTGGGAGCATGGCAAGTGTCAGGCAGAGGTGTGGGTGTGGGGGTCAGGGCAGGGGCAGAGACAGAGACAGAAAGGGCACATCTCAACACAGTGTGGTAAGTGTGGGCTGGAGGCATAAACGGGGTGCTAATGGGACGGGGGCTGCACAGAGGAATCCACGTTCGGGTCTGGTGTGCCGGATTTCTTCCCTTTGCCTCTGCAGACCCACTCCCCACCATGCTCTCTGACCAGCCCCCTAGGAGCCTGACCTGTAGGACTACGTCAATGGATTTCCTTGCCCGTGGCTTCTGGCAGCATATCAGAGGGAAGGGGGACAGTGGGGGCAGAGTAGTGATTCCCTTCACTCTCAGGAGGTTAACCCTGGGTGAGCTGTGTCTGTCAACCGAGAGTCACTGCCCCTCTCAAGGTGGTCTATTCTGCAAGGCCTTCCACTCTGGGTTCGGGCTACTCTTCTCTCTGCCCAGGTCTGCCTCACAGCAGCTCTGCCCTTAGGATCCCCTGTGGCCCCCCTGTACCCCATCCAAACTTTTGTAATTTATTCCTTTATCCCCATTTGACTGCACCTTCCTTTCTTGGGACTTTCACTGATAAGTTGAGTTTTTGAAATAAGGATTTGCAATTCTTTGGGACTTTATCCCTAATAAACTCTGAGCTCTTCCATGAGGAATCAGGGCTTGTTAATCTTAGCTTTATATCTCTCCCCTCCACGGTCTAATAGAATTTCTATTCATTGTGATTGTTCAGTGTTTGTTAAAAGATATTAATTCCTCCTCACAGCCATTCCTTTGACTGCAGGTGGCCATGCTGTGGCTCTGCCCCTCCAAGTCCCCCGGCTCTGTCTAACCCCCACGCAGGACTACCAGGGAAGGGGCTGCAGCTCCATGTTCCCCCCTCACTTTCTGGCTGTTCTCACCTCCTTGTTTCTTAATCAAGATTCCAAATGTCCCCACTGAATCCTTTTCCTGCTCAGTGCCCTAATGATTACAGTCTCCACTCCAATGCCAAAGGCATGCGACCTCAAAAAAGACCCTAAATCTCTCTCAACCATAGTTCCCAAGATCGTAAAATCAAGATAAAAATACTACTACTTCTTAGGGTTGCTGGGAAAATAAAAACAATTTGACGTTCCATAAAATTTATTGTCTTTCCCATGAAATAGATCAATGACTATAGGAATAAATAAGTTCTCTATACCTCCACCCTACTTTTTCGGCTGGTTTCCATAAACACTTTGTTAATGCACTGAGCATAATTATAATAACAACTGCCATATCCTGAGCACTTACACCCTGTCAGGAACTGTTCTAAGCACTTTATATGTCATTTCGTTTAATCTCCACAAGAACCATATGCCTTAGAACTGTTACTCCCCTTTTACAGGTGAGGGTGAATAAGGGCACAAAGAGATGAAGTCATTTGCCCAAGGTCAGGATCCAGAATTGAAACCTAGGGAGCTGAACTAAAAGCCATGCTATTAATCTTTTTACTTACATGGTCTTAATTCACTTACATTCCCTGTGACACATGTAAAGACAAACCATAGAGTTGGCAATTGGCCACAATTAATGAGATATCAAGTGGAAATTACTATGTGACTAAAAGTAAAGTTTGCGCTCCTATGGAAATTCTTGTGAATTAGACCTCAGCTCAGATTTGACACTCTAAAATTCAAAGTTGGTCGATTGTGTCCAGTTAACTGAACTACTTTCTTAACGTCTCTACATAGTCAAGAATGCTAGCAGTGTTCCAGATGGAGACTCACCTGAACTCAGTGCGTGCTCCACTTCCTGCATGATCACTCGCGGGGAGGCGGTGGTGGTCTCTATATCTACCAGAATACAGGTCACTTTGGCTGGCACAGTTGTTTGGGGCGTTGTCTCCACGGGCACCAGCTCTGAGGTGGCATGTGGAGTGGGGGTGTGGCTAGAGCTGTCCTCCTGTGCTGGGGACTCTGGGGTGGTTGAGGCTCCTGTGCTCGTGGTGCTGGGCTCAGTGGAGCTCTCGTTGGTGCTGTCAGAGATGGAGGAAACCTCTGGTGGTGAGGTTGACAGGGTTGGAGGTGATGAGGCCGAAGCCTGAGGGGAGGTGAGTGCAGGAGACTCAGTAGGGGACTGTGACCCTGTAGCTGGCACACTTGCCTCTGGAGTGCCCGAGCTGTGTTCTGTGGGCACAGATGTTAAGTGGACTCCGCCGCTTGTTGATAATGGGTCTCTGTTTGTCCCTTCCCACGTCAAGGTGGTCTCCTGTTCTCCGGGGTCTTCAGAAACATTTTTAGGGGGTAGAGACGTCTGCACTGACGGCACTGTAACTGGGAGCACCGAGTTGCTGGGTGTGCCACTGGTGGGAGAGGCCGAAGGGCTTTGTGGAGAGCTCGTCCAGAAGGCCGTAGGCGAGATAATCTTTTCAGGTGGAGAAGCAGGCAAGGGGGCTGATGTAGGCACGCTCTGTACCCTCAGTCCTGTGGAAGAGCCAGTACAAAAGTGGTTAATGTATGAAAACCTGAGAAGAAAGGCTGTTTTACAGCATTTCCATAGGTCTTACTCATTTGGCATGGTGCCTCTTCAATTTTGAAGGTGACTCTTGAATATGTTTCTTCCCATTAATTGCTCTCCCCTTCCTCTGTGGCTATCAGTAGAAACCAGCCTGGAGGCTCAGTAAGAGCAATTAGTGGATCAGTCAAGGCAAGTCCAGCCAATCCATGCAAGGAACTAATCTTGTCTCCTGCTTGCTTCAAAGCATGCCCTTAAAAAGTGAGACTCCCTGGGGGACTGACTCTATGGGAATTCAGACTGCCAAGGGCCATGAGTATACAAATATCTGTTTGAGGCCCTGCTATCAATTGTTTTGGGTATACATATACACAGAAGTGGAAGTGGTGGATCCTATAGTAATTCTATATTTATTTTTTAAAGAACTGTCCCTGTGGTAGATATTCTTTGCTCCTTTTAATTTTTTTTCATAAAATAGTTTATTCCTAAAATTACAAATTATTTATTTACTTATTTATTATCTCTTTCTTCTACCAGAGTGTAAGCTCCATGGGGTGCAGGCACCTGGTTCTAGTCACTGCTGCTTGCCCCAAGCCTGGGACAGTGCTGAGGTCATAGAAAGTACTCAATAAATACTTGTGGAAGGAAAAAAGGAAGGAAGGAAGGAAGGAAGGAAAAAAAGAAGGAAGAAAGAAAGGAAGGGAGGAGAAGAGAGGTAGAAAACATTAATGAAGAACTTCATTAAAAAACACTCTGGAATCTCTGTAGTCTCTTCCACTCACCCCTCAGTATGGCCACATCCATCACAGTTGCCTTGAGCATGACTACCTGCCTGGTGTTACATGAGGTCAGAAACCTTGCTTAGAAGGTCAGCCTCACTCTGTGCCATTCTACCGTGACATATCCCTGTGCCTGCTGTCTTATTCGCCTTTGACTATGTAACCCTCTGTACCTTGAGGAGATTTCCTTGGGGGTAGCATATACGATATGGCCAACCATGATCAAGATTAATAAGGAATAAAACCTGGGCTGGATTCCAGCACAGAAGAAAGGAGGAAATATATATAAGGGGCATTCAAGCACTTGGGGGTAAAACTGCTTCCTCCTTGATTCTGCCACACAATAGATTCAGTAGCTGATGGAAAGTTCTGCCCAGAATCTATCCTGAAAACATAATTTGCTCATGATTTAACAAAATTTAACATTTGGATTGTTATCAGAATAATTGGTTTTGTTTTATTTAAAAAGCAGTTGGTCAAGACCATAAACTATGAGAGTCATTTCCTAGTAAGCATGAGGGTGGTCCTCTCAAATTAGGGCCACATAACAGTCAATGCTCCCATGATGGACTTTTGGCAGCTGTGAAGTGTCAACAATCTCAGGATGAATGCACAGCAAGAGATTTTTTGAAATATGGGCAAAACTACAATTGGAACAAATGTTATTAAAATAATAATGTCACATATATCTTTATTTGTGATCGTTAGAGCTTATTGGCTCTGCATCCCAGTCACTCCCATGGCTCATTAGAGATTCTGAGGCCAGAAAAACAAAAATGACAGTGTTTACTATTGTTTATAGCATATATAATAGATGGGCAGATGGAGGGAGAGAGAGAGCCTCAGTCTAGTAGCTGAGTCAGTCTTTGTAAGTCTAGGGTAAATGAGGAATGAGTCATAATCAAAGGAACATTCATTCATTCATTCATTCATTCATGCATTCAAGCTTCTATTGAATGTCCATGGCCTTCCCCTCAGAGAGTTCACTATCTAGCAGGACAGAAAGAACACCATCTCTTTGTACTATGATATGATAAATGCCTTATGGAAGCCAAAGCAAGTTGCAATGAAAGCCCCAAGAAAAGATAAATACATTCTGTATGGGGACCATGGAATGTAAAAATCATTTTCAAATGACATTTTGAAAAGTCACAGAAGACAAGACATTCAAGCTGGTTCTGAAAGGATGAGAACACACATACGCCACTTAAGATGTATGATGTTCAGCGTGACACTTGCATTGTCATTTCCAGTGGAGCTGAAAGTTGTACCATGGAAATTATTCTAGTGCTGAAATGACATGTTTCAGTAATTGATTTTGTATAGAAGACACTCATTTTCTTGTTTAATTCTGACAAATATACTTTTATAACTCCTATACTTCCTACTCCACAGATGACTGGAGGTGGTCATTGATTTCCCATGGCTGCCTCTGAGTACTTCCGTAAAGTACTTTATAGTCTAGTTCAGGCAATTCCCAGTCCTAACAAAACAACCATGTGGGAAATCATGGAGCACTACTGGTTATCTTCACTTGAACAATCAACACCAAATCTTAATGTTTAAACATTTAAAACATGAAAACCTCTGCTTTTCCTTACTTCATGGCACATTCATATTGCTCTGACTCCATGAGGGTGGTCTTCTTTCAGCATAAAAATATCCAGGGCTCAGGCGCCATGACCATCCTGGAGAATGCTTGCTGTTCTAGTTTGCTCTGGCTACCAGAACAAAACACCACGGACGGGGTGACTTTAACAATAGAAATTTACTTCTCACAGTTTGGAGACTGGAAGTCCAAGCAAGGCACAGGCCAGTTTAGTTTCTGGTGAGAGCTTTCTTCCTGCCTTGTAGGTGAGGGCCTTCTAGCTGTGCTCTTGAGTGGGTTTTCTGTGTGTGTACTTGGGGAGGGAGGGAGGGAAGGAGGAAGGGAAAGAGAAAGTGTGCAACCTCTCTGGTGTCTCTTCTTAGAAGGACACTAATCTCATCATGAGGGACCCACCCTCATGACCTTATCTAACCCTAATTACTTCCCAAAAGCCCCACCTCCAAATGCCATCACATTGGGGATTAGGAATTCCAACATTCAGAATCACTGAGGAAATATTATTTCTGCTTTCTCATATGTAGGACTTGTGTTTTCATGGGAATACCAAACTGAATAAGTCAAACAGCTAAGAGTGTATATATTTCTTCAGGATATCGGAAATAATTAGAGCTAAAGAGGGCCTAAGTGATGAGTAAGTGCAGCCCCTCATTGGACAAATGAGGGAACAGACACAGAGAGGGGAAGTTATATGATTGAACTTAAGCATCTGAAAAAATGTTTGAGCAGTGTTGTCCGGAAAACATTGTGTAAGGACAGAGTCAGAGCTGGAGTTCCCACCCCTGCCCCTCGGCCCCCGCCCCACCACCAAACTGCCCTGGGCTCACAAAAGCTGTTGGAACATGCTATAGCAACTATCTTACAGAGCAAGCAAGGAGGAGCCCACTCGAGAATGGGCCACTGAAGAAGTTAAAATAGCATAGTACCCCATACACCTTCCCACCCAAAGTAGAGTCCCTTTCCTTTGAAGAAAAGAATTAGTTCTAATATTTCCTTATGAAAATGGCAGAAGAAATTGAACCCAATTAATCTCTAAATTAGAGGTAAATGAGCCTTGTTCCAAAACAGAGAGACACTGCTAGATATGGCCTGCCCTGTCTGGGCAGGGACAGACCTACGGGCCTGAAACAGATTGACTCAAGGAAGGAAATCTGTTAGACGTGGCCCAGATGAGAGATGAAAGGGTACGATGGCCAATTAAGTCTGAAATTCTTCCCTGTAAGTTTACAAATGACCATTTTACCTGAAGTTTGGTCAGCTTTTGTGTTGCAAGAACAGCGGATGGATTGTTTGTTGTTCAGAAGAAAAGCAGATTTGTAGCTGTATAGAAAATTATTCATTTCCATATATATCAATTGTTCCTTATGGGGGAGAGCAACACTGCAGTTTATGTTTCTTTGACAATATGAAAGAACTGTGTCTGGCTTGATCCCTGGTTTCTTGTCTTGCCTTGGAGGAGGGATCTGGGGGCTGATGGCTGAGACAGGTAGGTGAGCTCTCCCTGTGCCGAGAGGATTTGCAGGACATTCTAGGCCAGTGAGTCTGCATTTTTCACATGCTGTTGGCCTGACTGGTTGTCAGGAATATGAATCTGCAACACTGAATGCCGGTGGACAGTGAGTGCCCAGAACTGTCACCTTTTCCTGGGTCTCATCAGCAGCCACCTGGGCCAGTGCCAGTCCCAGGTAGCCTGATTACCTGTGTTGCTCTCTCATCTGTTCTCTCTTTCCGCAACCCCCACCCCCAACAGGTTCTTGCCTGTCCTTGGCATGTCAAGTACCTGAGAAAACACGTGACAAAGCTTTGGCAAATTCAGTGAAAGCCTATTAAAACACAGTCAAGGCCTCTCCTGTTGCTGCCGCGCCAGCCTGAGTGTTGCCTGTGGTCTCAGCGGATCATGCCAGGCTGGACTGGCAGAGGTCCCATGGCTGCTGGAGGTCTGTGTGCTGAGTAATTACCAACAGTTACTCCACACGGCCAGCCCAGGAGCTTCTTGAAAGGCCACTGGACCGTATCACTCCCCTGCGAGGGCTGAGGGGAGGAAAGGAGGCCTGCACCGGCTCCTCCTGGCACTGAGGATAAAACGTCAAATCCTCACCGAGGCTTAGAAGGCTGTCCTGTGATCCAACCCCACTTTGCCTCTCCAGCCTTGCTCCCCACCAGATCCTCAAACACACAGGCCCTTTACTTTATTTCTTCTGCGTAAACAACTCTCCATCTTCTAAGTCATTCCTATTTATCCTTCCAGTGTCAACCTAAGGGCCTTTGCTGATTCTCCTGCTAAATCTGTTCTTTCTGCCCTTAACCCCATATGTGCTCAACGCATGTTGTAGAACTCCATAGCACTGAAAGTGCCACGTATCAATAACTGTGTAATTGCTTATGGGGAGCTTTGTTTAGTCCTTGCCTCTCCCATAGACTCTAGGATTCGTGTGGAACAGGGACTTAGTGATTTGCCCACCGTGTATCCTCATTGCCCAGCCCATGGGAAGGATTTAAATATACAAAGTCTGTCCAGAAGGTATCCAGCTACGTAATAGGAAATACAGAAACATAGTTTGAAGAATACAACAGATGCAAGAAGCTTTGTACATAGGACAATGATACCTCCTCAGTCCCATTAAAAGCAGGCATCTTGGGACCTAACAACAGTTCTCCCAATCACCCTCAGCTGCCCTGTTGTATTTTCCTGAATCTCGTCGATGGTCTGAAATCTCTTCCCTTTGAAAGGTGATTTCAGTTGGGAAAACCCAGAAGTTGCAGGGAGCCAAATCTGGGCTCTAGGGGGGCTGAGTCACCTGGGTGATTTGATGTTTTGCCTAAATACTCTGCATGAGACATGATGCGTGAGCAGGCGTGTTGTCGTGATGAAACTGCCAATGACCAGTTGCCTGTAGCTATAGCCTGTAGCTATCAGAAACATCTAAATAGTTTCCATGGAGGAATGTTCAAGCTTAATACAAAATTTGATGCAGATTGGTTGCTCTACTCACTCAGTCATGTTGAATGCGATGGCCACACAGTACACATGCTCACTCAGCAGCATCTCCTGCCCCCACTGACTAGTACATCGAAGTTGTCATTGTTCACACATGCGCATTACAGTCCACTCTCCTTGGCTGCCAGGTTACATCGATGTTGGACAAACCATTCTCGTTATATTAACAATGGCTGGATTTTTTCTAGACAGACCTCGTATATATGTGAATGAGTTAAGTGCTCTGTGCAGGGCACTATGCTAAGCACTTTCCTGCATCATCTCATTTAATCATAATAACCATTATTATCTTGGTTTCACAGATGATGAAATAGGCTCAGAAAAGTTAAGTAACTTCCCCAAGGTCACACAGCTACCATATGGCATAGTTGAAGCTTGAACCTGCAACTATCTGGCTCCAGGCTAACCTTTTAATTATTCTACTGTATTGTATGGGAAAATGCAAGGGTCTTTTTGAAGTCTGGACCCCATGCTTCTAAGGCAATCATCAGTTTTTCTTGGTCTCCCCTAATAAATTCTCTAGTAGAAGCCACTAGAATGATCTTTTAGAAAGTTCTCTGACCATACTGAATGCTTCTACTTCCCTTTGATCCTATAACAGGCTCCCTAATGTCCGATGTATAAATCCTGAGCTCCCTGGCAGAGCACATAACACCTTTCACGGCTCCCGGATCCCACCCATTCATGAGCCCTGTGATCTCAGTGATCTGAGTGACCGGTGCTCCTGGCTGTCCTACTCTAATAGTCCCACTGCCTGCCTCCCTGCCTTTGCACCTGCTCTTCTTGCCACCCTGACTCCTCTCTTGCCACCACAGCTATGAGAACTCTAGAGCCTTATCTCCTCTATGAATATTCTCCCACTTGACAGAGAACTTCTCCTTTGCGTGGCCCTAGCACCTCGTACACACTTTAGCTGTAGCACATATTATACTGAGGCATAATTTCTCCCCATGCTTGTCTCCAGTCAGGCTGGCAGCCCTGATAACAGGAACTGTGTCTTTTGTGTGTGTATTTTAATGCCTGGCACAGAGAAGGCACTCAAAAAATATTTACCGAGTAAAAACGTGGGTTTTCTACCCTTTGGAAAACAGGAATGTTCTCTGGCTTGTATGCCGGGCCATGATAGCAGAAATGCATCCTCTCTTTCTTTGTCTGTAAGTTCCATAAAAACCACCACCTAATGGGAAATTTTGGATAGATTTCTAAACAGACTTTTGCTCTGTTTGCTTGCTCATTCCTGCTTTGCATACCACAGGGATTTTCTCTCTCTGTGCGTGATATAGACCAGAGTTACCAGTTCTCAAAATGCTGACTATCAATCAGTTGGTTCAAACATTGGCTGGACTTAGCATTCCTGCACTGAATGAACTAACCTTCAGCAAGCATTTTCGAGAGAGAAATAGAGTAAATGTAGTTTTAAAATGATATATATATATATTTTCTTAATATCAAAGCTAGGTCTTAGTATTCTTTATGTTGAGTGAAGACACCTTTTGGACTCCCATACTTACAAAAATTCCCTATGTTGCCTTTGGTTGGGTTGGGGCTGCTAAGGGCCTCCAACACTCCAGAAGGTTCATCTAACATTTGCAAAACCATTACTAATCAGTCTGGTCCAACCATATGGCATATGAAAGCTATCATATGTCTAGACAGAATGTGTATGCCCCAAAGCCATCAAACTGTGTTTAAGAAGACACTTATTTGAAGTAGATAAGCCATATTCTCCTGAGTATTTTGTTTATGGAAATGAGATACAATTCTAGTCTGAAAAGAGGAGAAGTGCTCTGTGTTCCAGCTGTGAATTGGAACCTGCAGACCTGGTGTATGGCTCAGTTTTTCCATCCACAAAACCAGGACTAATGGTATCACCAGGCTCCTGTGGGTGTCACAAATGCTAATGAGAGAATAACATTTGTGAAGAATGTTGTACTTCCTGGGAAAAAAATATACCACTTTCTTTCTTTTCCCCAGAAGCAACATCTGTCTTTTTCAGTCAAATGTCCAACCCCACCCCCTCACCCCAAATTCATTATCATTAGCTTGGCGGGACTGTGGTAGCCCTGGCTGACCTCAGGAGGAGGTCTTGCTGAGCAAAGATGCCTGAAAATATATGTATTTTCTTAATATCAAAGCTTAAAGTGACCGGGTGCTCCTGGCTGTCCATATTCTGAAAGTACCCTGTCAGCAGTTCTCAAGGTGGGTGGTGGAGAGAAAAGAGACCACATGGAAACAACTAGTACCTTCTCTTCAACTGCTCTGTGGTTGAAGGTGAATATGGGGCAGTGCCTTGGGTAGTGGAATAGGATAGGAAGACCGAACTCATCCTATAGGTAGCAGGGTACTTCTGAGTAACAAAGTCGGGTTCTCAGGTTCCCTTTCCTGGGCCGAGGTCCAACATTAGTGGGGCTGAGAGCAAGAGTACACACAAGGCCCACACAAAGGGTGTTTAAACATGGAACTACTATAAATTAAGCTTTGTCTGTGACCTGGCCTGTGCTTCATCCAGGGCCCTGCAGCCTGCTCGCAGGATCCTTCCAGTGACCTACAAGAACCAGGGATCTTCCAGGGCAGGGCAGGCCACGGCCGGGCCAGGGCCCGCCTGAACCCAGGATGGAGACTGGCCTGGACACGTTTCCCTGGCAGCTTTGGTGGGCAGACACCCCTATCCCAGGCCTCACTTTTCTGGCAGAATTCTCAGGCATTCCTGAGCAGGGAGGGAGTGCAGGTAGCACCATGGGTGACTTGTAGTGACCAACTTCAAACAAAGGCAGCCACTCCGCTGGCGACTCAGAGCTGAGGCTCTGACCTCCCCTCCTTATGCTCCTGTGCTCACTGCTACACCCTCTGGCCCGGGGACCCAATTCAGCTCCAGTGGCCTCTCCTGTTTGTTCAGTTACTGAAATTAAAAAAAAAAAAAAAATTTCTCATGGGATTAAAAAGAAAAAAAAAAGGTTTTGTACTTGGGAAGTTTGTAAAATGCAGTCTCTTGCCTGGTTGAGGACAGGGAGACATACTCTTCCTTCCACTCCACCTCCTACAGGCCCGATTGTACAATCAAGTCATTTCTCATACCCTGCAACTCCTGGAAACTACAAGAACTTAAAAAAGCCCATAATATTGGCCTGCTGTGAATCTGAACCTCTTACTTCAAAACATTTTTTTGAGACCTAGAATTGCCCAAATAGCTGAGATAGCCCTAGTGCATCTGTACCAGTGCCTCCTCAGACTAAATGCACCTGCTCACTCCTTCCCTCACTTCCTTCAGCTCAGCTGAGAGCCCCGTCCATGACTTCTCCATGACTTCTTGTTCTACAAAGAGCTGTAGATCTCTTTTTAAAAAAGATTTTATTTATGTTTAGAGAGAGGGGAAGGGAAGGAGAAAGAGAGGGAGAGAAACATTAATGTGTAGTTGCCTCTCACATGCCCCCAACTGGGAACTTGGCCCACAACCCAGGCATGTGCTCTGACTGGAAATCGAACTGGTGACCCTTTGTTTCACAGGCCTGTGCTCAATCCACTGAGCTATACCACCCAGGGCCTACAGATCTTTATCTGGTCAGCTCCATGGCAATCTGCTTCTGGAAGGACAGTTCTTAGGGTCACCCCAGGCTGATGTTTCCTGGAGTTCTTATTGGAGAATTAGTAGGCAGTTTGACTAATCACAAGAAAATGCCAGTGAAATGCAGTCAGATAAATGAAGCTGCTTGCTTCATAGCATCTTAGTTAATATTTTCGTAATGCCAGATTCTGGGTACTCTATAAGAATTAAGTCAGTCTCCACAATCAACCTAGGATAAGTGTTATTATATATAGTCCTCATTTTAAAAGTAAGCAAACTATACTTGAATAAAGAGTAAACTTGAAATGGATTAAAGAATTAAATATAAATCATGAAACAGCAAAAATCCTAGAAGAAAAAATAGGCAGTAAAATTTCAGACATTTCTTGTAGCAATATTTTTGCTGATATATCTCCTCAGGCAAGGGAAACAAAGAAAATACATAAGTAAATGGGATTACATCAAACTAAAAAGCTTTTGAACAGCAAAAGAAACCATCAACAAAATGAAAAGGGAGAACATATTTTCCAATGATATATCTGATGAGGGATTAATTTCCAAAACATATAAATAACTTATACTACTCAACACCAAGAAGACAGAAGACCAAATTAAAAAATGGGCCAAGGACCTGAATAGACCCTTTTCCAAAGAGGACACACAGATGGCCAATAGACATATGAAAAGCCGCTCAAGTCACTAATAATCAGAGAAATGCAAATCAAAACCACAATGGGACATTATTTCACACTTGTCAGAATGGCTAGCATCAATGAATCAACCAAACACAAGTGCTGGTGAGGATGTGGAGAAAGGGAGCCCTGGTGCACTGCTGGTGGGGATGCAGACTGGTGCAGCTGCTGTGGACGGCAGTATGGAGTTTGCTGAAGAAATTAAAAATGGAACTGCCTTATGACCCAGCAATCCCACTTCTGGGAATTTATCCAAGGGACCCCAAAACACTAATTGGAAAAAATGTAAGCACCCCTTTGTTCACTGCAGCCTTATTTACAATACCCAAGCTCTGGAAACAGCCCAAATGCCCACCATTAGATGAGTGGATGAAAGAGCTGTGGTACATTTACACAAAAGAATACTACTCAGCTGTCAAAAAAAAGAAAAAAGAAAAAGAAAATCTTTCCTTTTGCAACAGTGTGGATGGACCTGGAGGTTATTAATGCTAAGTGAAATGAGCCAGTCAGAGAAAGACAATTTCCATGTGATCTCACTTATATGTGGAATCTAATGAAAAAGATAAACTAACAAACAAAATAGAAACATAGGCATAGACATGTGGAACAGACTGATGGCTCTCAGAAGGGAGAAGTGTTTGGGGGCTCGATGAAAGAAGGTGAAGGGATTAAGCAAAATAAATAAATAAATAAATAAACAAACACACACACAGAAAAATAAGTAAATGGGACTACATCAGACTAAAAAGCTTTTGCACAGCAAAAGAAACTATATATAATGCATAGACACAGACAGCAGTGGTGATAGCCAGAGGGAAAAGAGGGGTGGAGGGTGGGTGGAGGTGGGTAAAGGGTGGGAAATGGGGACAGAGAAAGACTGTGCTTGGGGTGATGGGAGCACGATGCAGTGAGCAGACGATGTTTTGCTGTATTGTACACTTGAAACCTGTATGGTTTTGTGAACCAATGTCACCCCAATAAATTTGACAAAAAATAAAATAAATGATAAAAACATCACTCTTTCTAAAAATAGAAATAAAAGTAAGCAAACTGAGGCAGAAAGAGCTTAAAATAATTTATCAATACATATAACTGGAAAGTAGTAGAGCTTGATGCAAACTCAAGAAGGCAGTTGACTTCAGTGACTTGCCTTCCTAACCATCTTGCTACGTATATCTATACAGCTGAGACTCATGGGATTGAGGCTAAGGGGCTTTTGGAAAAAAAATGTGCTTACCTATTAGAGGGATATGGAAGAATGAAAATTTTCTCGGTGCCTATTCCTTTCCCCTCCTCCCTGTCTTTAATGTGGGTGTGATGTCTGGCACAGTGGCAGTCATATTGCGATGCCAAGGATGAAAGCCAATCCACTAAGGATCACAAAAGTAAAAAAGAGAAAGAGCTTTCTTCTTGATGATACTGTTAATTCTGCCAAGCTAGGTTTGGGATGTGTGTCTCCAGACTTCCTGTTAAATGAACAGGAAATGCCTTTGGGGATTAAGGCACTGATGGTCAGGTTTTGTTTTTTTTCTTATAGTATAGATGGTGGGCCATGTAAAAGTCTTATTACAATGCCTGGCACAACGTAAGAGTTCAATAAATATTAGGCTATTATTTTGACCTCTAAGTTCTTTTAATTTTCAAAAGGTACTTTTTAGGCATCATCAGAGGGAGACTATGGTGTCAGCTGCAGCCTCAGGGGCAGAGTGCTCCCAGCATCCTTCAACAAAGCAACAGGCAGCTGGGCCTACCAGTATACCTGCATGTATTCTCTAGGCTGATGCTTATGAACGCTGAGCTGCCTCACAAACCCACAGAATGCATCAGAATGGAAAAAAAATAAATAAAACCTGATACATGTGATGTGTACTTTTCTACTTTATTAAAAAATGGTTCGGAAACTTCTGGGACATTTTTCACCATGAGTGTTAGAATGACATGCATGAGATCAAGTGGCTTCAGCTGGCTGAGGAAGCAGAGGAAGCAGCACTGAGCAACACCCAGGGACCTGTACCTTGTCATTATCAGACAAGCTGGCCTGCCTTTATCGTGCTCTGAGGTGCAAGCAAGCACACACTGATTGGAATGGCATCCTACTGTTTAAATTTTAAGCATCACTTAGGAGTTTCCACTTTAAATATTCTGTTAGAGTTTTGTTTGTTTAGGTCTAATTCAACCAATGCATACTGATTGCCAGCTCTGACCAAGGCACCCAGGTATCTAAGTGACATGGAGGAGGGCATACTGGAAGAGAAAGAAATTTGTTTTATATTTCACATAGTCTTTTCATTGACAGCTGCAATTTGGCTTTATTTCCCCCCTCATGCATGTTGATGCTTGATGCCCTCTGTACTTGACCTTTCTGAATAATGACCTCTGATACTGGCAGTCGTGTTTCCTCTTCTACCACCGTTCTCCACACAGATCATCTGTTTCATCAAGTTTATGTCAATGCTTGTGTTTCACATCCGTCCCCAAATTCATAGTTGAAACCTAATCCCCAGTGTGATATATGTGAAGATGGGGCCTTGGGGAGGTGATTAGGTCATGAAAGTAGAGCCCTAATGAATGACTTCATGGACCTTATACAAGAGACCTCACTGAGCTCCGCAGCAAATTTCCTCCAGGTGTGGACACAGAGAGAGGTGCTGGCCTTCAATAGAGTGAGACCACACCAGTGCCTTGATCTTGAACTTCCCAGCCTCCAGAACTGTGAGAAATAACTTTCTGTTGTTTATAAGCCACCCAGTCTGTAGAATTTTGTTACATCAACCCAAACTCGCTAAGGTGGAAGGGAATAAATGAGTAGGTGAAGGGGACTGGTAGGCGATTAACTAACACATTAAAGTAAGGTGTTAATTAATTATAATTTTTGCCCTTTACCTCTTTTTGTCTTCTATACACATCTAAATGAGAATGAGTTTTGTTATTCACTTGAATGCTCCAGGCTGGAAGTGCTGAGGCAGAATTTGGAACCCTGAAGTCTCTATCTGGTTTCATGAATGTTGAGGCTGTAATTTATTGGACAAGCTGCTTTTCCTCTTTAAGATCCAGTTTCCCTGATTATTAACTCCTTTTCCCATAAATGACCCTCAGTCCTGTGCTTGGTTGGCCTTTCTGCTGAGGGGGTCTGGGTGGAGGATGGGGGCTGTGGACTCCACCATACTGTACAGCAAGACCCCACTCCTCACCAGAGACTCCAGGGGAGGACTTTGCGTTTCATTTTCTTGTGCAATGTGGCCCAAGGCAGGCAGACCACCCTAGGGAAGAAGGGAACCATGTACCCATTCTTTCCCTGAATGAGGAGAAGGGGCCTAGGAAATGGGAGCTCAGCCATTAGGAGGCCCCGCTTATGTGCGCAAGCTTGTAGCTCACACAAAGGTTTGGAGAACATAAGCTAAGTTGGGGGTGGGGGCAAATTTTATTTCCCACTTACATATCATTAGGGTAAACTATTAACTTCACAGGAGTGAATGCCTTCTGCAGAAATGTTCCTCATAATGAACTAAATTGGTTGAAATCAATATGAGGGACCATGCTTCACGTAAAAGATGTTGTGGGTAATGGATTTTATTCAAATACTTTTACGTGATGAGGGGGACTGGCTGTTTGAAGAAGTTCCACAGTGAATCCTCATTTAATGTGATTAATTACCTCTTAATTTGTCACCTGTGTAATAAACTTTCTGATCTTTAATTTGCCTAAAAATCCGGACTCTTTTTATGCTCTTGTTTCCTAATACGTTCACTACTCCAGAAAGAAGCCACTTGCTCTTCTTACTGAAGGCATTTGCATCTCGGCTTAAAATAACATAAATCACTACTTGGTCTTCAGGGTTTCATTTGTTAACCAACCTCCAACCGCTGCTCCTCTCAGTATCTCTTAAATGCCCGTGGCAGGGCCACCTCGGCTAAGGAAAGTGTCAGCAACACCACCTGGGGAGGCCCCCTCCTGGCATTGTTATTGGAGTACAGCAGATTCTGATGAAAATCTTTGGGATCCATTAACATGCTGCTCCACAGCCACTGCTGGCAGATGCTATTAAACACATCAATCTGGAAGGACAGAATCTGGCAACGTGCGCTGACTTGGGTGAATTACGGAAGCTATATAAAAATTGGCTCTGCTGGTAGCTCAACTTGAAGTATAATTTAGAATGGCTTTATAAATGTTGCTACTTAGAAAGAAATTATTCAAAAAGTGACTGCCCATTCTATACCTTATGGACCACTTCTTAAAAGTATTCCATGCTCTCTCTGGCCATGTTGGGATTATGCAGCGACACTCTTAATGCACACATACTTCATTTGAGGCAAGGGCAGTTCTACCTCACGGCTTTATTTTAAATGAGACTCCCAGGTCTAAATAGCCAGGCTAGCGTCCTCCCCTGTGTTCCAGTCTTCTCCTCCCCTGTGTTCCAGTCTTCTCCTCCCCTGTGTTCCAGTCTTCTCCTCCCCTGTGTTCCAGTCTTCTATCTCCAAATCCCTTTTGAGCCTTGCACTCAAAGTTGGTAAGTCCAGCAACTGGTTTATCTTTCTCCATCAAGCCAGCTCCTCAGGGCTTCCTTTATCTTTGTCATCACCCTTCTCCTTATTCAAGTTCTTTTTATTTTATTTTTTTAAACAAAATTTGATGCAAAAGAATGAAACTAGACCACTATCTTACAGCAATGCACAAAATTTAATTCAAAATGGAATAAAGATTTCAATATAAGACCTGAAACCATAGAATTTCTAAAAGAAAACACAGGCACTAAGCTCCTTGACATTGGTCTTAGCAATGTTTTTGTGGATCTAACTCCAAATGCGAGGGAAACCATCATTAAAGTGAAAAGGCAACCTACTGAATGGAGACAGTATTTACAAATCATACATCCAATAAAGAGTTAATATCCAAAATATATAAACAACTCATACAATTCAACAACAAAAAAACAACCCATTTAAAAAATGGGCAGAGGATCTGAATAGACATTTTTCGAAAGAAGACATGCCAATGGCCAATAGGCACAGGAAATGATATTCAGCATCACTAATTATAAAGGAAATGCAAATCAAAACCCCAATGAGACACCACCTCACATCTGTTAAATGGCCATTATAAAAAAGAGAAGAAATAATAAGTGTCAGAGAAGATGTGGAAAAGAGGGAACCCTCGTACACTGTATATTGATTCAGCCACTATGGAAAATAGTGTGGAGATTCATCAAAAAATTAAAAATATAGCTTTCATACAATCCAGCCAGTCTGCATCTGAGTATTTTATCTGAAGAATACAAAAATATTTCTTTGAAAAGATATATGCACATCTATGTTCATTGCTGCATTATTTGTAACACCCAAGATATGGAAACAACCTAAGTGTCTGTCAATGGATAAATGGATAAAAAAGATGTAGTATAGGCTACAAACAATGGAATACTTCTCAGTTATGAAAAAGAATGAAATCTTGCCATTTGCAACAACATGAATGGACTTGAGGGTATAATGTTATGTGAAATAAGTCAGAAGGAGAAAGACAAATACCATGTGATTTCACTTATATGTGGGCTCTAAAACAAAACCAAAACAGATTGTAAATACAGAGAACAGATAGGTGGTCACTAGAGGGGAAGGGGTTGGCAGTGGGCAAAAGGGGGAAAAGGGGCTGACTGCATGATGATGGATAGTAACTAGACTTTTCAGGGTGATCACTTTGTAGATATAAGACACCAAATTATAATGTTGTACACCTGAAACTTACATAATAATAAAATTAAATAAAATAGCATATATTTAAGGTATAGAATATATCATTTGAGATATACATATAGTGAAATAATTACTACAGTCAAGCTAACTAACATAGCAGCTCCTCTCATATTTACCATTTGTTTTTGTGATGAGAGTTCCTGAAATCTACTCTTATCAAACTTTCAGCATACAAAATATAATATAAACTGCACATACAGATCATGCTGTACATGAGACCTCTAGAGTTTATTCATCCTGCAATTTTGTGGCCTTCAACCAACATCTCCTTACTCCCCACCTCCCCACCCGGTTGTCACCGTTTCACTCTCTGCTTCTCTGTATTCAACTTTTTCAGATTCCACATATCAAAGAGATCAACTGTTCTCTCACTTAGCATAATGTCCTCCAGGTTCGTCCATGTTGTTGCAAATGGCAGTATCTCTTTCTTCTTTTAAGGCTGAATTTTATGTACTTATATATACTGTATATATCTCTCACAACTTCTTTACCCATTCATCCAAAGTCACACAGCTCACAAGAAGCAAAACTGGGGTTTGGGCCCAGATATGTCTGACTATTCCAGTAATCCTTCAGGTCAGTTTGTAAGGAGGACCTTACTCCTGCAGATATGCAGGCTACCAAGGGAAGCACCTTGTTTGCAGTGAAATGGTAAGCGACACCTGAACACGCAAAGGCACAGACACACCCAGATGCACACACCCTTCTAAATGGTCCATCAGAGAGGAAGAAGTTTGCTGGCCCAGCAAAGGCCCACATAGTGCTAGCCAGAAGGAAACGGGTGAGTCATTCTTCAGGCCACAGGACAGACACCCACATGTCCTTTGTCAGGAGCTCTCTGACACCCACACTACTGACGTACATAATCTCTCTCTCAAAGGCTGCTCTTAGCACATCAGATTCACATCTTACCCCAAAACCACTTACCAGTTGTTAGTCAGGTCTCTGTGGATTGAAGCAAAAGCACTCCACTTGGTACGACTACGGGGCTGTAATTGCATTCACAAGTCTTCATCCAGAAAATCTACCTTTTACTAAGTTCTTATCAAATAATGCTATATAGAAAATCCAAAATTATTCTTTGCAAGATCAGAAATAGCGTTTTTATTTGCTGTGTAATTGGATCAAGAGCATTTCAGCTTTGGCTTCTCTCTCTGAAATCCACCCTTTCATTCACAACCTCAGCAAGCAACAGCAAAATAAAAAAGATACAAGAAATCTTTATGAACCACATAGGGAAAATCAATTCTCCTTGCTATGTATAATAATAATTTTGGTGATAATTACTGATTATTTTGGTAATAAAATAATGGTGATTAATTTAATTACTTGGTAATAATTTTAATTTGTTTTACTGTTATAAAGCCGCAGTTTAGGTAAACCTACCAAGAAAAAAGGAGGAAAGCAAAATTCTCTTTTTTAAAAGAAGTGGTAAACTCTCCAGAAATTAGCAACTTTGAATCTCCAGGATCCCCAAGGAGACTGGATTCCAATGTTTCAGCTGCAAATAGGGTGTTTCTTTTTGGAAGACATTTTTATCACCATATTCATTAGGTCCCAATCTAAACTGAGCAACTCCAGAACAATTCCCCAAAATGCTCCCTTCATGCTGCCAAGGGCACTCGTTAGTTTAATGTATTAGAAGAAAGTTTGATTTCTTTCTCTCTTTTGTTTTCTAAACCCTATCAAACTCAATCCTTGTATATCCTTCAATTAAAAGAAATTTAGAGCCCACTATGTACTAGGTACCCTGCTAAGTCTTGATATAAAATAACAAACAAGGTCATTGCCCTCACAGAGATTAATATTCAGTGGAGTGAGTCAGTGATTAAGCATGAGGTTAGAATACTGTGTAATTACTGATGGTTCAGGACAATCAAAAGGACCTAACACAGTGTGGGTTAGGGCGTTCCACTAGACTTTCTGAGGGAAGAAGGTGAGAAGAAGGGGGAACAGAACAGCATTTTAAACAGAAAATGTATCATGTACAAAATCCCAAAATGAAGTCTCATGTCTGGAACCTAGAGTGCAAATAATCTGGGACTAGATCATGCAGGGATGTATAAGACACGTATGAACTTTGGACTTTATCCCAATGATTTTGAACAGAGGGTTAATGTGATCGGCGTTAGGCCTTTGGAAGATGACTCCGGTGAGGGTAGAGACCTGACTGGAGGCTGGCAAGTCTGGAGCCTGGGGGAGCTGCTCAAGACTGTTCCAGAGAACAGAAGCCACTGTTCTGCAGGATGGTAGTGGCCATGGACATGAGAGAAGTGAGTGTGCTCGGGACCTCCCTTGGACTGGGCTCCTTGAATGTCACTCTCAGCACCTGTCATGGGGACTGCACACAGTGAATCCCTGAGGGTCTGCAGAGCACTCATGGAACTCTGCAGCCAGACCGCGCTGTTCAAATCCCGACCCTGCTCCTCGTTTGCTCTGTGT
>PVKU01002557.1:0-40602 GCA_004027475.1 Anoura caudifer
TTTTTTTTTTTTTCTCTTTTCTTTGAAAATTTGTTTCTAGCCCTTCACTTTCAGTCTGTGTAGGTCTTTTGTCCTTAGGTGGCTCTATTGTAGACAGCTTATGTGAGGCTCATGCTTTCTTATCCATTCAGCTATTCTATGTCTTTTGATTGGAGTATTTAATCCATTTACATTTACGGTCATTATTGATAGGTACTGATTCATTACCATTTCCCTACCTATGTTTCTCTCTCTCTCTCTCTCTCTCTCTCTCTCTCTCTCTCTCTCTCTCTCTCTCTCTCTCTCTCTCTCTCTTTTCCTTCCTTTCCTTAAAGCACTCTCTTTAGCAGGACTTGCAGAGATGGTTTGGTGGAGGTGTATGCTTTTAGACTTCTTTTGTCTGGGAAGCTCCTTATTTGTCCTTCTATCTTGATTCAAAGCCTTGCTGGGTAAAGTAGCTTTGGTTGCATGCCTGTGGTTCTCATTACTTGGAATATTTCTTGCCATTCTCTTCTGACTTGGAGCTTCTCCATTGAGAAGTCAGCTGCTGACCTTATTGGGGTTCCCTTGTATGTTAGTTCCTGTTTCTCCCTTGCTGCCTTTAAGATTCTCTGTTTGTCTTAGAATTTTGTCATTTTAATTATGATGTGTCTTGAAGTGGGCCTCCTTGGGTTCCTCTTGATTGGGACTCTCTGTGTTTCCTCTATTTGTGTGACTTTTTCTCTCATCAAATTAGGGAAGTTTTCTATCTTTACTTTTTCAAATAGGTTTTCTATCCCTTACTCTTCTTCTTCTCCTTCTGGTATTCCTATTATATTGATATTATTACATTTCATATTGTCTTGCATTTTTCTTAATCCCTCTTCATCCTTTCTGAGCCTCTTTCCTTTTTCTCGCTTTTTGGGGTATTTTTTTCTAGTTTGTCCTCCAGTTCACAGATCTGATCTTCTGATTTATTGAACCAGCTTTTGATTCCTTCTACTGTGTTCTTCAGTTCAGAAATTGTATTCTTCATTTCCCCTTGGTCCTTGTTGAGAGTTTCTATTTTCTTTTTCATGTTGATATAGTTTGCAGTGAGTTCATTATATTTTCCCTGTAATTTCTGGTAGTTCACTGTGAGCTCATTGCGCTTCCTGATAATCACTGATTTGAACTCAATGCCTGATAATTGAGTTGCCTCTATTTCATTTAACATTCTTTCTGAGGCTTCCTCCTTTCCTTTCAATTGGGTATTGTTTCTTTGTCTTTCCATTGTTTGTGAGACTCTTCTTGTTAGCCTTGGCTTCTTAAATTGATCTGTTCTGGCTCCCTGAGTTTATGGTATGAACTTCTCTTGTAGAATACCTGTGATATTCAGTGGTGCAGTCTCCTTCGTGTACCCTGGTGTTCACAGCTTCCACCTACTCTTTTTTTGTGTGTGTGTGTGTGATCATTTGGAGGGGTAGGGCAATACGGTTTAATACAGAAGGAGAGTATTCTATAATATTTGCAATAGCAGCTGGTAGAGAAGAAATAGGAGATCCTTTGGCTATGTATAGTGTTAACTATGATCTTCTACCCATATAGCTATTTTTAAAGAAAGGATGGAAAGAAGAGAAGTCTCTTGTTGGGGAAGGAAGGATTTTGAGTCAAATCTAGAATGCAGTGATGTTGTGGGAGGTCAGATTCTGAGGTAAGGTGAAAGTAAAGGATAGTAAAGAGATGTAGTATGTGAGAGAATAGAATTGAACACCACAGTAATAGAGTTCAGGAAGCTGTGAAGTGGGCTAATATCTGGGAGGGGTGTTATGTAGTATTTACAATTTATGGAATAGCTATTATTTACAATAATATTAGAGCAACAATCATATGATAGAATTTATGTGATCTGGATAACAAGAATAGGGAGTATAGGACCTTGAATAATGTGCTATTGGAACACAAGTGAAGTGAAGGACAGTAAATTAGCAATACACTATGAAAGAGAGAACAGGGGAAACCTGTAAAATGATACAATATAATCAGCCAAGTTAAGAAGACTATATAGAAATAAGAGGAATACAAAAATACTATTAAATAAAAGATGGAAAATAATAATAATACAAATATGCAATAACTTGCAGGTTCTCTATAATAGCAAAGTGGAATTTGTCTCACTGTCTTAGCTGTTGGGATACCCACTCATTGTGTCCAACTCTGGTCTTTTCACGATCCGGGTTTTTTTTTTTTGTTTTTGTTTTTGGTCTCACTTATGGGTATTTAAAGAGAAAAAAAAGAGGAAGGAAGGAAGAAGTGATAAGACTGGAAAAAAAGGGAGAAGGAATAAAACAAGAAAGAAGGAAAGAGAAGCAAAAGGAAATGAGAGTAAAAAAATAAATAAAAAATTACTTAAAAAATCAAACAAGCAAACAAACAAACAAACAAAACCTCTTGCTGGTTTCAAACTGGCCACAACACTTTTTCTGTTCTTGCTGGCTTCAGCAGGCTGAGGGGTGACTGATATTGCTTTTCTCCCTTCCTGTTCAGCACTCAGTCAGTCTTGTGGGTACTTTCCCCAGAGCTAGCCTGGCACCTCTCCCCTGGGCTTTGAGTGTGGGATTCAGACCTTCCTAAGCCCGCACTTTCCCTAGGTTTAAGGTTGTGGGCTCCAGGCCTCCTGCAGAGTGTACACTTTCCCTGAGTTTATGGTTGTGGCCTGTGGGCTTCCTGTGGAGCTCTTGGTCTTCCACAAAGCATACTCTCCTCCTGTTGTGGGCTTGAGTGTGTGGCCAGGCCACCTCTGGTTGCATGGGTTTGGGTGGACACTCTTCCCAGGGCTATGCATGGGTCCTCACAGCCCCTGTGTGCTTGCCACTTAGACCTTTTCCCCCTCTCTGCAACTTCAACCAACCAGGTCTCTCCTGGTGCTTCTCTAACCTTGTTTGGCCAGGGAGGGAGCAGTTGACCTGGCTCTCTCCCAAGAACCCTGTGGCAGACCTGGTGAGTGTCGGGCCTGGGGCTGCAGCTGCCCTGGTCCTTGCACTGATTCCTGGGCCCTTATTTTCCTGAAGTACTCTCCTTACCATCTGGTTTTTCAATGTCCGCTAAGATTTTTGACCTCCTATTTTCATATATGCTGTGGTACTGTTGGTTGTTTGCTCTGTTCCTCTGGTTAGGTTTTTCTCTCATGTGTAGGGGGAAGTGGAATCTGCTCCCTCCTATTTTGCTGCCATCTTCCCTAATAATCCAATAACAACGAAATGAAAGAGATATGCAGGGCACAGAGCTTCCCCACCTTCTTTCCCAGCCAATCTCCCAGAATCTCCACATGTTCACTGCCTGGAAGCTCTCTTGGAAAACATATTTGCCAATGATACCTTGGACAAGGGTTTGATCTCCAAAATATATAAAGAACTCACACAATTCCACACCAGGAAGACAAACAAATCCAATAAAAAAATGAGCAAAATACCTAAACAAACACTTCTCCAATGAGAACGTACAGAGGGCCCAGAGACGTACGAAAAGATGCTCAGCATCACTAGCCATCAGAGAGATGAAAATTAAAACCACAATGAAGTGCATCAAGTTTTTGTAATTTCCTTATTACAAAAAGTGGAGCTATGGGAGTACATCTTTTTTTTGCATTACTGTTTTGTAAAAGACCATCAACATTTTTTGTGTACATTTATGTCTTCTTGAAATACAGTGATTCAATTGAAATACCCCAATATTTCAATACTGAAATAAATCATTCATGGCATGTTCATACAAAGAAATAGTATCAGTAATAAAAGTTAATGAGGTACTAATACCTACTACAAAATACATATTTTTAAAAAATTAATGTTGAGTAAAATTAATATTTCAGACATGAAATAAACATTTAATTTATATAATATTGAAAATAGCAAGCCAAATTTACATGTGGTTGCATATTAATATTTTATTAATAATCAATATGATAATTTTTATATTTAACTATTTAAATTTTATCACATTTACCATTCCATTGTTTTTCATTTGTTCCTCTATCTCCAGCCATCCAAGTTTTTTTCTCTCAGCCTAAAAAAGACCAATGATGTTTCTTCATTTAGTATGGGTATACTAGCGATTAATTCTCCTTGTTTATTGTTTGTCAAATAGATATTTTAATTAGCATTGAATTTAAGGTAGAAAATTTTACACACAATATTGGTTTATTTTAATACCTGAAATATATAATTCCATTTTCTTTTGTCTTACATATTTTGTTCTAGAATAGTCAGCTTTCAGATATCATATCTCCTGTTGCTTTTTTGTTTGTTTTAACATATGATTAGAAGTGTATTTTTTCTTCTTCCTTATTTAAAAAAAATAAGTGTTGTATGACTTCTTGAAACTGTAAACTGATGTCCTTTTTAACATTTAAAAAAATTCTGCAATTGCCTTTCAAACATCTCTTTACCTTACCATCTTTTCTGCCTAGGACTCCGACAACCATATGACAGAACTTACTGAAGGCCCTCTAGGTCTCATATTTATATTTAGATATTTTCCTTCTTTTTTCTCAATGCTCCATTTCAAATAGTTTCTTCTTAAAATATTTTATATGTTTATTTTTAGAGACAGGGAAAGGAAGGGAGAGAAACAGGGAGAGAATCATCAAGATGAGAGCAAAACATTGATCTGTTGCCTATTGCATGTCCCCAACCAGGGAACTGAAATGCATAGGTACTGAAATGTATAGGTACCCTGACTAGAATCAAACTGACAACCATTCAGGTTGTGGGACTATGCCCACCCACTGAGCCACACCAGTCAGGGCTCAAATAGTTTCTTCTTACCTATCTTCCAATTAAATGTCTTCTTCTGTTGTGTCTATTAGGCTGCTAGATAAGTCAATGGATTTCTGAATTTGATTTAATAATAAAGTTATTTTTTTGAATTTTTAGAAATATTTCCACACTGTGTTAAACTTTAAGTTGCATGTTTTTCTACTTGACCTTAACTGTTGTAGATATTATAAAGCTTGTGTCTGAAAGCACAACCTGTATTGGAAATTAGTGCAGGTCTGTTTCTGTTTTTTCAAGTCTCTGCGGGTGGCCCTTGATGCAAAATTTCTTGCTTATCATAATGCTGTGGCACAGGGAGTTATAAAATTTTACATTTATAGACCACATACTACTGCTTGGTAGTTTTCATATTACATTTAATGTGTTTTTCAATCCCTGCCACTATAGTTAAGTATTTACCCATTTTACAGGTAACAAACTGTGGTCCAGAGAGTTTAAATTGCTTGATACAGATCTGGTAAATTGTGAAACTCATAGTCAAATTCCATCAAACTGATCCCAGTAAATATTTTCAACCTCTCTGCTACCATATATTTATGAAAGATTCCAAAAAAACCCAAATATCTTTTCATTTGTTTATTTTACCTACTCAGTAAGTTCTAGAAAACAAAATAATAGCTAAATTAAAGTTAAATTAGAAAGCTTCTTTTTTGCTCAGCAAGCACTTTGTATTATCTTATTTTATCACTATAATGCTGAGACTAGATATTTTGATACCCTCATTTAATAAATAAAGAGCAAGCAGATAAATTCTAGGGCATTTTAAAAATACATACACAATGAGACAAAGGTAAAATACAATTTAAAATCAAGTTAGAGTGACTCTATAATTTACGCTCTTGATTTCTGTGTTATGCTCTTTCTCATATACATTTAAAAATGCATAACAGTTTTTGAACTTATAATATTTTTATATTTTTATGTGCATTTTTATCAAATATATTTTACTTTCTACTGAAGACATTAACCTATGATAAACATATCATAATAATTCAACCTCGATCATATGTTGGTGCATAATATCTGTATTAAAATACTAGCACTGATCAAATTTGGAGTTTTCTCTTACAAAGTGAATACTTAATTGGTTCTTAAAATCAACAAACTTAGCTTTAAGTGGCATAATTTTCAAGTACAATTCAAGTCTAAGGAAGAAGCAGAACTAGCCCATCTTTTTAAAGTGTGTTTATAGTATGTCTTTGAAGAATATTGTTGTACGTTTCATAAGGGTCCTGAAAAAAATATATATTCAGATAAATTTTATATGACTCTAAATATGATTAAAACAAGATTTAAAATACTATTTTTAAAGGTATAATTTTTCACTGAGTTTATCTCTCTTAAATTCTCAAAGACATGAATATATACAAATTTGTGATTAATAAATGACACCTTTATGCTCTATGATTAATAAATGACACCTTCATGCTCTGTGATTAATAAATGACACCTTTATGCTCTTAATTTATGCAAATTAAGTATAGTGAAATGTCAACTCAGTTTAAAACACACATTTTCTAATTGCTATAGGTTTTGCTTTCTACTTTATTTCAAAAAGTCTTCTTGCTTCAAGATCATTTGGAGACAAAACTGGTAGTTTTCTCTCCCTACTCAACCAGTAGAGTAGAGTGTCTCCCTACTCACTAGAATGACAACTTCTAATTCCTTTTATGGTGTTCCCTCCATCATTTTTAGAGATTTATCCCTATTTTCATCTTCTTTGATAACCTTTTCAGATTTATTTCACTCCTCACATACCTGACCTTTATCTTAGTGAGAACTCTTCCAATGTGATTCCCAAGCATAATCAGCATCAATTTCAATTAAACAAAAATTCTTGTTGTTAGGTAATTAGCTTTGCCCTCAACCTCACTGTGATTTGCTTGAAATGGGAGTCTATTTTCTTTTTTAACATCTTTATTTAGATACTGTTCATCCACAATTCTTCATATATAATTCATATCATAGGAACTTGAGGTTAAGAAATATATCTTTGTTTTTTAGATGGAGTGGAAACTAATTGAACTATAAAAGAATAGATTATGGTTTGCAAAGGTTTTCATCTTAATCATGTTGCCATGAATGACTAATTACATAATTTTTACTTGTTCAGCTAGAAACCATTTCATAACATATATGTTTTTACAATTATACTATGAGCCACTCAGAATAAATTATTGCTAATGTAGGCTGCTATGTTAAACAGAAATTGACTGATTAAATCTTGATTTAATTTTTTGTTTGTTTCTATTTCCCATCTATGGTGTGCAACTTCTCTTTAGGGATGTTTTAGTAGAATTATTAGTGAAAGATTCCGCCTACACACCCCACACTGCACTTTTTGCAAGGATATTAAGTCTTCTTGAATAATTATATTAAAAGTTGCATGACAAAATAAGAGGGGTGAAATTTTGGTGACATTATTTTATTTTCTCCCTTTCCACATTGTAAATTTTTGGTGAAATCCTGAAATTTTTTTGGCCTTGGAATTATTCTGGTACCTGCAAAATAGTAGTTAGGAATTGGAGCAGAATTTAATTTGAATAGTTATTAATTTGAAGTACAGATAGTTTAGGAATTGGACCCAAAATAATTTAAAAAACTGTGTAATACCAACCTTAAAACATCAAAAATCAGGCCCAGTATAAAAAGTTGTTAGGAGGTACGGTGAAGAAGGAGGATATTTAATTAATTTTAAGGATATAAATTTAGGGTGAAATTGTAGTTTTTATCAGCCAGTCACTGATAGTACCCAAAACTCTCTGAAGAGATGAGATCACCAAGAATGTTTGTAGTAAAAAGAAAAAAAAAAGCAACTGTGAGAAAAGATCTTTATGTCTGCATTTATTAACTATTTATGTAACTTTTGTAAGTTATGGGTAATTTATGAGTGCACCTCCAAGGGCAGATATGAAAAGAAACTAGCTGGAAAAAACATTCAAGTACTTATCTAAGCATACCATTAATCTTGTGATGCTTAATCTCAACTACAAAAGAAATTTTTATCTAAATCAAAGAAGAAATTCAAAATAAATCACAAGTAGATCTCCTCTTATATTTTGTGATTTTCTTTTTTATAATTAGTTTTTTGATTTATAAGATGTTACTTTATTATTTTCAAGAAACTTGAAACCTTGATAGGTTAATGTTTTTGATGGCCTGGTTGCTTCAAATATTTCTTTTATATATCAATGTGTTTTTCTCTTCATATCTACTCAAACATGACAGAAAGAAAATTTTTATTACCACTCAGGTACTACCTATACTTTAAAGATATATTTTGGTTAGAAATATTGCAATATATTCTCCAATTTTATCATACTGTGATATCTATTTAAATCTTCTCTGTCTTAAATTCTGACAATTTTGTCTAAGAACTTAATATTTAACATAGTTGAATGAACAATTCACATTTGTAATTTTTCTTCATAACTTGGTTATGGATCTAAATTAAAAAAAACATTTTGTTATTTTTTTTCAAAATATTGAATGCCTACATCATTTATTTATAGCTCAGAAACTATCCTGGATCATGTGGGAATACACTTGTGAATAATGCATAGTCAGTTCCTTTAAGAAGTTTTGCACTCTAGGAGTTTAATAAGCACAAAAGTGAACAAAAGAACAGAAAGTCTAACAAATTACTTATGGGCCAGAACATTGGTAAGCCCAGTGCTGCTGTTATAAATTCAGATTACTTACAAACTTAACACATACATTCTTTTTCTCCAGAAAGAGTTTTACTTTTGTAATTTGAGTTGGATATTTACCAGAAAAATTATAGCAAAGAATCGTTGAGTATTTGTATAAGTGGATTAATGAACTTAATACAGGCAAAAAGTAAAGAACACGGGTATCAGTTAAAATAAACATTCTTCCTAGAATAAAAAAATCATTTTTAAAAGTTTCATTTGTTTACTTTTTAACTAGACAATAAAGGTTTATAAATATTCAAATGTATGTTCTGCCTCTAACTTTTAGACCTAGTCTTAAGTCAATATGAGTAAAATTATAGTTCACTTACTGTTTGTTTTAAAATGTAACACTTTTTTTTCAGTCTTATAAAATTTCAAACTTTTTTAGAAGCACAAAAGTATGCTTAATCAAAAAGATAATATTCCTTGGAAAGAGAACCTTGCTTAGACATATGAGTCTGTAAGGGATTTTTATGTGTGTATTTTTTGCTTTTATTTTTCTATAAAAAACTCAGTGCTGTAGTAGACATTTAAAATAACTAGAAACAAAGATAAGAAAGGCCAAATGGTTCAAAGTTATTTTGTCTATGGAAATATCCCAATGACAGCCCTAAAACAATCTACATTGTGTAGCAGAACAGTGAAAAATCAGTGTGGCCATCTGGAAACATTCCAAGCATTATGGATTGGTGGCCAAATACAATTCCCTTTTAACAACTGAGCACATTCATGCAAAACTCTAATTCAAAGTCCATGGACAAGACAATACTCATATAAAAAACAACAGACTGAAGAAGATAGTGCTCTGTGTGTAAGAAATAAATAGTCATACAAATTATTTAAAAGGGTAAGGATAATGATAATGAGAACATTCAAATGACCAGAATTAGATCAATATGACTATTGCATCCAGTGTCATTTAGACCTGCATTTGACATTTTATTATTTTTGTACTGCAGAAAGAGAAGAAAATACTTATCATATGTCATATCATTGTGCATAAAACCTCATTAATTTTATGTATTTAAATAAAAATAAGGAAAATAAAAGTGAAGAGCCCCGTATTAAATTATGTCACTAACCCAAAGCATGGTGAGAGTACCGCTGAACACCACTTTTTGTGATTAATGAAAAAGAGTTTTGAACTAATTTTGACTTTTATATTTTTAAAAATAAAATTCTACCCAGCCACGGTGAGGCCAAGTCTGTCAGCCTGGTGCAAATATAAATAAATAAATAAATAAATAAACAAACAAATAAATAAATAAATAAATTTATAGTGAATGAAGCAAAATCATAGTGAAAGATGGAATAATTGAATATTTATAGATGGTTTCTCTGTAGTGATTATCAAGAAGATAAATTTCAAATAGGAAATGGAAGATTTGTGTTGACAAGCAGTATCTTATAAGCTCGTGTGCATCTGTATGAAACTCTGATCTCCAAGTTTTATTTTGTTTCAAGCATCAATGCTTAAACTAATTTTAAATGAGATTGAAATTGTACAGGTGGCACAAAACCAGAGGAGAACAGCTGTCTCTATTGATACACCAATTGTTCAGAAGACAGTCACATGGTTATTTTAACCATTATACATTCAGCATTTTCTAAAAATATGGAAGAAAATAAAAGCTACAATATTTAAAATATTGAGTAAATCTTTATACTAAAAAAGTTTTTCATAATATTTTGAAAATCACTAACTAACAATTGAGAATGTATTAGATATGATTGGAAGAGTACAGGGTTTTCTTGGAGGCTGATATAGTTTATTTTGTAATTTTCATTAATTTGCATGCACAAGTACCCATTTGTGAATAAAATTACTTGATTATGAGATAACGTCAATGAGCACAGCTCATGGATTACAGAGAATTTGGCTTCTGTCAAATTTATCTTTAACATGAAACCCTATATAGAATTGGGGACAATTGACACTCAAGACAAGTGAATCATATTTTTCCAGTGCCTAAAATACTTCTTTTTATGATCTAATAGTTATCACTTCTCTACTCCAGCACCATAACATAACTTACTACATAATAAATTTTGTTAAAAGTCAGTCCATCTGGAATTGCCAAAATGCAAAGATTGTCTTCAAAATAATAATTGACCTTCAACTCAGAGAGACAGTAAAATTTTATTTTAACTTTAAAACATGTATTACATTTCCTGAGAATATAAATGTCCCTTGTTTTAATACTGTCAAAGGCCTGTCTTAATAATTCTGAATATGATATCCTAATATAGGAGCCTCAAGTTTCATTTGGAAAAAAGTGAGATAGGGAGTTACACAGGTTTTTGTCTAACTCCTAGTTCTGTAATTACCTGAGCTATGATTTTGCCCTCTAAAATATAACATGCCTTATAATGATCCAGGTGAATTATCCAATTTGCATGCCTGGGAATGATTGATTATAGGGGTTAAAAGAGAAAAATCAACCTTGGAAACTAGTACTGTACCTGGATCAATGTAACCAAAATATTTGAAAAAAAAATAGCATACATCATCAATGAGGTTTATTATTTTTTGCTCTTTTTAAAAATTCTGGTCCTCTATAGTGCTCCAGGCTTATCTTATAACTTTGTCCCCATCCTAGAATCAGCCATGTCTTCAAGTAACCCTAGTACTTATTATTGAAAAATTGCATTAGAAACCAAGATCTGATGGGCTATCACTTCTTTTAGGCACTCTCAGCTCACAGAACACCATATGTCTATATACATATCTATAAATATTTCTATATATAGTCATCCACATCTACTTTAAACAAAGCACAAGTTAATATCAATTTCTCCAATGGTCCATATGAATCATACTAGATTCTTCCCCTTGCTTACCTGAAAAACACAACAGTGAGGAACCTGTTTCTCACCAAATGCCATTTATTTATCTCTGCTTGTTTAATTTCAGTGAACATATATGGTAGTATCAGAATTGTTAACTCATTAGGGTCTAATGGGATAAACTTTAGTAACTAAACTACAATAATAACTTGTAATTCTTTTGGCCTTCAGTATTTACAGACTTATTTGAAAAGTTCCTTTGGTCAGTATTTTCCCCCAACCCTCTTTAAATCTGTTTCATTTGTTTATAATACAGTTGGAGGTTTTTTTTTTTTTTTTTTTAGCAAAAATACAGTGCAATAGTCTGTTTTTTTTTTCCTGATATCCCAGGGCCTGCTGAACAATTTGTTTTTAATTTAAAATAAAATTGAATGCATTGAAATTCACTGTTGGTGCAATAAAGTTGTGTAAGTATTAACAAACGCATAATGCTATGTATTCATTATTGCACTATTATAAAGATAGTTTGAGTACCCTAAAATGCCCTGTACTTTATTTATTAATCTCTATGTTCCAACTTGAATCCTTGGCAACCATTGCTCATCTTACTGTCCCTGTTGTCTTACCTTTTCCAGAATGTCTTATTGGAATTACATAGAATATAGTCTTTCCATACTAGCTTCAATTTAAAAATATTTATTTATTTAAGTGTCTTCTATGTCTTTGTGTTGCTTAATAGTTCACTTCTCTTTAACACTGAATAATATTCCATTTTATGATACACATCTTACCTATCCATTCACCTATCAAAGACTACTTTTGTTGCTTTGAATATGGGCAAATATGAACAAAGATTCTCTGAATACTCATAGTTTTAAAATTAATTGGATAATTACTATGGAACACAATAGTTGCATTGCATAGGACTGTTTAACTGTTTGAGAAATGACCAAACTGTCTTCCAAAGTGACTATAATATTTTATGTTTTCACTATCAATGAAAGAGTTCCTGTTGTCCCACATCCTCATTAGCATTTTTTAAATTTTAGCTATTATAATAGGTGTGTAGTGGTATCTCAAAATGTTTTCAGTTTGCAATTTTTCAAGACAAGTAATGTTGATCATCTTTATATTCTTATTTACCCATTTGTGTATATTATTCAGTGAGGTGTTTATAACCTTATGGATTACTTAGTTTCCTTATTTATTTTTCTCAGTATTTTGAATACAGGTCCTTTATCAAATATGTGGTTTGAATATATGGTCTACTAGCTGATGACATTACTTTTTATTCTCATGGATGGACCTGGAGAAAATTATGCTAAGTGAAATAGTTCAGTAAGAGAGAGAAAATTACCATATGATTTCACTAATATGTGGAGTCTAATAAATAAACTGAACTACCAAGCAAAATAAAGACAGATTCATTGATAGAGAGCAGGCTGATAGCTCTAGGACCTGGGATGGATGGCAGGATTGAACAAAAAAGAAAACTATAAAGAGCTCATGGACAACAACAATAGCATGGCGACTGTGGGGAGGAAGGAGTGCATGGAGGTGCAAGAGGATATGGAGGGATAAATGGGAATGGAAAATACAATAAAAATAATACTAAAAAGAGTGCCTTTTAAAGACACTGCTAAGAAATAAAAGTATAGGCTAATATCTATGATGAATATAGGTACTAAAATCCTCAACAAGATATTAGCAAACAAGATCACATTAAAGTGATCATACACCATGACCAAGGTGGATTTATTCCAGATATGCAAGGTTGGTATAGTAACTGCAAATAAATAAATGCAATATATCACATAAGCAAAATGAAGGATAAAAATCATATGGCCATATTAATAGAGGCAGAAAAAGATTTTTATAAAGTCCAACATTAATTTATGATAAAAGCTCTCAGCAAAGTGGGAATGGAGAGAACATACCGTAATAAAGGCTATATATGATAAACCCACAGAAAACATCATGCTCAATGGACAAAAACTAAAAGTGTTTCCCTTAAGATCAGGAACAAGACAGGGATGTTTGCTTTCACCTGTCTTATTCAACATACTACTAGAAATCCTAGACACAGCAATCAGAAAAGAAGAAGTGAAAGGTATCAAAATTGGAAAGGAAGAAGTAAAACTCCTATTATTTGCAGAATACATTACTGTATATAGAGAAAACCTGAAGATTCCACCAAAAAAAAAAAAAACCTCTACTAGAATTAATAAATGAATTCAGGATACATAATATATATCCAGAAATCAGCTGTACTGATATACACCAATAATGAACTTTCAGAAAAAGAAACTAAGAAAATCATCCCATTAACAATTACATCAAAAAATAAAATTCCTAGAAACAAATTTTACCAAAGATGAAAAAGACCTGTGCTAGAAAAATATAATACACTAAAGAAAAAAATTGAAGAAGATACAAATAAGTGGAACCTTTATGGTGCACATAGATGGGAAAATTTAACACATTAAAATATTCATACTGCCTACAATGATCTATAGGTTCAAATCAATTTCTATTGAGATACCAATGGCATATTTCATAGAATTAAAATAAATATTCCAAAAATTTATATGGAACCACAAAAGACCCAGAATAGCCACAACAATCTTAAGAAAGATATACAAAGTTGGAGGACTATATTACAAGGCTATACTAATCAAAACAGCTTAGTACTAGCATAAGAACAGACATATAGAGCTTTGGCTGGTGTGGCTCAGTGGAACTAGTGCCTGCCTGAGAAACAAAGGGTCTCCAGTTTGATTCCCAGACTAGGGCACAGGTCTGGGTTGCAGGCAAGGTCCCCAGCAGCGAGTGAGCAACAGGCAACCACACATTGATGTTTTTCTCTTTCTCCCTCCCTTCCCCTATCTAAGAATAAGGAAATAAAATCATTAAAAAAAGAGCAGACATATAAATCATGGAACAAAGTAGAGAGCCCCAAAATAAAAGTACAAATTTATGGTCAATTAATATTTGACAAAGGAGGTAAGAATGTAGAATGGGGTAAAGATAGTCTATTAAATAAATGGTATTGGGAAAATCAGACAGATACATACAAAAAATTGAAACTAGGCCACCTTCTTTTTTTTATTGTTGTTCAATCACAGTTGTTCCCATTATCTCCCATTACTCTCCCCTGACTTTCCCACCCCACCTTCCACGTTCAAACCTCCACCCCATAGTCTTTGTCCATTGGTCCTTTGTATAATTTCCTTGACTTGATCCTTCTCCATCTATCCCTTGTTATCCCACTCCCCATCCCTCTGGTCACTGTCAGATTGTTCTTTCCATGTCTCTAGTTCTATTTTTCTCACTTGCTTGTTTTGTTGATTAGATTTCACTTATACATGATAGCATATGACATTTGTCTTCTACCACCTGGCTTATTCCAGATCCATCCATATTCTTATAAAGGGTAGGAGTTCCTTCTTTCTTCCTGCTTCATAATATTCCACTGTGTAAATGTAAGGCAGTCTCTTGATCCCTTTTACAGATGGGTACTTAGGCTGTTTTCTGCACTTGGACATTGTAAATAAAGCTGCTGTGAATAGCAGCTTTAGGGTGCATAGGTTCTCTCAAATTGATGTTTTAGGATTCTTAGTGTGTAATCCCAGCAGTGGGATTAATGGGTCCAATGGCAGTTTCATTTTTAGGTTTTTGAGGAAATTCCATAATGTTTTCCACAGTGGCTAAACCAGTATGCATTCCTATCAATAGTGTACTAGGGTTCCCTTTTCTCTACAATTTTGTCATCACTTATTGTTTGCTGGTATGGTTATGATGACCATTCTGACCAGTGTGAAGAGGTATCTCATTGTGGTTTTAATCTGTATCTCTCTGATGGTTAGTGATGCTGAGCATCCTTTCATATGTCTCTGGACCCTCTGTATGTCTTCCTTGGAGAAGTGTCTATTGAGGTCCTTTGTCCATTTTTTTTTAATGGGATTGTTTGTCTTCCTGATGTGAAGTAGTATGAGTTCTTTATATATTTTGGAAATCAAACCCTCGTCCTTCAGTTTATCAATGGCAAGTATATGTTCCTATATGGTTGGTTCCCTTTTCATTTTTCTGATGTTTTCTTTAGCTGTGCAGAAGCTTTTTAATTTGATGAGATCCCATTTGGTTCTTCTTCCTTTATATCTGTTGTTCTAGGGGACATATTGGTAAAAATATTGCTGCATGGAATATCTGAAATTTTCCTGCCTATGTTATCTATCTGCTAGGACTTTTATGGTGTCACTACTTATACTTAAGTCTTTTATCCATCATGTGTTTATTTTTGTGTATAATGTAAGTTGGTGATCCAGTTCCACTTTTTTTTCATGTACCAGTCCAATTCTCCCAACACCATTTATTGAAGAGGCTATTTTTACTCCATTTTATGATCCTGCCACCTTTGTTAAATATTAATTGACCATGGAGACATGGGTTTATTTCTGGGCTCTCTATTCTGTTCCTTTGCATCTATGTATCTGTTCTTATGCCAGTACCAGACTGTTTTAAATACAGTGGACTTGAAATACAGTTTACTATCAGGTATTGTGATCCATCCCACTTAGTTCTTCTTTCTCAAAATCACTGAGGATATTTGTGGTTGTTTATAGTTCCATATACATTTTTGAAATGTTTGTTCTATATCTGTGAAATATGTCATTGGTATTTTAATAGGAATTGCATTGAATTCATAAATTGGCTTGGGTAGTATGGACATTTTGATGATGTTAATTCTTCCAATCCATAAACACAGTACAGTATATGCTTCCATTTGTTTGTGACTTCCTGATTTTATTTCTTCAGTGACGTGTAGCTTCCCGAGTACAGGTCTTTTACCTCCTTGGCAAGGTTTATTTGTAGGTACTTTATTTTTCTTGTTGCTATAGCAACTGGGATTTTTTTTTTCCTAATTTCTGTTTCTGATACTTCAATGTTTGTGTACAAAAATGCCTTTGATTTCTGAATATTGAGTTTATATCCAACTGTTTTGCCAAATTCATGTATTAGGTCAAGTAGTTTTTTGGTGGGGTCTATAGGATTTTCTATGTACACTATCACGTCATCTGAAAACAGTTAACGGCTGTGTTCCTCCTTTCCAATTTGGATGCCTTTTATTTCTTTTCCTTGTTTGATTGCTGTGGTTAGAATTTCCAATAATATGTTGAATAAAAGTGGTGAAAGTGGGCACACTTGTATTATTTCTGGTCTTAGTGAGAAAGCTTTTAGTTTTTGCCCTTTGAGTATGATGTTGGCTACCTGTTTCTCATATATGGTTTTTATCATGTTGAGGTATGCTCCCTGTACTCCCACTTTGCTGAGTGTTTTCATTATAAATGATCACTATACATTATCAAATGCTTTTTCCATATCCATTGATTCACATCAATGGGTGATCATGTGATTTTTGTATTTCCTTTTGTTAATGTGATGTATTATGTTTATTGATTTGTGAGTGTTTTATCATCTTTGCATCCCTTCAACATATCCCACTTGATCATGGCATATGATCTTTTTAATATATTGCTGGATGCGGTTTGCCAATATTTTGTTCAGGATTTTAGTGTCTATGTTCATCAGTGATATTGGCCTGTAGTTTTGTTTCTTTGTTGTGTCTTTATCTTGTTTTGGAATTAAGATGATGCTATTTTCATAAAAAGAGTCTTGGAATCTTCCCTCTTCTTGATTTTTTTTGGAATATTCAAAGGAGGATATGCATTAGCTCTACCTTAAATGTTTTGTAAAACTCTCCTGTGAAACCATCTGGGCCAGGGCTTTTGTGTGCCAGTTTTTTGTTTGTTTGTTTGTTTTTGTTTTTAATTACTGCTTCAATTTCACTACCTGTTATTGGTCTATTGGCTTTGTACTTCTCAGACCACCCTCTTACACCACACACAAAAATAAAATTAGGATGGATTAAAGGTTTAAATGTAAGTCTTAAATTCCTAAAAATCATAGAAATAAACATATGCAAAAGGCCTCAGACATTTGTAGCAATATTTTTCCTGATATATCTCCTGGAGCAAGGGAAATAAAAATAAAAATAAACAAATTGCATTACATTAAACGAAAAACATATACAACAAAGGAAACTATCACTAAATAAGAAAACAATTTATTGAATGGAAGAGCATATTTGCCAATAATACATCTGATAAGAGGTTAATATCCAAATTTATAAATAACTTACAAATCTCAACACCAAAATACAAACAAACAAATGAACAATCTAATTAGAAATAAGGTGAAGGACATGAATAGACACTTCTCCAAAGAGGACGTAAAGATGGTCAACAGACATATGAAAAGATGTTCAACATCATTAATCATCAGAGAAATATAAATTAAAACCACACTGAGATATCACCTCACATTCATCAAAATGGCCGTCATCAATAAATCAACAAACAAGTGTTGTAAAGGATGTGGAGAAAAAGGAATCCCCTTATGTGCATTGCTGGTAAGGATGTTATTTGTTACAACCACTGTGAAAAACATGAAAGATGCCCCAAAAATTGAAAATGGAACTGCCTTATGAATCAATGATTCCAACCTGGGAATATAACCAAAGAAACCTGAAACACTTGATTGAAAAAATATATATGCATCCTTATGTTCATTGAAGTGTTATTACAATAGCCAAGGTTTGGGAGCAGCCCAAGTGTCCATCATTAGATGATTGGATAAAAAAGCTGTGGTGCTTTTATACAATGAAATACTACATAGCTATACAAAAGGAGGAAATCTACCTTTTATGATAGCCTGGATGGATGTGGAAAGTATTATGCTAAATGCAATAAGCCAGTGAGAGAAAGACAAATAGTACATGATTTCATGTATATGTGAAATTTAATGAACAAAATAAACTGGCAAACAAAGTAGAAACACACTCATAGATACAGAGGACAGACTGACAGCATTCAGAGGAGAGGGAGGTTGTAGGGCTGGTTGAAAATGTTGAAGGGATTAGGCAAAAAAAATCATAGACACAGACAACAGTATGGTGATTACCAGAGGGAATGGAGGCTAGAGAGAGTTAGAATAAGGTAAAGGATGTATAAATGGTGATAGAAGGAGACTTGACTTGGAGTAACGAACACATTATAATATGTAGATAATGTATTATAGAACTGTACACCTGAAATCTATATAATTTTATTAACCAATGTCACTCCAATACATTCAATTTAAAAGAAGGAAGGAAGGAAGGAAGAAGGGAAGGGAGGAAGGAAGGAAGGAAGGAAGGAAGGAAGGAAGGAAGGAAGGAAGGGAGGGAGGAAGGAAGGGAGGGAGGGAGGGAGGAAGGAAGGAAGGAAGGAAAAGAAGGAAGGAAGGAAGGAAAGAAAGGAAGGAAGAAAGAAAGAAAGAAAGTTTTTTGCAGAAAACTTTTAAATTGTAATGAAGCCCATTTCTCTCATAGATTATGCCTTTGGTGTTTTATTAGACTATAAGTGACCAAACCCAAGATCATACAAATTTTCTCCAAGGTTTTTTTTTTAAACATTTCTTTATATTGCTTATATTACATTAATTGTATTATTTTATTTTATTTTATATATTTATTATATGTATTGTATTATGTATTATATTATTTTATATAATGCAATGCTGACTATATGCTATATAATATATAATATACAATACAACACTGACTATATATAATATATAATTATATGTATTATATTTATGTACACTCTCTATGAGTCACTTTTTGTGTTTTTTGTAAGGTTTGTGTCTACATTTTTATTTTTGATGTTTATATATGAACATCCAAATATTCTAGCATTACATTATGCTAAAATATTGTTGAAAGAACTATCATTCTTTATTGAATTCCCTTTGCACCTTCTTCAAAGATCAGTTGATTATATTTTTAAGTCTTTTACTGGGATCTCTATTCTGTTCCTTTGACATATTCTTATATGTTTTTTACCAATGGTAGACTGTCTTGATCTTGTTACTTTATAACAAGTCTTGAAGTTTGGCAAAGTTATTTCTGCCATTTTGTTCTTTCCATTTAATGTTGTAGGTCTTTTACCTTGTCGTGTAAACTAAGAATCACTTAGTTGGTATGCACAAAATAGCTTGCTAGGATTTTACTTGGATCAGTAATGCATCTCTAGAGCAAATGAAGAAAAATTGATTTCTTCATAGTGAGTCTTCCAATTCTGGATCCTGAAACATCTCCTTATTTATTTATTCATTCATTCATTCAATTTTTAATTTATTGATTTTAGAGAGGAAGAGACAGAGAGAGAAAAAATATATCAATTTGTTGTTTCATTTATGCAGGCATTTATTGGCTGCTTTCTTGTATGTGCCCTGACTGGTAATCCAACCCCAAACCTTGGCATAGTGGGATATCACTCTAACCAACTGAGATAACTGGCCAAGGCTTTTCCATATATTTAGACCTTCTTTGATTCCTTTCATTAGGTTTTCTGCATATAGATAGCATAGTTTTTATTAGATTTCTAATTAAGTATTTCTGGTGCTAATGTAAAGAGCATTGCATTTTTAATACTAAATTTTAATTTTTTCACTGCTGGCATGCAGAAAATCAATTGACTCTGGTATATTAACTTTGTATTTGGTGATCTTGTAATAATCACTTGTTAGTTCTAGGTCTTTTTTAATTTGTTGTTTCTTTGAAATTTTCTACGTAGAGAATCATAGCATGTGCAAAAGAAGACAGTTTGCTCTCTTTGGTCTCAGTCTACATGCATTTACTTGTCTTATTAAGTTAGCTATAACATGGTTATCAGTTGATGTGATGGTAAGGTATTCAGGGTAGGAAAAGCATTCTGAACTCTTATAAAGGTCAATATTGTATTGCTTTTGAGTCCCTTGGCTGTGAACTTCACTATTGTTTCCCACCTTCTCTCCAATATTCTAGTTGAAGCAGGAAGGCTCTGAGTGTTCTGTAGCTGGATAACACCTTCCAGGTATGATCAGGCTCTGATAAAGTCTTAGCACTGGCTATGTAGGCCTTAGAGAGAACAATGTGGAATCCTTTCTCAATAGTTTCTCTCCCCACACTCTTTCCTCTCCCCCACTTTCCTTATACTCACAACTCCTTCCAGAAACTAGGATTTTTTTTTCCTGTACTCTTCTTCATGAAAACCTGGAGGGATTCTTGAAGGTGAATCTCGTGAAAGTGTGAATCCCCTCTAAGTCATTGGCCTCACTGGCCCCCAGGATTTTCTCATCCTCAACATTAGTCCATGTTCTGGCTCCAGCCATCTATCAAAGTTTCCATTTAAGCATTTGTAAGAGTTTATGGCTCCAGCGGCTTCTACTGCAGGTAAGTTGATCTGTATTTCTCTTTATTTGCCTGCGTTTTCAGATTTTGTTGTGGCAAATTGCCCTGCAACATCAATCTCTGATGGACCCAAGTAAAGTTATCGATTTTTCAGTTTTTTTCCCAACAGGATTTTTTGGGGGTAAGAATGATAGTAAAAAAAGTTCTAATCTTCTTACCTGTTGGAGCTAAACTAAAAGATAGGTAGGGTTTTGAAATATTTCCTTCCTGTATTTATTCATATGATTTCAGTAATAATAGACATTATTACTGAACAATTATAGGAACAATTGCATTTGAATTCTATTTTTATTGTTGTTATTAGAAAACACAGAGCTGGATTTTCACCCAGTTTTATTACCTTTATCTCTTGTATTTTTCTTATGGAGTAAGTGTTGCTTTCACAACTTTCTAGCAACACATGATTAAACAATTATTTTGTAGGTACTCACAAAGAACAACATCAGTATACTACAGAAATGTAAGAGACAAGAATTTGACAAAATAAATTAGATACCATATTTCCATCTTCAGATAACTCATAGAATGTGAACCATCTTAATATTTAACATATATGTCTTGAACTAAAGCTTGCCAAAATAAGATAAGGGATTTCAAGTACACTATGATCTTAAATGATGGTCAACATTCACTAGTATTCATATAGTTTTGAATTTCAAATCTTTTATGTAATTCTTAACTATAATCATATTTTCTCTTAAGGATTATCATTATTATAAAAACAATAAATAGCTTTTATTCTTTTATGTTTTATGTTTTATTATGTGGTCTAAACAAAACACTGATTCACTTAAAGCATTCAATCCACGTGCTTGGAAAGTACTGATTATCAAATGCACCAAATTATGCATCATGTCTCCTGTGGAGTGTGTTGTTGAAACATCAAATCACCCAGGTGACTCATTCCCCCTACAGCCCAGATTTGGTGCCCTGCAACTTACAGCTTTTCCCAAAACTAAAATCAACTTTGAAAGGAAAGAGATTTCAGATGTTGATGAAATTTAGGAAAATATAACAGGGCAGCTGATGGTGATTAGAACTGTGTAAGATCCGAAGGTACCTATTTTGAAAAGAACTGAGGTGTCATTGTCCATCTACAATGTTTCTAGCATCTTATATCTTCTCCAGTAAATGTCTCTATTTCATATTACATGACTGGATATTTTCTGGACAAACCTGGTCTTATAGCCTTGGATAATTGGTGTGAAATCTTTGAATTGAAAACTGAGTATAAAATAAGAAGGTTGAAAGTTCACAACAATCTTAATTTTCTGTGTTAAGACATGAATAATCTTTATGAAAGTGATTTTTATTAAAGGGTATTTTTTTTCTTTAAATGTATTTTGTTTTAGAAAATGGACAAATGATAGCAATGTTTTGATGATAAGTGCTTAAATGTTTTCTCAGGGAAGTACTTGGATTTAGCCCAATTAATTTTTTTTAGAAGTGCCTTTCAAACTAGAATGTGTGTGTGTATGTATGTGTGTGTGTGTGTATATATATATATACACACACACACACACACACATCACTTGGAGATCTTATTAAATTATGTTTTCTGATTCTGTAGGTCTGGCAAGGTGTCTGTGATTTTGCATTTCTAATCAGCTTGAAGGTGATACTAATGCTACTCCTCCAGGGAACCACACTGGTAAAGCAAGGGCCTATACTCCTGAATAGACTTATGAGGCAATCAAAGTCATTCAGTACTTATCCTCACTTGTTGGACACATTTTCAGAAACTACAGAATTTGTTTTCAAACATGGCTGAATATTATAAACCAACCAGAGATGGTCAAGAAATATATTTGAAGCTTTTTTCAATTGACGTAGTAATATGGCTAAGAAGTTGTAGCAGTAATATAATCAGTTTATATCCAGAATCGGTGAGTGTACTCTTGTTTGATTTTTTTCCTGCATAGTGTCCATCTATGCAGAAAAGATCCATATATGTTGTCACAAATGGCACTGTTTCATCTTGTCTTATTCCTGAGTAGTATTCCAATCATCTAGAGAAGGACATTTTATTTGTTTCCATGTCTTGGCCACCATGAATAATGTTGCAATGAACACAGGGTTTCACATATCTTGTGAATAAATGTTTTTTTAAAAAATTAGGTTTCTGTGTCATATGGTAACTCTATTCTTAAATTTTTGAGGAACCACCATAGTATTTTCTAGAGTGGTTGCATCAATTTACATTCCCACCAGCAGTTAATGAGAGTTCCTTTTTTCTCCACGATCTTTCCAATGCTTGTTATTCTCTGCCTTGATAATAATAACCATTCTAGAATATGTGAGATGGTATCTCATTGTAATTTTTGATGTATATTTCCCTAGTAGTTAGGGAATTTGAGCATCTTTTCACATATCATTTGGCCATTTGTGTGTCTTCTTGGGAGAAGCATCCGTTCAAGACCTCTGCCCATTTTTTAATTGGACTGTTTAACTGTTTGATATTGAGTTTATGAGTTCTTTATATATTTTGGATATTACTCTCTGGTCAGGGTTGTTATTTGCAAATATCTATTCCTATTTGGTTGGTTGCCTTCTTGTTTTGTTGGTGGTATCTTTTTCCATACAGAAGCTTTTTACTTTGATATAGTCCCATTTATTTATTTTTGCATTTACTTCCCTTGCTTTGAGGTCAAATTCATAAAATTCTCTTCAAGACTAAACTCCATAAGTTTAGACTTATGTTTTCTTCTATGTAATTTATTGTTTCAGGTCTTATATTAAATTCTTGATGCATTTTATTTATTTATTTTTTTACAGTTAAATTTATTAGGTGACATTGGTTAATAAAACTATACAGAATTCAAGTGTAGAAATTAATGTACAAAAGTGCACTGTATTCCTACATGCTAACAATAAGATTTAAGAAAAATGGGGGAAAAACAATTTATTTTCCAATTCCAACAAAAAAGAATAAAATACCTAGAAATAAACTTAACAAAAGATGTGAAGAACCATCTGGCTGGTGTGGTCACTGGACTGAACACCATCCTGTGAACCAAAGTTCTGCTGGTTAGATTTCCAGTCAGGGAACATGTGTGGGTTGTGGACCAGGTCCCCGATGGGGGGTGTATGAGAGGCAACCAAATATTGATGTTTCTCTCCCTCTCTTTCTCTCTCCCTTCCCCTGTGTCTAAAAATAAATAAAGTCTTTAAAACTTGTGAAGAACCTATATACTAAAAAAACTATAATGCATTATTAAAAGATATTGGAAAAGACACAATGAAATGGCAAGATCTATGTTTGTTCGTGAATTGGAATAATCAACATAGTTAAAATATCCATATTACCCAAAGCAATAGATAGATGTAATTCAATCTTCATCCAAATCCCAATGACAGTTTTTAAAGAAATAGAACAAAACAAAAAAAATCATTAGACTTGTATTGTCTTTGATCCATTCTGAGTTAATTTTTCTATATGGGGGAAAATTTCTTCTTTATGCTTGACACATATGTATTGTCAAACTTAGAATGCAATACTTTCGTGTTCTCACTCTTACTTTTTCTCTCTGTGAATGTGTGTGCATTTCTGTCTCTCTCATTTCTTTATATATATTATATCTATCAATATCTATGTGTCTAATTATCTATCTAGAGACAGGTAACACTTATTCATTTTTTTAAAGTCAATGATTAGTAGGTTAGTATTGTCTAAAGATATGAGTTACTGGAATAACAGTCCAAGTATATACTCAACTGTTGTGTACCATTCCACCTGGTTTCAGGAGCTGTAACCCCCACCCAATAGCTAAGCTAAGTAAGAGCCCAGGGGACTCATTTCATCTGGGTCTGTTCTGTCAAGAGGACCTGAGCTACTAAGGAGACAAAGCTTATCTCTCTGGCAGGAGTGCCGCTTCTGCTTCATCCATCTCTGGCCCTAATGCTTGGTCAGTTAGCCAATGATGGGTAAGACCTCTCAAGGGAGGGGCAACCCAAGCCGGTCATGACCACTTGGAAGGCCCTTATGGAAATACTCAGGGGGCTGCAACAAAGAGGGGGTGATGGACCCTCACCCCCCTGCTATTCCAACATAGCCCAAGTCCCCATTTCCATCTGGGAGATGTCTTCCTTATCTCTTGAATCCTGGCTCTGATCTGCTTAAGCTTGAAACTCTGAAGGAGGGAGGTGCAGCCCTGTGCTGGCCAGAGCGATTCCCCGGGTGATCAGGCATAAGAAAGTATTTGTAAAGTCCTGTGAAAACTGCTTTGCTAAGAGTGCTCTCATTTAAATGATAAAGGTCGGAGGAGGAAACGAGTATGTGAGTATGTCTCCCAAAGTTTTTGCAACTCCTTTACCTGATAGACACTGACTCAGATTAAGCCCTCAGATTTCTTTGAAATGTTATCCATTGTTTGATCCTTGCTGCCTGACATTGATTGATGAGCTTTACCTGTGTTTCTGTGTGTTGTGAAGCCAATAAAAGCCCACTGAGGAAGGGGCTCTGGGTCCTTCTCCTTTGAGAGATCCACCATCTCTCCTCCCCAAGCAGATCATGTCTTGGTAGTTTTATTTTCATCCATGACAGAGGGATGGGGCTCTGTGGGCGGAGCTCCCCCACTCAAGTTTTAATATTTTCATTAAGAATTCACTCTGTGACAAATAGCACTAAACATTTTTAATAGATTGCTATGGCTTGTTTACAGGTGAACCTAAGAAGGGCACCTAGGGGCCAGAGTTTGAATCACCAGATGTGGGTTAAACTGAAAGAGATTAGTGACTTCCACTCTTTCCCTTGTCCTTTCTTCTCTCTACCTTTGGTGAATTTTTCTTGCTCCTCATCCTCTTAAAAATTATTTTACCTCAAATGTATTTGTTTTTATTTGTCTAGTTTGCTTGTGTATTTTTTCTTTACTAAGTATATATTTTCTAGAACTTCTGGTCAAGAGAGAAGCGTAGGTATACATGTTTCTATTCCTCACACAATCATAGAAAGAATTACAACCACATCTCAAAATTAATAACACCCAGAACCATCAGCTATATGGAAGTCCCGGCAAGCAAATACTTAAATAAGCCACATTCATCCACATGGGTAGGAATGGTGGAGTAATGGAGACAGGCAGAGAGGTGGTGTGGCATGGAGATGTGGTGGTGGTGGTAGTGATGGAATGGATGGTCCCATTTTCACATATGGTGGATAAAAATCAGGAGGGATACCCTGACAGCAAGCAATCCCAGCCCCAGGCCAGACCATACAGCCCAGGGTTGCAGCACCTGGGAAGATAAATCCCCATTACTTTTGGCTATAAAAACCAGTGCTGTTGCAGCAGAAGAAGAAACTGCTGGATATTCTCCACTTAAAAGTCCTGCATAGGCTTTGAATATATGCAAACACACCCACTGTGGATTTTATCACAAGGGTAGCAGCTGGAAGGGTGCCAACTGGGAAATAGGTGTAGTGACTGGAAATGGGGTGAGTGTCAGGCAAACCTCCAGAAGTCAGGCACCACTGCCCCCTCTTGAAGTCCTCTCCCACCCCATAAATAGAGCCACAAAGTGGTGAAGCAGGTTGCCAAGTTCTGGGAATTACCTAAGTTCTGCCCCACACAATTTAAAGTACCTTATCTATGTAGGTCATGATAATAAGAAAGGGAGTAAAAGCAGCTCTACCTAATACACAGAAACAAAAACAAGAAAGCTGCCAAATTGAGGAGATAAAGAAATATGGCCCAAATGAAAGAACAGAACAAAACCTCAGAAAAAGTACTAAACAAAACAAAGATAGCCACCTAGCATATGCATAGTTCAAATTATTGATGATCAGAATTGTCAGAGAACTCATTGGGTATAGCAAAAACATAAAGGAATAAATGAAAATTAGATTAAGTAAAATGAAGAAAAATCCACAGGTAGCTAACAGTCATGGGATGCAAGATGGATGAGATTCAAATCAATGATTTGGACTATAAAGAAGAAATAAGAATTCAAAAAAGCCAGGATAGGCTTACAAACCTCTGTGATATCTCCATACATGCCAACATCCAAACCATAGGGATGCCGGAAGAAGAAGAGGAAGAGTAAGAAACTGAAATCTTATTTAAAAAAAATAATGAAAGAAAATTTCCCCAATTTGGTGAAGAAAATAGACATACAAGTCCAGGAAGCACAGAGTGCTAAATGAGTTGGACCCAAGGAAGACTGCACTAAGACACATAGTGATTGAAATGACAAAAGTTAAAGATATAGAGAAAATCTCAAAAGCAGCAAGGGAAAATCAGAGAGTTACATACAAAGGAGTTCCCATAAGACTACTAGCTGATTTCTCTAAAGAAATTTTGCAGGGAAGAAGGGACTGGCAAGAAGTATTCAAAGTGCTGAAAACCAAAGTTCTACAACCTAGATTACTCTATCCAGCAAAGCTATCATTTAGAATGGAAGGGCAGATAAAATGCTTCCTAGACAAAGTAAAGCTAAAGGAGTTTATCATCAACAAGTCATTATTACATGAAATGTTAAAGGGACTTATTTAAGAAAAAGAAGACCAAAACCATGAACATTAAAAAGGCAACAAATTCACAACTATGAACAACTGAATCTAAAACAACAACAACAACAACAAACTAAGCAAACAACCAGAACAAAATCATAGGTATGGATATCAATTGGATAGTATCAACTAGGAGGGGGAAAAGGGAGAATGGAGGAAATGATGTGGGGATTCAGAAACATAATTGACAGGTAGAAAATAGACAGGGAATGTTAAGAATAGCATAGGGAATGAAGAAGTGAAATAACTTACATGTATGACCCATGGGCATAAACTAAGGGGGGGGACTGCTGGAGGGAAGGGCAATAATAGGCAGAGGGTAACCAAGGAGAAAAATTTGGGACAACTGTAATAGTATAATCAATAAAATATACTTAAAAAAAGAAAAAAATGAAATTATATTCATCATAGGATAATCTCCTGGTTGATTCCTTATTTTTATATCTTATAGTGTATATTGCATAGTGATTTATAACTTTTTCTGTTTGAATTTTAGTTATGTAATCATATTTCCAAATCTAAATTTATGTACCTGTAACTCTATTCATTTTATGTTTCTGAAAACTTTAATCACTTTTTTGATTGTTTTAGCCTATTTGTTTTCAATTCTTTCCCTTCAAACATTTTGTGATGTAGCTTGCGGCTAACATTGCTTTGTTTAATTTGATTAATTTTTTGCCTGGTTACTTTTTTTACTTTCAAAATTTTATCATGTACTTATGCATTATATTATATTATATTAATTTTATAGTTTTGCATTAAAATTTCTAATTTTTATTTCTTATATGTTTATATTTCTAACTATTTTGTTTATTATATTCACTTTTCTTCTAAATTTGTATACTGGACAGTCACCAGAGGGGAGAGGGGAGGGAATTTCAGTGGAAAAGGGGAAGGGTTTAGAGCAACAAGTATAAAAAAACACATGGACAAAAACTGGGGGGGTGGAAATAGGGGGGAGGTGGGGAGGACTGGGGTGATGGGCTGGGATGGGAGTAAAGGACAGAAAACTCTACAAGAACAACAATTAAAATAAAAAATAATAAATTTGTATACTGGGATTTATATTTTGGCCTTTCAATTTTGATTTTATTTGTGTGTTATTTATTTTATAGATTTTGAATTTTTTTCTTTGAATAATATGCTTTATTCTTTAGTGTTTATTTTATAATATCACCATGAGCCATGATAATGAAGTTGTAATATGGGAAAAGACCACACAATGAACAGTGTAGTTTGAAGTTGTAATATGGGAAAAGACAACACAATGAACAGTGTAGTTTGAAGTTGTTTCATTGAGTTTGCAGCTGACCATCCTTAGTTTCTGTCAATGAACAATTGGCATTTAAATTATGCATCTATCATGGTGCATAATACGTATTTTTCATGAGGTTAGTGTGTTTAAGGGGAAGTGCTGGTGATTGGATGAAGCAGTAGAGAAATGAACTGGGTCATAGTCCATGAAATAATATGCCATTATAAATTGAGATGTACACACAGAATGGATACCAAGTGAGTATAATTGTGTGCCAAACATAGCCTTCAAGACCAGAAACACATACTTGGAAAAGCTGTGGATGAGCAGAATGTTCCTGGCAGAGAATAGAAAGTACAAACGCCTAAGATAAGAAAGGGTTTTGTAACAATTCAAACAATAGAAAAAAGATCACTATAGCTAGAAGGTAATGATGCATAGAGTAAGGAGTGTGAGTGGTATTTAGAGAATACAACAAAAGTTGATACTAATTCTGGAATTTTAGAATCCAAACTATGAAGAGCCTTATAGATGACTTTTGCTTTGTTAACTAATCACTGAAGTTCCTGATTGGAGGACTGGCTTACAGAGACATGAGAGAAGAATCATTTTGAGGTGCTGTGTTAGAGAGATGAGAGTGACTTATACTAGGGTATTGTAAGTGGCAGTAACAAGAAGAGGGTGGATTAGTAAATAATTAGAAATTTAAAACAGTAGGAATTGGCAATTGGTTAGCTGTGTTAATGGAGGGTTAGTTTCTGGCTGAGATAGGGGTTATCAAAGAAGTAAGTTTGGGCCAAAGATCTATTATTTAGAATATGTTTAGTTTAAAATATATGTGAAACATATGTATAGAATTTTAATTATGCAATTACATATATGTGAGTTGACAAAAGAAGTTTGAAAGAGAAAGGGATATACATGTGGCTACCAAAAGTATATTGTTGTTATTTGAAACTATGAGAGTAGAGGAGACTTTTAAGACACCAAAATGGTGCTCTAAGTCATGTGAGGTTGTATAGAGGATGACAGATAAAAGAATACAATTGATAAACACCAGTCAAAAATTTTAGTAGAAAATCCAAAATAATGTGTCGCCAACACTAAAAAATTATATTTGAAAACAGAAAAATGGGTAAAGCATGCTTACAGTTGCTATAGAACACACTAAAATTACAGACTGATAATCCATTAGTTTGAGAGAAAAATATATTTTTTTTACTTTTGACACAATTGTTTCAAAGCTATTATTTGTTAGTTGAAGTTAGTGATTGACAGATGAGGTAAGAAAAGAGATAGGTTGAACCTGAAGAAGAATGTGCAATCCCGGGGGTGGGGGGTTACGCCCAAGAATCTGGGTGGCACATTAAAATTATTCTAGCACCACTATAAAATCATTGAAATGTTTCTTTGTAGCCCTTCTTTTAAAAAATATATTGTATTTATTATGCTATTACAGTAGTCCCATTTTCTTTCTCACCTTTATTTCCCTCTGCCTTGCACTCTTTGTAGCCCTTCTATTAAAGTAATGAGTTACATATTTTAATATACTTTTTTTTTTCATTTTTACAACTATTGCCATTCAGGAAAGTCATACAGCTGTATGTAACTCCACAGGGGGAAAAGAGCTTGGAGTTTTTGTGTATGGAAAGATTTCCTAAAAACCACACTCAGTACCATAGCAGATAGATACACTGAAGAGTTTCCCATGTGGATAGGCTCACTGAGAACCCACACGAAGATCTATCAGTGTCCAACAACTGTTGGAAGATGATGGGGGATCCTCTGCTGCATCCAGCAAGTGATTAAATTTTATAATTACCTTCCATTAGTACAGTTCATTGTATTTGATTTTAGGTAGTCCTTCTGTTTATGTAACCAACTCACCCAATCTTTGAGCCATATATATTAAACAACTCACATCTTAAACATAGTAACTCACAGAAAACTAGTCTCATACACATGTGTTTACCTTTACTTATTTCTGGTGCTCTTGCCTCTCCTTGTCATATGATAACCTAAAAAAAAAAATTACATCGGGGGAGAAGATGATGGTTAGGTAGATGGAAGCAGAGTCTACTTCCCCCTGTGCACAGGTAAAACACACAGCGGATCTTATGAGGAAAAGAGCGAACAGCCAACAGTATTCCAGAATATATGAAGACTAGAGACTAAAAATTATAGAGGACATTGAAAAAATCAGAGAGTAAGGAGAGTGCTTAAGAACAATAAGGTCCCTGGGACCAACTCGGGGATGAGGGAGGCTGTAGCCCCAGGATTGGCACCTACCGGGTCTGCTGCAAGATTCTTGGGAGAGAGACAGGCTGGGCTGGGTGAGGAGCCCAGGTGCTTGTTTGGACCAGGGGGCTTGAATAGGAGGGATTTTTCAAAAAGAAAAAGAGAAAAAGGATGTACACTGCAGCTGTTTGGAGAATTCTCCTTCAAAGCCACCTGCCTTCTGAGCCCCTACCCCTGCAGTCCCTGGTCAGTGTGCATCTGATCCACAGCTGGGAGTGGCCCACCCTCACCCATGCCTGAAGGACTGGGGATGGTGCGTGCCCAGTCTGAGGTCCTCAGCTGCCTGTCCATGCTGTGCCTGAGGCACCAGAGACTGAGTACTTCCCACCTGGCCCCTGCACCCAGAGCCCTGCAAGACAACTGGCTCACTAGGAGGAAGGCAGAAAAGCCCTGCAGAGGGAGCTGCAGTCCTTGGAAAGACTTGACTCAGTTGGGGGCTGAACTACCCTGAAGGGGTGCTAAGAGTCCCTAGCATCTAGGACAGCAAAGAGCAAGAAGGTGGTGTGTGAGTTGCCCCTAACTGGTGTCCATGAAGGACCAAGCAACTGGTGGACTAAAGGCCTAAGCTGGTCATAGAAGGGCACTGAGGACCTGGGTTAGAGGCTGAACAATAGCAAAGAAAAAGGCTCAGGAAGGGAGAAAAGCAAAACCAATGCCTCCTCAGCCTGCTGCAGCCAGGAAGACCAGCAGAACTGGCCTGACTGGTTAAAGCCAGCAGAAGGCTTTTATATTTTTATTATTTATTTTCAAATCCCTTCTTCCTTTCTGTCCTTCTTTCTTTTTATTCTTTCTTCCTTCTTTTTTATTTTTAATTTTATTTTTTAATTCTTTCTACCCTTCTTTCTGTCTTTTTTATTCCTTCTTCTTCCCTTCATTCCTTTCCTCTTTATTCCTGCTTCATTCTTTCTTTTTTTAAAATTTCTTCTTCCTTTTCTTCTTTCTCTTTTTTCATTTATTCTTTTCTCCTTCTAGCTTCCTTCCTTCCTTCTTTCCTTTTGCATTCCTTCCCCCTTCCTTCCTTCCTTTTTTCCCCCTTCTTTTCCCAAAGGTGAGAAAATAATACCTGGAGTGAAGAAAAGACCAGAGTTAGACTGAATGGGGGTCACACCAACAACAGAGACAATGAGATAAATTTTACTTTGCTACTTCACAGAACTTGGAAGGTGGGAACAGTGAACATCAGTACACCTGCTGGAAGAGGAAACCCACCAACAAAGGAACCACCAACAAATAACAACAGAAGAAGATGAAAGAGGGATTGGAATCCACACAAACCTCAATCCAGGACCGAACTGGAAATACAACTAAAAGGTGGAGAAATTGCCCACAAGAAACAACTGAACAAGAGTGAGAGAGAAGCCTCAAAATCTTTTAAACACAGAAGAATCACCTTCAAAGTAACCTGTCCACACCTGCAAAACAGAATATAAGATGTGGTGGACAAAATGATCCTAAATTACCCAGATGGAGAAAACGACCCACCAAAAAAAGACCCAACAACAATCAGAACCCAAAGACATACAGAGAGCCAAAATAAATGGCAATTCAAGATCAGTGAGCTCAGGAAATAAAGGAGACTGCACCACTGAATCTCACAGGTATTCTACCATAGAAGTTCACACCATAAACCCAGGGAGTCAGAACAGATCAATTTAAGAAGCAGAGGCTAACAAGTAGAGTCTCAAAAACAATGTGAAGACAAAGAAACAATCCCCAAATGAAAGGAAAGGATGAAGCTTCAGAAAGAATGCTAAATGAAATGCAAGCAAGTCAACTAAAGATATTGAGTTCAAAGCAATGGTTATGAGGAAGCTCAATGAGCTCACAGAAAATATCCAAAAACTACAGGGAAACTACAATGAACTCACTGTATACTATATCAACATAAAAAAGGAAATAGAAACTATCAACAAGGGCCAGAGGAAATGAAGAACACAATTTCTGAACTGAAGAACACAGTAGAAGGAATCTAAAGCAGGCTAGATGAAGTAGAGGATCAGATCAATGAGCTGGATGACAAGGTAGAAATAAACACACAGATACAGCAAGAAAAGGAAAAGAAGCTCAGAAAGAATGAAGAAGGGTTAAGGGAAATGAAGGACAACATGAAATGCAATAATATCCATATAATAGGGATATCAGAAGGAGAAGAAGAAGAGTAAGGGATAGAAAACCTATTTGAAAAAGTAATGATAGAAAACTTTCCTAATTTGATGAGAGAAAAAGTCACACAAATCCAGGAAACACAGAGAGTGCCATCAAGAGGAACCCAAGGAGGCCCACTTCAAGACATATCATAATTAAAATGGCAAAATTCCAAGACAAAGAGAGAATCTTAAAGGCAGCAAAGGAGAAATAGGAAGTAACATACAAGGGAACCCTGATAAGGTTAGCAGCTGACTTCTGAATGGCAAGAAATATTACAAGTAATGAGAACCAGAGGCCTACAACCAAGGCCACTTTACTCAGCAAGGCTCTGACTCAAGACAGAAGGCCAAGGAGCTAACCAGACAAAAGAAGTCTAAAAGAATACACCTCCAAAAAATCAGCTCTGCAAGAGATGCTAAAGGGACTGCTTTAAGGAAAGGAACAAAAAGACAGAGAGAAAGAGAGGAACACAGGTAAGAAAAATGGAAATGAATAAGTACCTATCAATAATAACCTTAAAATAAATAAATGAAATGCTCCAATAAAAGACATAGAATAGCTGAATGGATAAGAAAGTATGACCCACACATATGCTGCCTACAGGAGACCCACCTCAGGATAAAAGACTTGCACAGACTGAAAGTGAAGGGCTGGAAACAAATTTTCCAAGCAAATGCACAGGAAAAAGAAAAAAAAAGCTGGGGTAGCCATACTCATATCAGACAAAATAGACTTCAAAAAAAGGGCCATAAAGAGAGACCCAGATGATCACTTTGTAATACTCAAGGGAAGAATCCACCAAGAAGACATAAACATTGAAAATAACTATACCCACAACATAGGAGCACCCAAATATATAAAGAAAATCTTGGAGGACTTCAAGAAAGATACAGACAGAAACACAATTATAGTAAGGGATTTTAACACTCCACTGTCAAAAATGGGTAGGTTTTCCAATATATCAACAAAGATATTGTGGCATTGGACAATGCTCTAGATCAAATGGACTTAATTAATATTTATAAAGCCTTTCGTCCCAGAGAAGCAAAATACAAATTCTTTTCAAATGCACATGGAACATTTTCAAAAAGAGACCACATGATAGGACACAAAACAAGCCTCAACACATTCAAGAAAATTGAAATTACATCAAGCATTTTCTCTGATGACAAGGGACTGAAACTAGAAACCTACCCCAAGGGGGGGGGGGCAAAACACTCAAAATCATGGGGATTGAATAGCATGATATTAAACAATGAATGGGTCAAGAATGAGATTTGGGAAGAAATCAAAAAGTTTCTGGAAACAAATGAAAATGAACTCACAACCACTCAAAACTTAAGGGACACAGCAAAGGCAGTTGTGAGAGGGAAGTTCATAGTGATACAGGCCTGCCTTACAAAGATAGATACATTTCAATCAAACAACCTAACCTTACTCCTACAAGAACTCAGGGAACAACATCAAAGACAGCCCAGAGCAAGTAGAAGGAAGGAAATAACCAAGATCAGAGCAGAATTAAATGACAGAGAGACTAAAAGTATAATTCTAAGGATCAATGAAACCAAGAGCTGGTTCTTTGAAAAGAAAAACAAAATTGACAAGCCTTTAAGCAGGCTTATCAAGAAAAAAAGAGAGAGGACCCAAATAAACACAACAGAAATGAAAGAGGAGAGATTACAACCGATACCACAGAAATACAAAGGATTGTAAGAAATTATTATGAAGAACTGTATGCCAAAAATTTTGAAAACTTAGGTAAAATGGACAAATTTCTAGAAAAATATAATCCTCCAAAACTCAATGAAGAAGAAGCAGAAAGCCTGAACAGACCAATAACAGCAGATGAGATTGACGCAGCAATAAAAAAAAAAAAAAAAAAAAAAAAAAAAAAAAAAAAAAAAAAAAAAAAAAAAAAAAAAAAAAAAAAAAAAAAAAAAAAAAAAAAAAAAAAAAAAAAAAAAAAAAAAAACCCTCCTGACACACAACATTCCCTAGACCAGAGGATTTCACAGGAGAATTCTACAAAGCATTTAAGGAAGAGCTAAACCCTATCATTCACAGACTATTCCTAAAAATCTGAAATTATGGAAGACTCCCAAACTCTGTTTTTGAAGACAGCATCATCCTAATCCCAAAACCAGATAAATAAATGAAAGAAAACTATAGGCCAATAACACTGATGAACATAGATGCAAAAATCATCAACAAAATATTGGTAAACTGCATCCAGCAATACATGAAGTAGATCATACATCATGACCAGGTGGGATTCATTACAAGATGGCAAGGATACCACCCTGGCAACCCAGACTAGGATGTATAATATTTGCAAACCAATAAACATAATAAATCACATAGACAAAAGCAAAGATAGGAGTCACATGATCATATCAATAGGTGCAGAAACAACATTTGATAAGGTACAGCACCCATTTATGATAAAAACACTCAGCAAAGTGGGAATAGAGGGAGCATTCCTCAACATAGTAAAGTCCATTTATGAAAGACCTATAGGCAACATCATACTCAAAGAGCACAAACTAAAATCTTTCCCACTAAGATCAGGAATAAGACAAAGTTGTCCCCTTTTACCACTTCTATTCAACATAGTATTGGAAGTTTTAGCCACAACGTTCAGACAAGAAAAGGAAAAAAAAAGGCATCCAAATCTGAAAGGTAGAAGCAAAACTCTCATTGTTCACAGGTGGCATGATAGTGTACATAGAAAATCCTATAAACTCCATCAAACAACTACTCGACTTAATAAATGAATTTGGCACAACAGTGGGATACAAGTCAATATTCAGAAATCAAAGGCATTTTTGTACACCAACAATGAAATATCAGAAGCAACAATCAGAAAAAAATCCCATTTGATATATCAACCAGAAAAATAAAATACCTAGGAATAAACCTAACTTAGGAGGTGAAAGACCTGTATGCAAAAAACTAAACAACACTGAAGAAAGAAATCAAGGAAAACACAAACAAATAGAAACATATACTGTGTTTATGGATTCGAAGAATTAACATCATCAAAATGCTCATACTACCCAAGGCACTTTATGAACTCAATGGAATTCCTATTAAGGTATCAAAATCATATTTCACAGACATAGAACAAACCCTTCAAAAATTTATATGGAATCATAAACACCCCTGAATAGCTGCTATGATTTTGAGAAAGAAGAGCAAAGTAGGAGGGATCACAATACCTGTTACCACACAGTATTACAAGGCTACTGTGATCAAAACAGCCTGGTAGTGGCATAAACACAGGCACATGGACCAATGGAACAGAACAGAGAGCCCAGAAATAAACCCAAGTGTCTATGGTCAATTAATTTTCTACAAAGGGGGCAGCAGCATAAAATGGAGTAAAATTAGCATCTTCAACAAATGGTGTTGGGAGATCTGGAGAGCTACAGGCAGGAAAATTGAAACTCGAGCACCAACACAAGAATACACAAGAATACTTACACCACACACAAGAATAAATTCAAGATGGATAAATTATTTAAATATCAATCATTGGCCCTGCTACTGGAGTAAGCCAAGCAACCAGAGGTGGCCCTGGGACCAGGACCAGAGGAGACTCTGCAACTGGAGGCAGCCCTGGGACCAATTGAGGCCAAGCAACCAGAGGTGACCCTGTGACCAGAGGAGGGTGCTTTGTGGAAGTCCCAGAGCTCACACTTGTGATCCTAGGTGAGACAAAAAAAAAAAGAACAAACAAACAAAAAAAACTGGAATTGTTAAAAAAACAGAGTTGGACCCAAAGAGGGGGCATTCCAACAGCTGAAACAGTGGAAGCTGTGACCACCAGGATACCTGAAAGAGACTGCATTACTGAATCTCACAGTTATTCTATCACAGAAGTTCACACTATAAAACCAGGGAGTCAGAACAGACCAATTTAAGAAGCTGAGGCTGACAAGAAGAGTCTCACAAACAATAGGAAGACAAAGAAACAATCCCCAAATGAGAGGAAAGGAGGAAGGCCCAGAAAGAATGCTAAATGAAATGGAGGCAACTCAACTATCAGATTTTGAGTTCAAAGCAATGGTTGTCAGGAAGCTCCATGAGCTCTCAATGAGCTGCCAGAAACTACAAGGATGCTATGATGAACTCAGTGCAAACTATATCCACATGAAAAAGGAAATAAAAACTATCAACAAGGGCCAAGAGGAAATGAAAAATACAATTTCTGAACTGAAGAACACAGTGGAAGGAATGAAAAGCAGAATTGATGAAGCGAAGATCAGATCAGTGAGTTGGAATACAAAGTAGAAAGAAAACACCCAGAAAGAGCAAGAAAAGGAAAAGAGGCTCAGAAAGAATGAAGAGGGATTAAGAGAAATGCAAGAAAATATGAAATGCAATAATACTTGTATAATAGGGATTCCAGAAGGAGAAGAAGAAGAGCAAGGGATAGAAAACCTACTTAAAAAAGTAATGATGGAAAACTTTCCTAATTTGATTAGAGAAAAAGTCACACAAATACAGGAAACACATGGAGTCCCAATCAAGAGGAACCCAAAGAGGCCCACTTCAACACACATCATAATTAAAATGGCAAAATTCCAAGACAAAGAGAGAATTTTAAAGACAGCAAGGGAGAAAAAGGAAGTATACAAGAGAGCCCTGACAAGGTTATCAGGTGACTTCTCAATGGAAACACTCCAAGCCAGAAGAGAGTGGCAAGAAATATTCCAAGTAATGAGAACCAAAGGCCTGAAACCAAAAGTACTTTACCCAGCAAGGTGTTCAATCAAGATAGAAGGCCAAATAAGGAGCTTCCCAGACAAAAGAAGTCTAAAAGAATACACAGCTACCAAGCCAGTTCTGTAAGAAATGCTAAACAGACTGCTTTAAGAAAAGGGAGAGAGAGAGAGAGAGAGAGAGAGAGAGAGAAACAGAGGTATGAAAATGGCAATGAATCAGTACCTATCAATAACAACCTTAAACATAAATGGATTACATGCTCCAATGAAAAGACAGAATAGCTGAATGGATAAGAAAGCATGACCCACACATATGCTGCCTACAGGAGACCCACCTCAGGATAAAAGACTTGCACAGACTGAAAGTGAAGGGCTGGAAACAAATTTTCCAAGCAAATGCACAGGAAAAAAAAAAAAAAAAGCCGGGGTGGCAATACTCATATCAGACAAAATAGACTTCAAAAGGAGGGCCATAAAGAGAGACCCAGAAGGTCACTTAATAATAGTCAAGTAAAGAATCCACCAGAAGACATAAACATTGTAAATATGTATGCACCCAATATAGGAGCACCTAAATACATCAAGAAAATCTTAAAGGACTTCAAGAAAGATATTGACAGCAACACATTTACAGTAGGGGATTTTAACATCCCACTGACAAAAATGGACAGATCTTCCAAACAAAATATCAACAAAGGTATTTTGTCATTGAACAACACTCTAGATGAAATGGACTTAATTGATACATATAGAGCCCTTCATCCCAAAGAAACTAAATACACATTCTTTTCAAATGCACATGGGACATTTTCAAAGATATACCACATGATAGGACACAAAACAAGCAAAAAATTCAAGAAAAATGAAATTAACAAAACATTCAAGAAAATTGAAATCATACCAAGCATTTTCTCCAACCACAAGGGACTGAAACTAGAAACCAACCCCAAGGGGAAAAACCCAAAATACTCAAAATCATGGAGATTGAATAGCATGCTATTAAATAATGAATGGGTTAAGAATAAGATTTGGGAAGAAATTAAACAGTTTCTTGAAACAAATGGAAATAAAGTCACAACAACCCAAAACTTATGGACAGAGCAAAGGCAGTACTGAGCAGGAAGTTCATAGCAATACAGGCATACCTAAAAAAGATAAAAACATTTCAAAAAAACAACCTAACCCTACACACACAAGAACCTGACGAACAACAACAAAGACAGCCCAGAGCAAGTAGAAGGAAGGAAATAACCAAGATCAGCATAGAATTAAATGACACAGAGAGATTAAAAGCACAATTCTAAGGATCACTGAATCCAGGAGTTGGTTCTTTGAAAACATAAACAAAATTGATAAGCCTTTCAGGAGGCTCATCAGGGAAAAGAGAGAAGACCCAAATAAAAACAATCAGAAATGAAAGAGGAGAGATTAGGCCTGACATCACAGAAATACAAAGGATTGTAAGAAAATACTACAAAGAACTATATGCCAAGAAATTTGAAACCCTAGGTGAAATGGACAAGTTTCTGGAAAAATTTAATCTTCCAAAACTCAATGAAGAAGAAGCAGAAAGCCTGAACAGACCAATGACAGCAAATGAAATTGAAGTAGTAATCAAAAAACTCCTGACACACAGAAGCCCTGGACTGGATGGTTTCACAGGAGAATTCTACAAAGCATTTAAGGAAGAGCTAACCCCTATCCTTCTCAGACTATTCCAAAAAATCCAAAATGAAGGAAGACTCCCAACCTCTTTCTATGAAGCCAGTATCATCCTAATCCCAAAACCTGATAAAGACACAATAAAGAAAATAAAACTTCAGGCCAAGATCACTGATGAACATAGACACTAAAATCCTCAACAAAATATTGGCAAACCATATCCAACAATACATTAAAGAGATCATACACCATGACCAAGTGGTGTTCATCCCCAGGATGCAAGGATGGCACAATATTCGCAAATCAGTAAATGTAATGCATCACATAAACAAAAGCAAAGACAAAAATCACATGATCATATCAATAGATTCAGAAAAAGCATTTGATAAGGCACAACACCCATTTCTGATAAAAAACACCCAGCAAAGTGGGAATACAGGGAACATTCCTCAACATAATAATGGCCATATATGAGAGGCCTCCAGGAAACATCATACTCAATGGGCAAAAACTAAAATCTTTTCCACTTAGATTAGGAACAAGACAAGGTTGTCCACTTTCACCACTTCTATTCAATATAGTATTAGAAGTCATAGCCACAGCCATTACACAAGAAAAGGAAATAAAAGGCATCCAAATCAGAAAGGAGAAAACAAAACTATCATTGTTTGCAGATGACATGATAGTGTACATTGAAAATCCTATAGACTCGGCCAAAAAGCTGCTCGACCTAATAAATAAATTTGGTCAAACAGCAGGATACAAAGTCAATATCCAGAAATCAAAGTATTTTTGTATAACAACAATGAAATGGCACAAGCAGAAATCAAGAAAAAATCCCATTCTATACAGTAAAAAGTAAAATAAAATACCTAGAAATAAACCTAACCAAGGAAGTAAAAGACCTGCATGCAGAAAACTACACAACACTGAAGAAAGTAATCAAGGAAGATACAAACAAATGGAAACATACACTGTGTTCATGGATTGGAAAAATCAACATTATCAAAATGTCCATACTACGCAAAGAAATTTACAGATTCAATGCAACGCCTATTAAAGTGCCAATGGCATATTTCACAGACATAGAACAAACACTTCAAAAATTTATATGGAACTATAAACAACCCCAAATAGCTGCAGGACTTTTGAGAAAGAAGAGCAAAGTAGGAAGGATCACAATACCTAATACCAAACTGTATTACAAGGCGACTTTAATCAAAACAGCCTGGTAGTGGCATAAAAACAGGCACATGGACCAGTGGAACAGAACAGAGAGCCCAGAAATAAACCCAAGTCTTTACAGTCAATTAATATTCAACAAAGGGGGCAGCAACATAAAATGGAGTAAAAACAGCCTCTTCAACAAGTGGTGTTGGGAGAACTGGACAGCTATGTGCAAAAAAAAAAAAAAAAGAAAGA
>PVKU01002557.1:40702-145263 GCA_004027475.1 Anoura caudifer
ATTAAAGTCCTAGAGGAGAACATAGGCAGGAAAATCTCAGATATTTCATGCAGCAACATTTTTACTGATATGTCCCCTAAAGCAATGGACATAAAGGAAAGAATAAAAAATGGGATCTCATCAAAATAAAAAGCTTCTGCACGGCTAAAGAAAACTGTATTAAAATAAAAAGAGAACCAAATGTGTGGGAAAACATATTTTCCAATGATACCTCAGACAAGGATTCAATCTCCAAAATATATAAAGAACTCACAGGACTCCACTCTAAGAAGACAAGCAACTCAAAAAATGGGCAAAAGAGTTGAACAGACATTTCTCCAAGGAGGACATATAGAAGGTCCAGAGAAACATGAAATGAAGCTCAGTATTGCTAGCTGTCAGAGAGATGCAAATTAAAAACACAATGAGATACCACCTCACACCAATCAGAATGACCATCATAAACAAAGCAACGAACAACAAGTATTGGAGAGGTTGTGGAGAAAAGGGGACCCTAATGCACTGTTGGTGGGATTGCAGACTGGTACAACCACTATTGAAAACAGTATGGAATTTCCTCAGAAATCTGAAAATGAATCTGCCTCTTGATCCAGCAATTCTACTGCTAGGATTATGTCCTAAAAACCCTGAAACACCAATCCAAAAGAACCTATGCGCCCCAATGTTCACAGCAGCACAATTTACAATAGCCAAGTGTTGGAAGCAACCTAGGTGCCCATCAGTAAATGAATGGATCAAAAAACTGGTACATTTACACAATGGAATTCTATGCTATGCAGCAGAAAGAAAGAATGAGCTCCTACCTTTTGAGACAGCATGAATGGAACTGGAAAGCAGTATGCTAAGCAAAATAAGCCAGGCAGTGGAAGACAAATACCATATGATTTCACCTTTAACAGGAACCTAAACAACAAAACAAACAAACAAGCAGAATATAAGCAAAGACACTGAGAGTGAGAACCCGCTGACAATGACCAGAGGGGAGAGAGGTGGGAATTTCAGGGGAAAAGGGGAAGGGTTTGCAGGAACAAGTATAAAGGACACATGGACAATAATGGGGGGGGTGGAAATGGGAGGGATCGAGGGTGGGCTGGGGGTGGGTTTGGGGGGGAAGGCAGAAAACTGTACTTGAATGTCAATAAAACAAAAGTTGTATCATGCATTTTACCCTCCTCTCACTCTCTTCTTTACTACTTTGTTTTTTCTAATAGTGGTTTTCTTTACCTTCAAATGAAAATAACTTAAATAATCTCCAGGGAATAAAAAGAACTCTCAAAACATGTCAATCATACCTGTTCTATTACACATTCTTTATGAAAAATCAATTTATGTTAAATTATATGCATTAATATTCTACCCTTCATATTATAAGCAGTTAATTAGTAGTAATTAAAATAATTTAACTAGCTCCAAAATAGCTTTTTTTTTGTAATTTTAGCCTCTTTGTAATCTTACTTTGGCCTCTGTAACATTTAACAATTTAAAATATTTTTTAAAGAACATTTTGAAAGTTTTATAGATCATAGGTGTTTTTGATTGACACTGCACCAAAGTTAATCTAAAGAGCATAGCTGAATAAATGGTCTTATCTAACATTTGTCAGGAAGATGCATAATTTTTGTAGCAATCATGGTAGATAGAATAATCCTCCCTCAAGGTATCACTATTATAATTCTTGGAACCTAGGACTATGTCATCTTACAACTTTATAGGTGTAATTGAATTAATGGTCTTGTGATAGGAGACTATACAAGTAATGAAATTATAAGGCAAATCCCATGTAAACTCAGAGACCCTTATAAGAGGGAGGAAGGAGAGTCAGAGGGAGAAAAGAAGATGTAACAAAGGAAGTAAAGGGCAGAGTTGGAGAGAGAATTAAAGATTCCACTCTGTTGATTTTGAAGATTGAGGGAGGTCCCAAAAGCCAAGGAATACTTCTTAGATGTTGGAAAAAGCAAGGAAATGAAATTTTCCCTGATATCCACAGAGGGATCATAGCCCTGATTAAATCTTAATTTCTACCTTGTTAAACTTATTTCATACATCTGACTTCCAGAACTATAAGATGATAAATTTATGCCTACAATAAGTTTGTACTATTAGTACAGCAGCAATAAGAACCTAACACAGCATTCTATAATCACTAGGTGTTTCTAATGTATTTTTTGCTTTTCCAAGGGTTTTTTTAAAGTATACTTTATTGATTATACTATTAAAGTTGTCCCATTTCCCCTTCATTCCCCTCTACCTTGCACCACCCCTCCCACCATCATAAACCCCACCCTACCTGACTTCATGTCCGTGGGTCCTACATATAAGTTCTTTGGCTTCTACATTTCCTATGCCATTCTTAACTTCCCCCTGTCTATTTCATGCCTACCATTTATGCTTCTTATTCCCTGTACTTCCCCCCATTCTCCTCTCTCCCACTCCCCACTGCTAACCCTCCATGTGATCTCCATTTCTGTGATTCCATTCCTCTTCTAATTTTTTTTAAGGTTCAGTTGTTGATAGTTTTGAGATTGTTGTTATTTTACTCTTTGTGTTTTTGGTCTTATTTTTCTTAGGTAAGTTCCATTAACATTTCATATAATAAAAGCTTGGTGATGATAAACTCCTTTAACTTGGCCTTGTCTGGGATACACTTTATCTGCTCTTCCATTCTAAATGATAACTTTGTTGGATAAAGTAATCTTGGATGTAGATCCTTACCTTTCATGACTTCAAATACTTCTTTCCAGCCTCTTCTTGCCTGCACGTTTTCTTTTAATATATCAGCTAATTTTTAAAAAAATTCTTCTTTCTTTCATTCTGTTCTGGCTGAATATTTATTTCTTCCTTTTGGTCTAAACCATTGATCTGAGTCTTAGTTTCCTTTCCTTCACTGTTGGTTCCCTGTACATTTTCTTTTATTTCACTTTGCATAGCCTTCACTTTTTTCTCTACTTTGTGAAAATACTCAACCATTTCTGTGAGCATCCTGGTTACCAGTGTTTTGAACTATGCATCTGATAGGTTGGCTATCTCTTCATTACTGAGTTGTATTTTTTCTGTAGCTTTGATCTGTTCTTTCATTTGGGCCATATATATTTTTTGTCTCAGCACTCCTGTTATATAGTAAGGGGTGGAGCCTTAGGTATTCACAAGGGCAGGGCAACCCAGGGCTCTGCTTTCTGAGGCTGTATGTAGGAACAATGCCACTTGCTCAGCTCTCTGCCAGTTTTCAGTCACTCCTCCACTACCCACAAGCAAATTGGGACCTTCTGGTGCTTATTCCTAGGAGGGTGATTTTGTGTGCATTCTAGGACCCTGTTGGTCTCTCCAATGAACTTTTCTATGAGGCTGGGAGTTTCTCCTGCCACCTCAACCCCCATAGCTTTTTTAGTCAGAGGTTTTGAGGCTTTATTTCCCCACACTGGAACCCTGGGTTGCGTGGTCTGTCTTGTTCCCCAGTTGTTCCTCCCAGTTTATCCTCAAGCTCTGCTAGCTGCCACCTTACCCAGTCCACCAGCTGCTTCCCTGCCTGCCCCAATCCTCTAGCCACTGCTTTCCTGTGAGTCCTCTCCCCCTGGCTGCCTATCTCCATCCCTCCTACTGGTCTGTATGAATGTTTCTTCTTTATCTCCTTGGTTGTCAGACTTCCATATAGTTAGATTTTCTGGCAGTGCTATTTGGTTTTTGTTTTTAAATTTGTCATTGTCCTTATTTTGGTGTTGAGAGGAAGCATAGTGTATCTACCTACACCTCCATCTTGGCCAGAAGATAATGCAATTTTTCAACACATCACAAAGTGTTAGTGATTTCACTATGCATTCATGTCACTGTCGCCATTCATATTCGAACACTGAGGTACATTGAGAAAAAAATAAAGAGTCAAACTCTGACATTATTGAGAAGGGACTTATGGGAACAGGGAAGGTTAGTGTAAAAGACAGAATTGAATCTCTCCCCTCTCTGATGGTTAAATGTATCAGAAATATTGTATGCCCAATCTATAGACAAGACTTAGTTACAAAGCAGCTCTGCTTTGGCAGCTTAAGCAATACTTTTATCCCCTAAAACATCTCATAAGGATTGCCCACATCTTCTTGGAAAAAAAACAGCAATGAACTACCTGAAAGGGAAAGAAATTTATGTGACATTTGTTGCTGTTAACCTGTTCATTTTTTTTTTTTTGGTGATGTTTGTCACCCTCATATGTGTCTTAAAAAATTCCAGATAGAACTAGTGTTTTTCCTATGGGGAGAGACCAATCATCCACCAGTCCTGACACAATTTGGAAATCATTTTGAAATTATTTCATTGGATGTGGAACAATTTAACTTTATTCTCTTAATTTTGCTGACTTAAAAAATAAAATTAAGGAAATATTTTTATAACTCAAGAAAAATACAAACACTATCAGAGTCCAAATATAAATTGTCCTTTAACAAATCAAAAAAAAAATTGTGGTTTACTCTGTTTGTCTGCATCTAAATTTGAATACATATATTTTACAAATAAAATTTGCCAAAACACTGCCCCATATAAAGACACATAGCTCATTGCATTTTCAGGTTAACTAGACAATCAAAATGATGACATTCTCTTGTTATATCAGAATACCCCATTAACATATAACAGAATTTTTTACATAACAATGAGAAAATAAGTGTGAATAAATCTTATTTAGCTGGCTTAATTTAACACTTGAAAAATATGTGAGTCATGCCATAAGGGCTATACATAAAACATACAAAGAAAAAAATAGTTATTTCCAGTGATAGTCCTAAAGTAGTTGAGCTTGATGGCTTTTTAGCAGCTGTGTGCAAATCATTACGTATCAATAGCCATGGGGAAACATTGTCAACATCTGGAGTTTTTATTAAACAAATACCAACAGATACCATTTGATTGCTCTTCCCCAAAGCAGAGATTAAATAATAGTCCATCAGACACCTGCTGCATGAGATTCATCATAGCCGCCTGCCCTCTCCATCAAGCACAAAGTAGCATCATTTCTGAATTCTCTGACACACAAAATGTATCAGAATGCATGTATGTGATTAAATCCAGAAAGAGAAGAAAAGAATACTGATTAGTGAGTATCACAATTTCTTTCTTATTTAAATGGGAATTTTAAAAATTTAGAAATGTAATCACTGCATCGAAATACAGTCATGTATTTTTCTGTGAAATTTAGGTATGACATGCTCTTTATAATAATGTCAGTATGTTTTTGAAGATTATTCAAACACCATAGGACCTGGAATGGATTATAACAAATGTCAAAGACAGTAATGGTGAGTGCTCATTAAAACAAAAGCTATCAGAATTAGAGTAGGGAGACCAGTTACTTACAAAAAGGTTTTCACCTAAGTTTAAGTATATATCTGGGAAATCAGTCTGTCAAGCTAAATATCAACTGAAGTTTTGCAAATGCTCTGCAGTGCTTATAGTAAGTAAAAACACAGTTTTAAAGTAGCATATGGCAGTACATTTGCCAAAGACAATTTGTCTCTCTTTTTTGAAGAAGTGCATGTGTGACAATGTGAGAGTATTACTTCAGATTTTTCTGAGTCTGTGTTACTGAAAATGTAGGCTTCAGACCAGTAATATCAGGATCAACTGAAAGCTGCTTATAAATGTAAATTACTGGACTCCACAACTAGACCTACTGTATCAACTTTTTGAAATTGATTTTAACAAGTTTTCTAGATGACCTGTACGCATGCTAAATTAGAGAATCATAGTTAATGTGATTTAAGGACATCAGTAATTTGGATTTCTTGGTAAAATATTGAGGATATTCAAATTTAACAGAATCTCCTAATCATTAATCATATATAATGATTTATGATCTTTATGTATATATAGTTTTCAAATACCCATAATATAAAATAATCCCTCTTAGGTTTTATTTTTAAGAATATGCAGATATATACAACAGGGCTCCTCAAGTATTTTTCCAAAATTAGTTTTAATGAAAAAAAATGCATGTCTTAATATGCAGTGGAGTGGTTCATTTAGTTAAGATAAAATGTAAAATAATTGGAGTAGAGAATTTCAAGGCTAAGAAAAATATTTTGGCAATATAGTGCTTGAAGATTCTTTCTAGATTATAAGTCTATATAAATATTAGTTGAAGTAATATTTAGAAGTGAGAGTTGAATTGAAATTACTCTACCTACTATGGGAGAGTCTTTCATAATTAAGGTATTGTAAAGATAATTTAGACCCTAATAAGTACATAATTGAGGTGTGTTTTCAAATTGAGTTAATGAAGTAAATCTGGCTTAACTGTGAGAATTAATTATTTTCACATAACAAAAATGCATTGCCAGGAAAGTTGCTAGAACATCATCATCAGTTTGAAATTCTATTGCTTTTCTTCCATGGTTACAATATATCAAGCCCATGTTCAAAAGAAAGTGGAAGGGGAGAAAGCACAGCACAAGATCCATTTGTCCCTTTAATCAGAAAAGCAAATCTTTCTTTAAAACCCTCCAAATGGCAGTGGGTTAAGGCTCACTGACACATGAAGCCCCATTTAATGGGTGATGGTAAGGTTATGGTGGTGGGAATGACTTAGGCAGTATCCTGCTAACAGTGTCTGAATAGCCAGTTTAGGGCAGCCTCATGTACATAAGCTGGATATCTTTTCAGATCAATGATTCTATAATTAATAGGTATTTGTTTAGTGACTAATGTCAATTACCAGCATGTTCTTGCAACAAGCTAGTTGTGTTAACCCTATAAATGTGCTTAGAGATGAACATCTGTTTATAGGCTTTTGGTCTCTGAGGAGTCTAATGTCTTGAATACATGTGATAGGAAGAGCTTAAGCAGTCATTTTCCTCATCACCTATCTCCAACAAGATGCACTAATATAAAACATGTTCCTAACCTACCTCCACACTTATCTAGAAAGATGAACCTCATGGCCATCCTTGATGACCTTTCCAGTATCTCTATGCATATTACCTCAAGGATGCTGGCCTAGAACATCGGACTTTGTCAAGTACAGCTCTGTCAGCAGCAGGGAGCTGAACTCCATGAACTTTCAAGGTCTCTTTTAAAGCTATTATCGGATTTCCCTGCCTGTGTAGTCTCAGGACCTGTTTATATCCACATGAGGTCAAAGCTTCCTCCCTCCTATTAATTTTCTTGCCATCTGTGCTGCCAGATGTAGTGAGAATAGAAGAGGCACTCCACCCTAGGGAAGAAAAGGCAACTCCTCCCAACTGCTCTGCCCTGCCTCAGAATTGATTCCTCCCTTTATTTGGAGATATTTGTAATTCTTGTTTAGCAACAGTAAAGGTCTGAGTGCAAAACAAACTTGAAAATAGCCATCCATTTAGTGCAAAAATTATTCAGAATGAATTGATAATATTGCTCATATTTCTTGACTTTTGTTATTTATGAACAATGCTAGAATTTATTTGCTAGCTACAGATATGCTGGAGTATAGCTTAGTTTTTTTTTTTTTTTTTTTTTTTAATGCTTGATCAAAGGTAATTGACATAAGTTTAACTCAGAGAAGAAATTAAAAGAAGCATAAAATAAGGAAGGTCAGGGCCTGAGATCATTCTGTGATAGAGATAAAAAAAGACATAAGTTTCTTCTCTCGCTCCTGAAGCAAAGTTGTAAATTATTGCAAGAATATGAGATGTACCAAAACAGGGAAATTATTCACTGATGATGACCTTTATTACTTTTGGCTGTTCAATGTTTTCCTTATTCATTTTGTATACTTGGCATCACAGTACTGATAATGTGTGGCTTTAGGAAAATATATTCCTTAGCTTTGAGTACCTTTTGTAGACTGCACTGAAAAGAATTTTCAAGATCACCCATCTGTTTCATTGCATTTTACAGATATATCAATTGGGGCATGCAGAGATGAGGTGATACTATTAGGTTCTTTGTGACAGAAACTATGTGCTGTAGAGTAAATAGCTCATTCTTTTAAAAATTAAGTGATGTGTTTTGGCATGTTAGTATTTTAGTTACCTTGCAAACATCTACCTACAATTCCTATCAACTAATTTAACTTTATGTATATTGAGTGAAAAGATCACTTCTCTGTACCATATGAATACTGGCAGCTTTTAAGAGTAAGTTTCAATTAGGGTTGAACTATTCCTAATGCCCTTATGATATTCACAAAGATCAGATGTTGGACTGAGTTGAATAGAAAATGATGATGGTGATGATAATGATGATGATGATGATATAAAATATTAGTTCAATCTGTCCAAGTTTTGCCTTTTACTGACTCTATGAAATCTGGTAAATATCTTAACCTGCCAGGACTTCCATTACCTTAAATTGTGATCATTAGTCAACAAGCAAATCTGTTAAGCCTATAAATTTGTCCTTTGTTATAGAAATTGAATATTTTAGTTTTACTACATTTTAAATGTCATTTTATAAAAAGTTATCCATTCTAAAATGTTTTTCTATTCTAAAACCTTTCCAAGAATAAACAAACAAACAAACCAACAAATAGGAACACATTAGGACAGACAAGTACAACATGAATACAAGATTTCTAACCACAACCTTAAAGTCCTAGAGGGCCAAAGGGCAAAGACCAGTATGAATATTTAGGAAGCCAAGCTGACTGAAAGAAAACTACAAATTTATCATCTCAGACTTAGGTCCTGGCTACCCACATACTTTTGGTTGTGGCATCAATTTCATTGCACAGATTTCCCCATGCTTAACTATCCCTGATGTTAGTGACTTGTGGCTGTTTTAGTCAGATTAACTCAAGAAATAATGTCCAAGTCATTGGGGAAATTGGAAACTGAAGTGAATATACATTTGCAGGATATGATTATCCATATTATCCCACCTATAAGTGTTTTCAGATTATATTAACAAGATAGTTGGTCAAATTTTTAGTAGAAGTCTAAGTATACTGAATTGCATTTTTAATTCCATTGTACTCCCTCATTACTCCATAAGATGAAATAAGTTAAATCAAAGTCTAGAGAAGTTTTTTCATATATGCAGCTCTATAATATGAATATTTTAAATTTTGCATGTTATTGAGCTTTTATAATCAAGTGAATAATGCAAATGGATGGTAGTATTTGATAGGAATCCTCAGGGAAATTAATTTCCACTGGGAGAAAAAAAAACAAAATAAAGCACACATTTGGTTCACTAGAAAAAAAGTGACTTTAGTTTGGCTGTGAGGGTTAAGAAGACATGTGAAATTTTTTGAGTTCTTTTCAATGCTGGTAGCCTATAGTAACTGAGAGCTGGCATCCTCAATCAACTTCAAAAACAACTCAACCATGCTCTGCTGAAGAACAGAGTGATAGACACTAGCTGTCATTTTGATAAGGGTCAAATTGTCCCTTAAGTTATTCTTTCCTGGATAATTGTGCTACATGTTGGTGGAAAAACTAACTTGCAGTTGCCTCAATTTGCCTTTGGTGATCTTCTACCAGTCCTTTGGGTCTTTCCTTCTACCTTTAAGTCACCTTGTCATGCTCTTCTCAGGGAGCTGCTAAAACAATGAAGAATTTAATGAACAAGTTCACTTTTGTGAGATAATGCAAAGACTCATGATACTTCCTTCTTAGAAAGTATTTTCATTATAGTATAAAGAAAATTCTGTAGTTGGACCTTCATTAGAAAGCAAACAATGCTGAAATAGTAGGCAATAGAAATATTACAGATGAATATCCAAGTTGGTATTTTTATTATGGCAGCTGTGATATAATAAGAGCGCTAGATTTGGAGACCAGGAACCTAGTTTTACATTCAGCTATGCCACTTACTATATTACCTGTGATGGTGATGAAATTTATGATCCTCAGTTTTTCTAATAAAATGAAGTAGAATAAGGATAACCTATTCCTCAGGATGTATTTAATTAATAAAACATAGAGCATGTTAGAAACACTGACTGGTGCATATAAGCATTCAAGAAACATTTATGAAAAAACAGATGCATCTGAATTTATATACTAGTTCAGATCCTTTTTTCACATTCTTCTGGGATTAAGTTTATTTTTAAATATCAAACTTCACTTAAACATGTACCTAATAATTGGATGCAGACAAAATCATCTATATAATGTCCAAATCAGAGAATCATTCCATCTTCTAATAATTTGAGCCCATTAAACTGTTTTGGACTGATGGATATGTCAGGAACACAGAGAGTACAAATCCATCAGCCATATGTAATCAGTGGTGATTGACCCCTACCTTCCCTATTTCATCTACACACACACACACACACACACACACACACACACACACACACACACACAAAGAGAAACTATAACAGTCAACAAAAGGACCCATTCACCTTAGTGACACAACTGTACGGTATCTGTAAGATATAATACTAACCAATATGAACAGACATTCATGGAATTATCACTAAACTCTACTAAGTAATATAAAAATACAAAAATAAGAACTATAATACGCTAACAAATATTATAATATATCACTTTTCCAAAGCTAATCCATATATTTAGTGTTTTAAATATCAAGAAGAATTGAAAAGAGATAAATATGAAAAGTTGGGCTACAATTATATAAAAGGCTAGGTAACAGAAAATATTTTAGATAAGCTTTAAAATGAAGAATATGATGAATATCAAATATATCAAGAAGCTGTGGTATTGACACAGAAATTAAAATGGACCATTAGACTCAAAAGAATTGTCAGTTGGTGAGAAAATAAATCATATTTAAAGAACTAGTAAAAATATATTTTTCCTATCTCATGCCACTAAAATATATTAACTTTAAATAAGTAACCATTAAAATCTCTAGAAAATAATTTTCAGAATTTTAATGACTTCAGAGTAAGGTAGAATATCCTAGATCAGAATAGTTAACTCATGATAGTTATGAGTTTGTTGTCATTTTACTGCTCATATTTTTTATCTTCTTTTTCTTAGATAAGTCCCCTTAACCTTTCATATAATAAAGGCTTGGTGATGATGAATTCCTTTAACTTGACCTTGATCTAGGAAACACTTTATCTGCCCTTTCATTGTAAATGGTAGTTTTGCTGGCTAGGGTAATCTTGGATGTAGGTCCTTGCCTTTCATGACTTCAAATACTTTTGTCCAGCCCCTTCTTGCCTGCAAGCTTTATTTTGAGAAATCAGGTGATAGTCTTATGCACACTCATTTGGAGGTAACTCTCTCCTTTCCTCTTGCTTCTTTTAGGATTCTCTATTTATATTTAATCTTGGGTAACTTAATGATGATGTGCCTTGGCGTGTTCCTCTTTGGATCCAAATTCTTTGGGACTCTCTGGGCTTCCTGGACTTCCTGAAAACAAATGAACCTAAAAGAAAAGAAAAACAATGAAAACAAAAACTAAGCGAACAGCTAGAACAGGAACAGAATCAGAGAAATGGATATCGCATGGAGGGATTTCAGTGAGGAAGGCGAAGAGGGGAATGGGGGGAAATATACATGGAAGAAGAAGAAGAATTAGTAGGCATGAAATAGAAGGGAGACATAAAAATGGTACAGGAGAGAGAGGACTCAAAGAACTTATATGTACAACCCATGGACATGAACTAAGGGTGGGAGAATTTGGAGGGTTGGGGGCAGGGAGAAGGGGGGATAAAGGGGTGAAAATTGGGAGAACTGTAACAGCATAATCAATAAAAATACTTTAAAAATAAAAAATCATTAAGTATATAATAAAATTTGACATTAAAATTTAAAATTATATTCAATATAATATGCTTGCATATACTAAAAAGATAATTCTCTCAAAATGATATTTAAATTATATTGAACCAACAAGAAATTTGTATTCATAAACTTAAAGAAAAGCCAATAAGTCAAATGCACAAACAATAAGACCACCCAATATAAAAATATTTAAGGTATATGGACAGGTATTTCAGAGAAGAGGAAATTCAATAGCAAAATAGTAGTACAAAACTAAAAGAATATTTAATGAAATGAGAATTAAATAAAAGTAAGGTATTATTCCAGATCATTGAGATTGAGAAAAATGTATCTTTCTGACAATCTCAACCACAGGAAAAGATATTCAGGGGTAGACATTTTCAAAACATATGAACTCCCTTCAGTATTCAAAGAGGTAACCCTCTGTGTAATGATAAACAGATTTGCACCTGTGAGATAAAATGAGGCCAGACAATGCACATCAATGTAGATACATATTTATTTAAATATCTAAAGGGGAGAGAAACATGAATAATAATGTAATATGCAATAATTTTTACATATGATGTGAAAATTTTATACTTTAGAGATACCTATTTAACAATTATATTAAAGATAAACAGGTAATTCAAGTATTGATTTTTGGGGAAAAGAATAGAAATGACATTGGAGGAGAGAAGCATAAAAGGGGCTTAAACTGAAAGTACATTTTTTTCTTGTTTAGTATTTATTTATTTATTTATTTATTTAAATTGTTCAAGTACAGTTTTCTGACTTTTGCTCCCATCCCAGCCCACCCCCAGCCCTCCCCACCTCCTTCTCATTTCCACCACCCCCAGAAAGTACATTTTTTAAATAAATTTTATTGTTGTTCAAGTTCAGTTGTCTCCATTTTCCTCAACTCTCCCCACCTTAGCCATCCCCACTTCCTTCCCTTGATCCTGTTCCCATTTGTTTTTGTCCATGAGTCCTTTATACATGTTATTGACAATCCTTCCCCCTTTCACCCCAACTTCCCTCCAACCTCCCCTCTGGTTAAAAATATGATCACACAAATATGACTAAATTTTGTAATGTTTGATAAAGAAATGAGTACATGTATATTCATGTACTATTTATTTTTCCTAGATTTTAAAATATTTAATCTCAATCATGTGCTGACATAAGAAAAATAAGTTACATATAAAAATGAGCTGGTGCTGAAAAACAAGCTAGAAGACATTTTTAATTTTGTGCAATTCTATGTAGATAAAGGAACTTTCACTGTCTTTACTGTGAAGGTTCCCATTGACATAAACACATGTAGGTTCCTACTGGATTTAAATGAAGGTAACAGAACTCAGGAATCTCTGAGAGTCCTTGAGACAAGTTTATATCATGTTGTCACCTTTCTCCAAAGTAGATAAAAAGTTCCAATCACATCTGCTCTTTCATATATATACACACACACACAAACACACACACATGTGTTTGCATGCACACATGTGCATGTGCGTCTGCGTGTGTGTGTAATTTGTCCATTCCCTATCACCAGTCTGTGTAATAATGTTTCGCTATGCTGCAGTTGAAAACAAACATTAAATGTTCTTAAGTCACTTTTAAAACTATATTTAAATAAAGACATTTAAAAGTTATACTTACATATCTAGGTAATTTTTCCATAACAAATATATACATTAATTTCTTAAATATTAGGTGTGGCTTCAATTCCTGTTGATTTATAGTTGAAACTGAAAAGAATTATATTGTTTAAATATTTTCTATGTTTGTAGGTTTAATTCATTATAAAATAAATCTGATCTCTACATTCACCCTTTTTATTATTATTAATTTAATTAAATCTGAATTTTCATAGAAGTCTATGGCTTCATGTAAAGGATCTGTACTTGTCCAAACTCTGTCTTTCCAATGTGTTTTAATGTTGAGATTTCTCAGTAGATGAAACCATTCTTACATGTATTACAAACTAAGGAATAAGTTGATTGAATATCTAGCTTGTGAGGGTAATATGGAAGGATTTATCTCTTTATTATGAGTAAGGTAATACAATTGATTGCTTATGTTTAATGAGGTAATGTTAGAAATAGTATATCTAATGATTTTATTACCTACTTAGTTATGTACCATACTCTAAAAAGACTAATATATGGTGTTTCCACCAAAACTCACTATTAAAAAAACATGAGTCATAGGTAGCTTAGTATTGTAAGTGACTTTGTGAATACTCGTACTATTGAAACAAAAAAATTATGGTTTTGTGTTATATTTATGAGCGTGAGAGCTATTCAGTGTTAGACAGTGATTCAATATTTTCCACATTATATTCAGACCTGATAGAGCCTCAACATTATAACTGTATTAATAATTGTCAGTAAAAGGAGAGTAGGACAACAATGTACACAAACTTGTAAAAACTTGTTCTGTAGTTTTGTACTATAATTACACACTGGAAACAATGCAGTAAAGTGCATCTATGCATATATATTTTTTCCAATTCTATTTCTTTTTGTGGCATTTGTCAATTTTCAAATAGTACAGTAATTTGTGCAATTATTTACATTTTGACTGCTCATTGAAGTGAGCACTATGTTTTTTGGCTTCTAGAGAACACTGTTTGAAAGGCAATGTCTTCTGAATGCAGAAAGTAAGTAGAAAAGAGTAAATTCAAAAGATCCACCTTATCTGCCAACAGCAAGAGTGATGATGTGTGTTTCTGGGAAATTCAATGGAATCAACAATAGTCTAGGAAACAATAGTCTAGAAGAAGATTTTTAGGAAGGGAGGAGACTGTATATCTAAGGTTGTCCCATACCCAGAGACAGAAATTTTCTTGCAAAATGCACAGCAATACTAACAGTATTCTAAATTTAGAGGAAATACCAAAATATATTAAGTATGCTATAGGTTACACAAGCAATCTTTAAGGGTGTATGTACAAAGTAAATTTCTCAAATGTTTTAATATATTTCTATTGCACTAGAGTAAGTGACCTGAGTGGACTTAGTTCAGTGTCTAGACTTTCAATGTCCCAACTAAAATGTAATGATATTTTCTCTCAGAAATCATTTCTGCTTAAGCCTAGAAGTGAACTAACAGATGTAATCAAGGGTGTTATAGCTTGTTTTAATTTTTGTTTCCATATTATTTGGGGAATATATGACAAATTTTTTTAGAAAAATTAAAGTGGAAATTAATTTAAATAGAAAACTTCTGGTGGAATTTAAAAAAAGATACATTCCTCACTTATCTTTAACTACTCTTTTGAAAAAAAAGAACATTAAGTAAAAACTCTTATAAAAGATCTATTTTACTCATTTCACTACTGAGTCTCATACCCTGGAGCCTATAATCTATGAAAATTACATTGAAGCAATAACAATGTATACAACATTCTCAAACATTTACATCTTTATTTATTTCAAAGTTATACTCATGAAAAGTGATGAGAGTTTTAATCAACTAGTACAGATTTACATACTCACATAAATTATATGGTTCACAAATAAGACTTTTATTACTTTCTTCAACAGAAACATTGTTAGTTATTATTTTACAATTGTATTCTTCATTAACCATGGAAATTTTTATCTATCTTAGCTGTAATGAAATCCATTTTATATGTAAAATTATAAGAAAAATCCAAATGCATTCTTTTCTCTCTCTAAATAAGCTCTATAAGGAAGAAAATGGCATGCTACATATTCCATTACATCATACTTCACATGATTGTGTATATATATACCCACAAAAGCACACACATATAATCAAAGTGTGAATTTCAGATACCTCTGAGACACATCAATACGCAATACTCACTCTAATTCATATGTGGATTATATATTCCCTATAGTCTTATTTTATTACCTCATATTTGCCAATCTACACATATAGACTTATTGCCTTTATTGCCTTATTGAATTAGATAGGACTTCCAGTATGAAATCAAAGCTAAGACCGTATCTTTGTGTTGCACTTGATCTTAGGGGTAAAGCATTCAGTCTTACCATTATATCAAATGTTAACCGTACATTTTGTAAATGCTCTCAATCAAGTTGGGGGAATTTGATTCTATTTCTTATGAATTGTGAGTATTTATCATGAATGTCTGCTTCAATTTGTCAAATATATTTTTTCACATCAGTGATATAATATGATTTTTCTTGTAGATATGGTGGAATAAATTCACTTTAAAATGTTGTCAGCCTTCGCACAAGAGGCAACCATACATTGATATTTCTCTCCCTCTCTCTCTCCTTCCCTTCCCCTCTAAAGATAAATAAATAAAGTGTTTAAAAAAAATTGAACCAAAAAAAGAAGAAATTATAAAAAAAATGTTGTCAGCCTTGAATATATGTAATATATTTTACCTAAATGTGATATTTAATGTGTTTGTATATTGCTGACTTCAATTTTCTAATATTTTGTTAAGGATTTTTGCATTTATGTTCATGAGAATTCTAGCGGAAAAATTGGACAATGTACTAGAAGAGTCATAGAAGCTAAGGAATGGAAATCCTAAAAAAAAAAAAAAATCAAAAGAAAATGCAAAAAATTGAAATAAAGTTCCTTTCTTCTGGAGAATAGTACTTCATTAAGGAAAATGATCAGGGATAATTTAAAATAGTTACCAAAATCAAAATTAAATACAAATAATTATTTATTGTTTTCTGAGATTCTGATTCTCAGGGAACAGAAATTCAAAGTCCTTGATATATAAGTTTTCTCTCTAATCTTTGTATTTAATTTAGAGATTGGATAATAACTTCAGAATACTATGATAAATTTAAATAAATTTGAATATAGATATCAGGTATACACTAGATAATCTTACAGTAATCTCATAATTTATTGGCCAAGATACAATGGACGTTTCGATAACCAGGTCCTGTGGACTATAAACCCTTGCCTCAGACACACTTTCTCAATCTATCCAACACAGTGTGACAAGTGTCCTCACATTACACCTTTTAAGTGGAAGATAATCTATGCAATATAATAATTTTCACATTTTCCAAACTAGATTTGGTTGATGCTCAAACTTAGTTTTGAGTAACCTTGCTTCTTTATAATACAGAATGTTGCATTTTAATTTACAAAGCTCTGAATATTGAATGATGCCATATATAACATTTTTAATAAATGCCAAAGTATACTGATTATACTAAATAAATAGCAATGATGGCAACAATGTATAAATGCAGGGCTTGTTCAGATAAGGGAAAAAAAGAAGCATCCAGCCCTGTAGCTAAACCCTGCTGTTTCCTGGGATAGCACCACATATGGTCCTCAGTCTAAATGCACCACAACATAAGGTGGTACTGCATGCCCAAGAGCATTCTTAACAAGCAGATTATAATAGTGTGGTATGGAAAGTATGGCAAGAATTATTTTCTGTTTTCTATGAGCTAGGAAAACCTATAGTAAAGTGCTAAATAATTTTCTAGAAAGTTTTATAAAAAGGCAGTTTCATAGAACTACATTTTATAAAATGTAGTATGTTGTATAAAACCATGGGGAAAATGCAAAACAAATGACCTTCTTCACACTGAGATATTTGTATTTTACTCAAAACTTTAGTACAATATAAAGAACAAAGACTAGATTTTGACTGGTGCTAACATGTAAACCAACTGAACATGTTGATACATCCAGCATTTCCCTGAGTAACTGACAAAAATGAAATTTTGGATTAATAGTATTGAAATGCTTTTAATAATAAATTTGTGCTAGCATACAGTACAACACGAAAAGAAGTCAGATCTGTCAGGAAGGCTTTAGTTTTTTCTTCTCTTTATTTAACCAGCGATAGACTCTTGTTGTTATGCTAATGTTTTAATGTTATGATGTGTTATGTATAATTTATAACTTATGTGACAAAAATGCATTAATGCAGACCTCTTGATTGAATTATTTCCAAGAAGTCTCAAAATAATATGTTTTACCTTTATTTATTTTATTTATCAAATCACCTGATTGATGTGAAGTTTATTATTTCATTTATCAAATACACCTTGGAACATAAGGGTGGTTTACTGTTAGTAGTTTACAAGGAATCATAGTAGTTCAGTATTCCCAAGATTTGTGTAAACAAAAAGTATGAATGTATATCATAAACAGTTTATTATACTTGATTAAGACACTTCCTCACACTTTTTTGTGTTGTACAAAACGTATGTATGTCTGTGCTTTTAAGTATGTGTTTGAAGCAGAAATGCAAGTTTTATAATGAGAATTAACAGATTTTAATTAGAGTGCTTTTTGGATTTTTCAAGTTACAGCATGGGAAGCATTCATTTTTATGAATGGCTTTGCATTTGATGAAACTCCCACTTTGTCACTGATTCTGAATTCATTTTTAATGAGAAATGAATATTAGATAATATAGAGATAATTATTTATGGTAGCAATAGGAAAAACAGAATGCTTCAAAATTAATTCACTTCATTATACATTATAAGCTCAGCTTCTAATAGAATTAACCGAAGGCCAAGTAAAATAACACAATTTATTGTTTAACCCTACAAATCTAAACAAAGGATAATGAGAAAATATGTACTTCATTATTGTCATGCATTTGGATGTCATACAAAATCACTAAATATTAGATCTTGTTATATTCAAGCAAAATGGATGTGAATGTAGAAAATGGCTCTTTTGATAATTGGAAAAATAAGAATATAAATCAATAAAATTAGATATTGTTTAAAATTATCTGGTCCCAAAATAGAATAAAAGTCAAAATAGAGGCATAAGCTTGGGATTCCTATGTTAAAATAAAAAATGTTAATATGCTATGAGCTAATTGTTAAATAAAACTCATTAATATTTTGAAAGTTTGCCTTATGCCCATGAAACAAAAATAAATGATCAGACTGTGTCATTTTTGTCTTCTCTATTTTTCTCCACATAGATCAAAGTCACATGGAAGTAAATTCAGCAGAGGACAAGATGGTAAATTTAAAGATTCATTTGAAGTATAGATCATTTTCTATAAATGACAATAATGCAAATTTCAATTTTCTAATCATTTCCCCCCAAAATTACCCACATTTTATCAGCAGATCTACCTACTGCTAAGGTTAACCTGTTTTTAAGGTTGGTATCTGATAACACTTCATGGTCTTGGTGAATGATAGTATAATATCATATTTTTCTGTGATTTTTACAAACTTGTCAATATATGTTCATCATAGTTCTGTGAAGAAGACAGCCTTGGCATTAGTCATGTTAGTCTTTATAAAATAAGATTTAGAAAGTTTAGGGAAATCTACCACTTACTGAATAACTGATTGTGAGGGGTATTATATAAACAATACATCTATATGACATCATTCCATTCTTTCTCAGAAGCCTGTGAGGTTTAGTATTATTTCTATTTTTGAGATGAGAGAAATGAATCATGAAAATTTAGATTGTTAATCTAAGTCAAAGAACTAGAGAAAGGATTACCACCAATATCTGTCCAACTACAAATTTAGTTCTCTTTTTGTCTTAAAAGTGTTTTTAAAACTACCATCATCCTTGGAAGGTTTTCCCAACACTCTGGAAAGACTAAGGTGGCCTGTCTTGAACCCTGGTCTTAGCAAGACATACTTATCTCTCACCTACTGTATTTGCAGGAAGGAATGGAATGCTTAAGGAAAGGACCAAATCCCAAAGAATGTACAATGTCAAGAGAAAACCCTAATGTAAACTGTGGATTTTGGTTGATAATAGTGTATCCATATAGGTTTCTGGATTATAATAAATGTCCTACCCTGGTGTGGGAATTTAATAGTGATGAGGCTATGCATAAGTAAAGGCAAAGAGTATATGGGAAATCTTTATACATTCCACTCCTTATTTTTTCAGATTTATATCAAAAGATATAATACCATAGACAAATAAGTTTTATTCTTTTCTCAGTATTTAAAGTATTTTACCTGATGGAAGATTATATTATGTTATTTCAAACCTTTTTAACTCTCCTTCCCTAAATACAGTACAAAATGAGAAAATAGAATTACATTCTTCTTTATATGTGTGAGATTAGCCTTAAATTTACACTCCTGTCTTATTCATCCTTATCAGTGGCACTTTCCTTAACCAAATCTCATAGATTCTATGTTCCTCTCTGGCAATAATTTTCAGTGCTGTGTATCCCACCAAAGTCTATGTAATCCTCTCTAATGTTGAAGTGCAGTAGGATACAGAGCATTCTAATAAGTAGCAACATAAAAGAAGAAGATTATTTCCTGCTTTTCCCAGATAATTATTTTACCATTTAAGAATCATTTAATAGCAGGATATCTGTGACTTTATATAATGATCATATTTCACAAGGATCCTCTGATTTTCTTTTACTTTATCTGTGGCTATAAATTTGTATATAATATAAATTTAAATTTAAATATATGTTTAATATGTATATATAAAATGTATATACAAATATGTACTTATATATTCATGTAATATAAGTGTAACTATAAGTATATTTTTATATATGTATGTATAATTTATAGCCTATATGGACTACTTAAGTGTTTTTTGTTTGACTTAACTTTCATAGAAGTGAATCTGACATAACAACAATGCTGCAGCATTTGAAATCACAGAAGATGGGTTTGGATCCTGGCTTCATCATTTAATTACAATTTATTGTATCTCTCTAGTTTCAGTTCTTTCATCTGAAAAATTATTCACAGGTCCAAGAATACCTCTTTTTCTCCAGAAAGCTAGTGCTTATCTTGGTCACATACGAAGATGTACTTGCTCTCCATCAGCTATATCTGACATTTTGAAGTACTTCTACGAAAGATGGCATGTCCCCATGCCACTCCCCACTTAAAAAGAACTAGACTGTGGTATTTTGGAGGATCTTGAAATCATAAATTCTAGATTCACATTTTATATAAAACTCTTGGTACTTAAATAACTCTAAGTCAATTAATCATTTAGTGTTTGTTTCCTCATATACCGTAATTATAATAGCCTACCTCTTTTAAAATACTTGTGATAGTAAATGGACATATCAATAAAATAATTCATATAATGCTACTATGGAAATGGATGTTACAAAAGTACTATATTTTTTATTAGATCTGGAATAAAAAGATACACAAATAATTTTTAAATTCCTATATCTGTGTATTATAAATATATGAACACATATAATTATATAAGGGATGCATATATTTTAAGTGGACCTTCTATGTACAGGAATATACTCAAACCTACTGCCAACACAAATATTAAATTCCATCATATTAAGCTGGCTTTCTGTAATATTGCATATCTTATTTAAAAAGTGAAATGTTTATTAAGTAGGATGTTTTTTAAAGCTGGGTGTGAGAATTTCAGTCTTAGAAATTTAAGAGCGGAAATCCCTGTGAAAAGTCATATTGGCTAGTGGTTATAGCATGCCATTGGAAATAAGAGGAGGGAAAGGGAGAAGAGTCATCAAGGAACATGTATAAAGAACACATGGACAAATCCAAAGGTGGGTGGGAGGTAGGAATGACTGGGGTGAGGGAGAGTTAGTGGGGGAAATAGAGACAACTGTACTTGAACAACCATAAAAAAAAGAGAGAGAAATATGAAAAAAAGAACTGATATCTTAAAGTGAAAGTGAATCCAAGGAATATGGCAACTCTGTTGGCTTGAGAAGTTAAATAGAAAAATACTGATAATATTATTAGCACTTATTACCTCAAAGTCTTTATTTGGCACTAGATAAATGAATGCACATTTATGCATATGTTAATATTATATGGGTGATAAATATATCTTTAGTCTAAGGTAAATATTAATAAAAATATACTGAGGATTACCATCTTTTTAAATTAATTTATTGTTGTTCAATTACAGTTGTCTGCATTTTCTCTCCATCCTCTCCCCAACCCCAGCCAAACCCACCTCCCTCCCTTGGTTCTGCCCTCCCCCTTGGTTTTGTCCATGTGTCTTTTATAGTAGTTCCTGAAAACCCTTCTCCCCACTGTCCCTCCCCTCCCCTCTGGCTATTGTTAGATTGTTCTTAGTTTAAATGTCTCTGGTTATATTTCATTTGCTGTTTGTCTTTTGTTGATTATGTTCCAGTTAAAGGTGATATCAAATGGATGCCATCTTGAAAATTGTCACTAACTTTGTCAACTATTTGACATAAGTTCTATGCCTTACATCTAATCTATCAACAAATAGCATTAGATTCACCTTTAAAGTATGTCATGAATTTGACTATTTCTGATATTCTCCCAGCTATTACTTGATAAACTACAACCATCTACTTTATTATAACAATAACCTGCTAATCAGTCCCCTGCTGCCAGCCTTGCTCTTCCAGTAAGAGCGAGTTCCTCACCAACCTACCACAAAGATCTTTTTTCAAAATGCAACTCAGATCATGTTACTCCTCTCTTCAAAACTCTGTGATGGTTGGTTTGAAATCTCATTCACACTGACCTTAAAGTCTTGATGATGATATAAAGAACTTTCACAAGCATATGTTCATGATATAGTCTTTCCTATAATTCAGCCAGACAATAGCTTGGCTAGCTGCCTGCTGAACAGCCTGGCAACAAGGAATAGACAAGAGTAACACATAGTAACTATGTTGTTTGTTCAACTTTTATTGAATGCAGGTTCACTCAGAATAGAATATTAACATACATTAATATCCTACTTACACTCTAACAGTCTAAGAGAAATATAATACACACACACAGTGATCAATGGGGAATAATGAACACAAGTCCCAGAGTCTCAATCTGCAGTTTGGGGAGACAGCACTGTGGACAAGGGAGTCATCAGTGTTTTGCAAGGAAGGATCTCTGGAGCCAAGTGGGAAGCATGACAAACAAAGTGCTCAGTCCAGCAGGGCAGAGCCTCCAGTGGCACTGCCAAGGGAGATCAGAGTGGCATGGAGCAACACTCTGGTATGTGGAGCTCAGCTGTCTCAACACTGGTTTGGAGCCTGCCTCAGCTATACCTTGAAAGTGGTGTACTCCACCCTTCTGGGTCTTTTGGTGTGTCTTGGCACCCCTGATGCCAACTATGGAATTTCTCCAGAAGTCTATCTATCTGTGGTCCCACTCTGCAGACATGGCTGTTCTGATCACATGTGCAGATATCTTAGGTGTGTCTCCTTGCCAGATGTGTCTGCTCTGACTTAAGTAGTTTCCCTCTTGAACCAAAGAGTCATGGTTGACTAGCAGCCATCTTGGTTGACATGAGTAACTCCACTTGGCTTTATATACTTTATGCTATCTTGATTGGACCAATGCCATTTTATTGGTACTGCTCTCCACAGAACTTTCAAGATCTGATCCTGTTCTCATTTCTTCATCTAATAAATTGCCTCTCTCTCTCATATCTTTATCTCTATCTCTAGCTCCCTATCTCTGATTCTTGCTCTCCTCTATACTCACTCATTTTCATCCAGTCATTCAGAGCTTGACATACTATTGTCCTTTTTGTATACTTCTGGAATATGCATGTGACTCAACTCTCACTTCTTTGGGTCACCCTTGAACCTTCATTTCATCAGCAAGGCCTACCCTGATTTGGCAAATGTACCTACCTCCTCACTTCAGATCTTCTTTACCCTGTTTATTTTTCTCTATTGCCCTTAATTCCACCTGACATTGCACATATATATGCTCATGTGCCTGAGTGTCTGTGTGTTTAACTATATACTAAAATCAAACTGAACAAATAGTATTTCTATATATTGCTATTCTTTTTTCTTTGTTTTAGGTTTTACAATATGGTAAATGGCTGGTTGGCATTCAAGAGCTCAAATAAAAGACAAGAAAATTTGGAAGAATATGTGTTCACACAGATCCAGTTCCTCTCACCACAACTGTTCTCATGAGACTAAATAAAGCTCATCCAAACTGGGACAGAATGAAAAGGAAAGTTGTAAGGGAATTAAGGGAATAATGATGAAAAGGGGCCTTACACCCTGCTATCCATCAGGAATTAGGTTTGAAACCAGAAGGATAAGAACCCAGTTTATTTAAGGGCATTTGTGTATTAAAAGGTATACTGCATTGAGAACAAGAGAGGAGAGGGATAGGAATATCCAGGGAAAAGGGGAAGGGATTAGAGCAACAAGTATGAAAGACACAGGGACAAAAGCTAGGTGGGTGGTGGAAATGGGAGGGAGCTGGGGAGGGCTGGGGTGGTGGGATGGGATGGGAGTAGAAAACAGAAAACTGTATAAGAACAACAATTAAAATAATTTTTTTTAAAAGTTATACTGCTTTTACCTCTGTGTCAAAGAGTACTCTTCACCATATAGATAAGCAAAATAGTCATAACTACTTAATCTTCTAAAAACATAAATGGAAAATCAGAGGAGTTGAAATGGGAATGAAGAAATCTTAAATTGGCTGAGCTTACATGGCAAAGGTTAAAAGGCAACGACATGACAAAATTTTCCTGAATTTTTAGGAAAATTAATATAGAGATACAATTCATGCATAGCTAATGTTGATGACCTAGATTTTAGGTCCTAGAATCTTATTTCAATTAAAAACATATCTGTACATTCAAGAATATATTTATACATTCTAGAATTACATTTCAGTGTAGTGAAAATATGAAATGAAATACAAAATGAACAAACACTTTTTGCAAAATTAATTGTGTCATAAGGAGAAGTACTATAAAAGGTTCTTAATTTTTACAGGAGAAAGTTCTTCACAAAACATATTGAATAATGTTGATTTTGGCAATTGATTACAAAATGAAATTCTAAGTTCACAGAGAAATGCTGACATCCCTTCTTAAGAACATATAATCACCAAGAAATTGGAAGCACACCATTGTGCACATTAGAAGTACAAATCTCACCTCTCCCCATCACCCATCAGCTGAAAAAGAAAGAATGGATTAGCATGTTGATGCAAAATAGTAATAAGAAGAAACCATACCAATATATTGGCTATATATTATATGTACTACTTGGTAATTCTATTATTTTTTACTCAGGGATTTAGTATGTGTGTATAGATTTCTCTTTACCCTCACTGACTTCAAAATCCATGTGGGTAACATTTCCAACCACTAGTTTTTCACACAAACACTTTGTTTAGTCTAGTTCCATTTTATTTTCTTTCCCATCAGCAGGTACATTCTCATCACCAAAAACTTCTAAATCACTGAAATTACTTTCTTATCTAGCTTACTCATTTTAACTACTCTTTAAAAATATCCTTGACTCCCTTGCTTCTCTTTCCTTTCATCACACTTTCTCCACCAAATCCACAACTCTACGAATTTAATCTGTTGGGAATCTATGTTTTATATATATGTAGTGGAACATTCCTGAACAAAATCACAGAGCTAGACACATGAAACCACTATTGCATTCACTGACAGATATGTATGCACACACATGACATTTGTTACTCCTATATATTTTAATCAACATTTTTATTTATTTATTTATTTATTTATTTATTTAATGTATTTATCGTTGCTCAATTACAGTTGTCCCTATCACCCCCTCCCGCATTACTCCCCACTGCCCTATCCCACATTCAGTCCTTCCCTCCCTGTTGGCTTTGTCCATGGATCCTTTATACATGTTCCTTCTCCTTCTTTCTCCTATTATTCTTCTCTCCCCTTTCCTCTAATTACTGTCAGCTTGTTCTTCATTAGCAAGTCTCTGGTTCTATTTTCATCACTTGTTTGTTTTGTTGACTAGGTTCCACTTATAAGTGAGATCATATATTTGTCTTTCACTACCTGGCTTATTTCACTTAGCATAATGCTCTCCAGTTCCATCTATGCTCTCATGAAGGGTAAGAGTTCCTTCTTTCTTTCTGCTGTGTAGTATTCCATTGTGTAAATATGCCACAATTTTTTTTTTATCCACTTGTTTACTGATGGGCACTTAGGCTGTTTCTAGCACTTGGCTATTGTAAATTATGCTGTAATGAACATTGGGGTGTATGGGTTTTTTTGAATTGGTGTTTCAGGATTCTTAGGATATGATCCCTGCAAATCAAAAGGCAGTTTCATTTTTAGTTCCTTGAAGAAAGTCTTTACTGTTTTCCATAGTGGCTGCACTCCTGTATTTTTTGAGGAAGCTTGTTTTTGTGCTCTCTACAATATCTACTACACATATTTCCTCATTTCCAAAACTTCCCTCATTCACTTCAGAGATACATTATTCCAAATATTGCTTGGGGTATAAATATACTAAAACATTTCTCATTGCTAACTGAAGTTAAATTTTTGCTAGGAATCCTGCATTTATATTTGCTAAATCTGGCAACATTAGCACTTCTCCTACTTTAAAAGAGTCTGCTCCTACCAGACTACTTTGATTATAGTGGCCTTGTAGTATACTTTGATATCAGGTATTCTGATCCCTCCTACTTCATTCTTCTTTCTCAAAATTGCTGAGGCTGTTTGGGGTTATTTATAGTTGCATATAAATTTTTGAAATATTTGTTCTATATCTGTAAAATATGCCATTGGTATTTTAATAGGGATTGCTCTGAATCTATAAATTACTTTTGGTAGTATGGACATTTTAATGATGTTAATTCTTCCATTCCTTGAACACAGCATATGCTTCCATTTATTTGTGTCTTCTTTAATTTCTTCAGTATTCTGTAATTTTCGAGTACAGGTCTTTTACCTCCTTAGTAAGGTTTATTCCTAGGTACTTTATTTTCCCTTGTTGGTATAGTAAATGAGATTTTTTCCTAGGTTCTATTTCTGATATTTCATTGTTGGTGTACAAAAATGCTATTGAATTCTGAATATTGATTTTGTATCCCTCTGTTTTGCCAAATTCACTTGTTAGGCTGAGTAGTTTTTTGGTGGAGTCTATAGGATTTTCTATGTACAGTATCATGTCATCTGCAAACAATGACAGTTTCACTTCCTCCTTTCCAACTTGGATGTCTTTTATGTCTTTTTCTTGTTTTATTGCTGTGGTTAGAACCTCCAATACTATGTTGAATAGAAGTAGTGAAAGCAGACGCACTGGCCTTGTGCCTGATCTTAGGGGAAAATCTTTTAGTTTTTTTTTTAATTTTTTAATTTATTTTTTTAGACAGAGGAGAAAGGAAGGAGAGAGGGAGAGAAACATCAATGTGTGGTTGCCTCTCGTGCACCCCCCCACCAAGGAACTGGCCTGCAACCCAGGCATATGTCCTGACTGGGAATCCAACCAGTGGCACTTTGGTTCACAGGTTAGCTCTCAATCCACTGAGCCACACCAGCCAGGGTGAAAAATTTTAGTTTTTGGCCCTTGAGTATGATGCTGGCTGCAGGTTTCTCATATGTTACCTTTAAGATGTTGAGTATGCTAATGATCTCACAGGCTTATTTTAATGATTAGATGAAATGAAGTGGATTGGACAGCATCAAACATTTAGTTGGTACCTGATAAATATAATTTTTCTCTCCAAAAATAAAAACAAAACAAAACTGATGCCCCTGACTCTACTACATTAGAATAAAATGTCAACATCATATGAAAATGCCCTAATTTACCTATGATCACTCTCCCTGGATCCCCTCCATTATTCCCCTTCCTTCCCATTTCTATGTAAAAAAGAAAAAAAAAAGTTCAATTGTGCTGTGATCAAAGGGCAATACTTTACCATGAATTTGACATCAGCCACCCACTTTCTGGTGACCTCTCTTATAGATTAAAACATTGTGTTATCCAGGCTTATTTCCTTCAGCTCACATTTAATTTATGTTTTGTATTATATAACCACACCCAATAAAATAAGAAATCATAGGTAGTTCATGATTCCTAAATCCTCAGCTGCCATTAGTAACAAGCATAACAATATATGCTTTCTGTACTCCCACATTTCTTCAATTTCCCATTATTTCTGCCTCTTCACTCTTTGTGCAAATTCTAGTCTCCTCCAGACAAGGCATCTGAACTTCTTTGCTTCAGTGATTTCAACTGTCCCTAATGTTCCAGCCACAAATATGCTGATAATCCCAAGCTTTATATTTCCAGCTCAGTAAGGTCTCCTGAGTTCCAATTTATTCATTTACTAAAATACTCCACAAATATCACAAATTGAAACTGTTTAAATAAAACATGTTCTCTTTGCTCAAAAGACTTTTCTTACAAAATAGTTTATATTGGAATAGAGTCACTATTACTTTTCCCTCTCTCACCCCATAGCCAATGCATCATTATTAATCCACAAACTCCCACATTGAGTATTCCATGAGGAAGACTGGTTGTGATTGGGTAGGAGGTTTTGTATAGGCTTTTTCATCTATCCTTTCCCTGTTTCTTCCTGTCTAGCTATTGCATATGCTTCAATTTTCAGTTCAAATGGGAAATTTCATCACATTCTCTTCATATCCTTACCATTTTGCCTGTCTGTTTTAATAGTTTGTCCCCTCCACAAAGTTATCTTTTGGTTCATTACCGAATCCCTTACAGTGTCTAGCACAAGTAGTTATAACAGGCATGAAATAAATATGTGTTGAATAAATGAAAAATACATCAATATAAATTATTTCTGGGAAAGTGTTTTAAAGGCATTATGGGATGACTTCATAAATCAGCTAAATTTTATTATTGACTCTGAAAATATAAAAATAATTAAAATACTGAGTATATAGTCCACCACTATATATTTGGCCCCCTTTATTACCTCCCAGCCCCTTTTCCCTCTGGTAACCACCATCCTGTTGTCTGTGTTTATGAGTTTCAGTTTTATATACTGCATATAAATAAAATCATATGGTTTGTAGCTTTTTCTGACTGATTTTTTTGTTAGAATGATATTCTCAAGGTCCATCCATGATGTTGCAAATGACAGTATTTCATATTTATTTATGGCTGAGTAATATTTCATTATCTATATAGATCACATCTTCTTTATCCAATCATCTATAGAAGGCTACTTGATGATTTCCATGTTACCATTGAAAGTAGTGCTGAAATGGAAGATAACTTGACTTTGGGTATTGGGTACACAATGCAATATACAAATCATGTATCATAGAAATGTATACTTGAACCTATATAATTTTATTAACCAACATCACCCCAATAAATTTAATAAATATAAATTTAATAAATACAATAATAAAATTCTAAGTGTGTACCCTTACATATATAATATTACTTTCTGCAATGAAGTTAATACATGACACAGATGTTGCCAAATGATGTTCAATATTCACTTATGTTCTAAATAAAGTAACTCCATACACTTAAACAAATACTTAAAAAGATCTGAGTAGAAATAATGCTTGTATAAAAGTTATAGTTCTGATTTCTATTAAGCTTGTTGATAAATAAATTGAGAAAATAAATTGTCCAGAAGCCACTGTTTTATTTCTGAGGTGCATTTGGAGTTGTTTGTGCAAAGCATTGCATAAGTTTATTGTTATCTGATTGCATCAGTTAATATTATCTCCATAATTATGTATACCTTATTCATCAATGCTGAACAACTAAAAAAGATTTAATAATTCATTTCTCATTAACTTATCTTTTGCAGAAGAAGAGAGCTTTATGTCTTATATAATAAATTCTGGAAGAACTTCATCAAACTCTATAATAAAAGTAGAAGTACATACATTTTATTTTATTTTGCTTCATGAGAAAAAATAATAATTACTTTAAAATAAGTTATTTTTTATTTAATAGGATATTCCCCCCTCCTATTCTTTAATTGTCTTTTTTTTTTTATTCTTCTTCTTTGGAATTTTCTCTTCTGTTGCATCAACACCACACATGCCCTCATAAGCTACTCTCACCAGAGGGAAAAGAGATACCAATCTGGTGAACAAACAACATTGACTGACTACAAGAGCTAAATTACATTGCATAAGACCATTTAGATTATAAAGTATTGTAGCAGGCAGTGACTGATATTTAATACAGAAGAAAACAATATTATTAGTGTAATTTCCAGTTTCAATGAAGACAAGAAGAATTGGATTTTTTTTTTTACTACTGTGAAATTGACCATAGTCACTTGCTAAAACAGTTTATGCAAAAAAGGGCCTTCTCATCTCAAACAATGGCATCATTTGAATATGTTACAAATAAAAGATATTGTATTAGTTTTTCATCCTTAACTCAAATCATCAACCTGCTTGTTCTGCTTTCCTGAACAAAAAGAACAGCTCTTCAATCACAAGAACTACAAGTAGACCTTCACTAAAAATGCCTTGTTTTCCGGTACTTGATTCTTTGTGAACCCTTCACAATTGCCCATTGTCTAGTTTAGCCTAGAACTGAAGTTAGTATTCTGAGAGTAGATTATGGTTTTGGCTAAAAATGATTAAAGGAATACTTTAAAATTTATGTTATGTGTATCCATTCACATCACTTCATTAGAAAGACTGTTCAGTACTAAATTTATAATTAAATACCATTCTTCAAGGTAACATGTATGAACCAGGTGGTGCGTAATATGCAAAGCTATAATGACATTTAAGACAAAACCCTTGACCTAATGAGCTTTATAGTCTCATATAAAAGATGAGTCCTCAACCCCAAATAAAGACATATAAAATAAGTGACAAATGATAATAGTGCTCTTGGAGTATAAGGCTCCAACCAATCATAAATCTGCTGAATATTTCACCAGTATGTACTTTTAAGCAGTTAAATTTATGAGAATGACTGCTCTGTAACAGGAATCTGAGGCTTAATTCAATGTTTTTGATTAATAGCTTTGCTGTCATATAACCCAACTTTGTGCTGTACTTAATATCTTCATGTCACTGAGTATATCACCACTTCATATTTAATTTGTGAGTTCCTCATAATCTATGGTGTTTGTTTTATGGCTAGTCTTACATGGAAATAAGGGTATAACACTGTGATCCAGTTATTTAGGAAAATGATAAAATAGTAATTGGAAAGTTTCACCATTGCTTTTCTTTTTTTACCTGAAAAATGCACTTATTATCACTGCCTCAGTTCCCTCTCTGCAATTAATTTTGCTTTATTAAGAAATAGAGAGAAAGAAAGAAAAAGAAAGGACAGCTCTAGGAAAGAGGGGAAAAGGGGTGGAGGGATTGAACAAAAAGGAAAAAAATACTCATGAACATAGACAACAGCATAGTGATTGTGGGGAGTAGGGGGTACCCTACCCCCCTAAAAGAGGACAAGTGGTAGTGTAAAAATACAATAAAAGACAATTTAAAAATAAACATTAGAATAAAAGCACACTTAAAAATTCTTTTTTTTCTCCCAAAATCTTGCAGAAGAAAATTAAAGAAGTGATGTGTTTTCACATGTAAAGTGAGAAAATTTTTCTACTTAAAAAGCTGATCTTGAATTAAAACAACTGAATAAAATTAATAAAACAATTTTTAAAAGAATTACTTACAGAAAGTCTTGTAACTTTGTTAATAAAATTCATACATCTTTGGGAAAAAATGAAAATCTTCTAGAAAAGCTACTCTCATCATAAAAAACGGAGTGACTTAGGATCTAATGCCTAAGACTACTGAGAAAAGAAGTATGCAGTACACAATATGAAAAGTTCCTGGAGTTTATATAGTGATAGAATGACTTCTAGATGGCAATTCTCTGCAATATCATTCTAAAGGTAAATGAAGAAGAAAGCCCAATTTTTAATAAAACTTCATGACAAATTTTATTTACAAACAAAAAATCTTCCTAAGAACTGGAAGGGTTTAATGTAAAATATATGAAGACATAATTTATCTGAGGTACATAATATCTAGAAAATTAACTTCACATTATATTGGCTAGGATTGATAAATGTTGAGCAAAGGAACCTGAAAGCATCTATTTGCCAGAGTTCTGCATTTTAAAAATTTAAAACAGGTGATTCTTTCTTTTTCTCTGTAATGTCCAACTCCAGGCAAATGGGGTAATATAAGCATGGATTCTCATAGTTTCTTCCCTACTTCTTTTCCTGTAGTCTGAAGTTTTGCATGAGTTTCCATAAACATTAACAGATTTTCCCAGCTTCAAATATTTATTGTTTTTTTCTAAATATGTGTCCAAGGTGTTGAGCAATATTCTAACTAAAGGGCTATATTGACAGGGCCATCATTATTGATGCAGCACTTTTGCAAGAATTCTAGTGTTTTTTAAGTGCTATCAGCTTTTGCTTTGTCTGTGTTCCATTTCTGATTTTTGTATGTTGACTGGTACCAACCTCTTCAGCTTACCTCATTAATTTCATCCCCTTCATTCTGTAGTGGATTGGAAATATTTAAGACCTGTCTATTCAGACAAAAATAAATTTTGTGTCATATGTTATTGATGTAAAAATATATGGCAAGTAATTTACAAATAGTAATATAATATACAATACCTTTGTTATAAATTAAAAAACTAATTGATTTTGACCAATTGCTTATATTTAGTTTTTGTGAAATTCTCATATATTGTTTCCACAGCCAACCTATTATTGCAGTTCAAGTGTGATTAGACAAAATTTTGTGCTATTTACAGAGTAGTGAGAAACATAACATATTTAAGCTTTTTTTTACTTTTTTTTTTACTTTATTTACTTTTCTCTTGCCAATTTCTTAAGCCTTGGAAGTCCACAAAGTAAAAACTGAAGCCTCTCTTTGTAGTGATGGCCAATTTCCATTGGATAAATACTCCCATCACAACCAATGCCATGCTACTAGCGTGATATCACTGAATAGAGCACTAGGAGGGAACATACAATAAGTAACACATCGTTTCCTCTATAAAAATAATAGGCATCAATAACTCCAACAAAATAGAAGATAAGAAAATATAGTAAAATAATTAGGAAATAATGTCATAAACATTTGTTTTGATATAATTAATTTAATAACAGGTTTATTTCAATATGATTTTTAATAATAGTTGTGTTAAAAACCAGATTGAAAATTTTCTATAAATTTAACCATCACCTTTTATAAGCATATAAGAGCTGGATCTAGCACACCACTGCCTTACTATTCCCTGAGCTGCACACTCTGATGTTGAGTCCTGAAATACATTCCATCCTCAAGAATTTATGATTTCCATGTACATTTGCCACTCATTTAAAGCTTCAGTTCTGTCCTCATCTAAAATTTCTTAAGAAGTAAATCAAACTCTACTTCTAAATTTCCTATCATCCGATGATCTTGCCTCCATCGCACAATACTGACAGCTCAATTCCAGAGTACTCCTCTCAGGACTGACTCACCATGCCAAATGGAAGACATCTAAAATTTGGCTTTAAGCATACCTGGATTTGAGCCCCATCTTTTTCATGTGACCTCAGACAAAATACTGAATATCTTTAAACCACCGTTTCCACATCTGTGGAATGGAGATAGTAATTTCAAGGTTATAGAATTTTGATTAGAATTAATATATGGTCTAAAACATGCTCATAGATTATTCATAAAGGTAAGACACATCTGCCTCCTTCTCCTTTTGCTCAAATGGAACTACATTTTTTTTTTTTTTCAGAAAGGAAGAACAGGTCCAAGAGGCTTAAGAGAGAACTAGACAGTCAGCCAAAGCCTTAGGGTTTCAGCTACTGAATGAAAAAATGAGCGTATCTACTGAATATCCTTCTAGTTTATTTGTGCTCTTCTTTCTTACTGGCCACACATTTATATACAGGGTCCAGCAGAAGTAACAACATTGAGTGTGATTGGTAAGGTATGTGAATGTCTCATATGAGATAGACAGCAATTTGAATATTTCACCTAAAATGTCATATGGTGTGCTTGAGTGTGATACTGTTATATTACAGAATGACACACTTATGATTTCGTAATAAAAGGTTTTATGTAATAAAAAAGGGGTGTTGTTTGTGCTAGACCTTGTATTTTTTCTGTGTGTCACTGGATATGGCCTCTATACAGCTGCCTTTCCTGGTACTCTGCCCAGTTTGCCTGTGGCCTTGAGCCTTCACAAAGCTAACTTTGTGCTGGTTCTTGATGCACATATTCCCAGCCATTGTCCCAGTCTTTGTGGCTTATGGTACTACTGCTCCTTACCTTTGACAATACTGAGCTTCTCTGTCCACTTTTCCATGATCCCAACTTTCCCCCATTTCTCAATTGCTTGTGTTATTAGACAACTTCCAAAATTTGCAATTCCAGTGCTGGTAATACTGAAATTGGGGAATGCCTGGACAAGAAATGAAATACAGCAAAGCGCAAGAGCAGAGGTCTGAAGAAGGAGGATCTTGTTATGACTTTGACAGGAGCTAGCACAGGTCTTTCAGGAAATCAATAAAGTGCTCAAAGCTACAGTTTCCTCAACTGAAAATGAGGCATAAGATTTCTCTGGTGTCCTTCCAGCTCTAACATTTAATGATTCCATGATTCTCATTTCACTGTTGCTCTCAGCAACAGCAGTAAACAAAATATTGTCTTTCCCAGCCTATTGCTTAAGCAACCCTTAATCATTGCAAGCAACCTCAGTTATTTGTCTCATGTTTCTATGAGTTCATGTATTACAAAAGCAGGTAAGGCAAAGAAATGCCAGCAGAATTTGAGGAAAAGATAATATATGTTTAATTTTAACATATAAACTATGCTTATCTACAAAGTAAAATTTTATTTTTCCAAAGAAGTAAAAAGCAGTCTCTTGGATAATAAAAATAAATTACTAAACACTGTGAAGGTTTATCAGATAAAGCCTTTACCTAGAAATTGGAACCAGGACTTAAACTGCATATATGGAAGATACACTGCTGTTAGTTGAAAACATCATTCTACTCAGGAAGAATTAGGCAAAATAATGATAATTATGATGATAAATTCATCATAAATTAAATACATAATTAAATCAATTTCCAAGTAAAATATTTTGTTTTTTTTTTTTTACCTAAATCTAAAAGAAAAATAGGGGAAATAACCTAGTGAACTATAGAATATTGCCACCAATATACTTCATGATTTGTAAGTTAGTGGGTTCTTTATTCATCTATGTCTTTCTTACTTTATCTGCATATTTATATTGGTGTAATTGATCATTCCTCCTTAACTAATTCTTCCTTCTTTGGGATATTTTATTAGTACGCATTCTTCTAACTTTATATGATATCTCATTGGCCCCATGTTGGCAGCTCTTTTCTTTGCCACTTTCTTAAATATCATTGGTTGTGAATCCTCAGGGTTCTACTGTAGACCCTTTATTCTTCTCAACCTATCCTTCTATCCCTGGGTAAGCAAGTCGATTCCAAAATGTTCAATATCATCAGCTGAATGGTGATCTATATGTATGTTCTTGGATTTATATATGTATATATACACATATTATTACTTATATATAATATATATTATATATAATATTTGACACACATGCAGACAAATACATAGCATAACTGTGTGCATGTTTATGTGTATATATTTATAATTTACACCAGTATTCAAACATTTTGTCTATGGTGTCTGTTGTAACTTTCCTAAATTAAACTCTTTTAAACCTTTATTTCCTCTGATATTCCATGTTTCAGTACAGGTCACCCTATACTTCCAGTTGCCAAAGGTAGAAACTTAAATGTTATTTTTGACCCCTTTCTCTCATTCATTCCCCCATATTTCATCTTTTAGTAACTTGCCTTGATCTTTCACAAGTACATTTTGCTTTCTTCATCTCCAACCTTACTCCTTTGGCCTAAACTATCATTAGACATGGTAGTAGAGTGATGACATGATCACCCTGCTCAGGTCTGACTCCTGAGTGTAAGCAGAGTGAGGTTTCTCCACAGTGATCCCATCAAGCACTATTTTACTTTATTTTTACCCTTGGCCTTTATGGACTTACTTATCTATTTTATAAGAGATTAAAAAATTCACATATAAGATTTCTAACTGCTGCTCAGTACACTAGGAGTATAAATTATAAGTCATCAGTGAGGTTCATTTATGCTCCTAAGACCTTGTATAAGCTCTTCTTTCTAACTAAATTATTTTTCATTTTACCCTTCTCCTGTGATTTATATCTTAATTTTTGGCTTAGATACTATATCAATATTTCCAGAAAGTTTCTCTGAATATCCTAAAAAGGAGTTTTATGTTCTCTACAGCACCCCTATTGCACAAATTTCTCTGTATTGTATCCACTGATTTAAATACACTTGGTAATAAAAACAGCCACTATCTAGTAATATTGGCAGACTTGGCAAACAAATATACAGGAATGCTATTCAAAGTTGAAGTTCAGATTTTAAAAATTGTATTTGTACGTCCCAATATTTATAACATCCTTTAAAAATTTGTTTGTTACCTGAAATTCAAATTTAACTGGACATCTAGTATTTTATTTGACAGCCTTAATCTATAGATCTTGAAACAAACTTACCACATATTTGTTTTCAATATATATTTAATGACACAAAATGACAAATGAATTATTGTCAAATTTTATGTATTTCTTCAAAAAAATTATAATACAATTTAATATATGTATTTGGAGAGTTAGCCATGAGTGTTCCTTGCTTTATGTGACAATACAGTCATTTTATGACCTATTATTTGATTTGATTACATATATGTCACTTAGTCATAACATTAACAATGGAAAATATGCTTGCATACAAGCCATTATTAGGTAATGTAAGAACCATAGTTTGTTTATTTTTGCACTATATTTTCTTTTGTTTGTTTTTATTTTGCTAATAGGTTAGAGACAGAACCTGTCTAAACTTGCTGAGGGAAGCTTTCTTAGGTTTTCATTTCACACATCTACTCTCTGAACATTTCCCTCCATAGTACAGCTATAGTCAGAAGCATTCCAATTGCTTACAGAGGAGTGTGCAAGGGCCATCTGGTCCCAACCTGGGACCAGACTTTAGGGAATAGAGCATGATTTCCTAACTTTCCACTCTGTCACTTTGATGCATGAATACCAAAATCTCATATAGACATGCCTTGATTTTTTTCTAAATTATTGTGGAAGAAAATAGTTTTTTTTCAATTTTATAGCTTTAATGTTTACATAATGTTGTTGTTATGATTTGAAGTGTACTCCATAAAGTCCAACTTAAGAAAAGTAAAAACTAAATATAGCAGATGACCTCTATTCATAGTAAATAAAATTGTTAAAAGAAAATGATTAGAGGACTAGTAATAAATTTAAATTTACTTATACATATGGATTACATCTTTTCAGGCTATCACAAATTAGGTCAGTTGGCTTGTTTCCATTTGAGATGAGCACTAATGTTAATATAAAAGTGGGTGTTTAAATCCTACAAGATAACAAAAATAATAGATTAAGAAACTCCAAAGTTTGCCTCTGTATAAAAATCAATTAAATAACTGGGGAAAATGTGAGAATAAATTTTTTCAGAACTCTGAAAACTATCCAAAACTTACAGCAAGCAGGGAAAATTCATTCAAGAAAAGTGTCTGCATCTTGGCAAGAATAGAGAGCTATGTGTCATTTTAACTTAACCTCGTTCCAAGTCTCTATTCTCAGCTTAGTGGTAGCCTTGAAAATGACAGCCCGGATTTCATTATAGGTACAGGACAGAGCAGAACTAACCTCATTTGCAAATAATTCTATGTATTTATATTTATTTTTACATGTGTGTATATACGTATGTATGTATGTATGTTTGTTTGTTTTGCTTCTGGTGGCTATATATGGAAGACTGATTAAAAATGTTTGTCTTTATCTCACCCAACTCTGAATTTACCCAATGCTAAAGCTTCTACCTGTGAGCATTAGTCCAAAACATATGGAGGAAAATATTTTACTCACTACTACCTGAGGCAATTGATAACAAATGGAACAAACAAGAGACTAAACAAATAGACTTTTCTGTAGGGAAAGTTTGGTGAGTGAGATGCTTTGGAGAATAAGGGCTTTGAAAAACTTTGACACAGTACTTGAAATCATGGAGACCACATACATATCCATATTATCCATATTCTCAAAAAGGTCCTGAGAATATCCTGAGTGCTCACCTGTGTTTGATGTGGAAGATTAAGGAAGGATTAAAGTCTAAGGCAGAGTTTTCAATTGTCTGGCTGGGTGTTAAGTATGTGTCCTAACACATAAACAGAGGCCCTTTGCAAAGACAGAATTTTTTTTTTCATGGGGGAAGCACTTCCTAAACCATTCCCATAATCCACTATTACCATGCTGACCAAACCAGATAAAGATGTCACAAGAATTCTATAGATCAGCATCTATTATAAATGTATATGCAAAAAATCCCAAAGAAAATACTAGTAAAGAAAATTCAGAAGCATATAAAGGATAAAGAAGCATATATACCTGTGTCCCAGTGGAATTTATCCCAGAAATGCAAGGTTGGTTCACCATATCAATTGATGCAACATATGATATTAACAGAATTAAAAAAATAATAATATCAATTGACACATAAAAATCATTTGGCAAAATCTAACAGCCTTTTATGATTAAAAAAATTCCTCTAGGAATAGAAACTAGAGATATAACTAAGAATTAAAAAAAAACTTTCTCAACTTTTATAAAGGACATCTATGAAAAACTTAGTTTACATAATACTTAACAGTGTAAAAAACACCTTTCCATTAAGACAAGGAATGAGTCAAGGATGTCTTGTCTCCCACTGCTATTCAATATTGTACTGAAAACCTTAGCCTAGGCAATTAAAAACCATCCACATCAAAAAGAAATAATAAAATTATCTCTACTTGTAGATAGTATGATCTTTTTTTAATGTTGTTCAAGTATAGTTGCCTCCACATACTCCCTGGCCCCACCCATACCTGCCTCCCACCCTCAAACCTACCCTCTTTGGCTTTGTCCATGTGTCCTTTATGCTCCTTGATGGCTCTTCCCCTATTATCCCTCTTCCCCCTCCCCTCTATTATCTCTATTTATAGATAATATGATCTTAAATGTAGAAAATTCTGAAGATTCTAACATTAACATATCTAAAACAATTAAATAATTAGAAATAAATTAAAGACTTGTACAATGAAAATTGCAAAACTTTGTTGAAATAAATTAAAGGCATAAATAAGTGAAAAGGCACCCTGTATTCATAGATTGGAAAACTTGATATTGTAATGGTAACAATGGCAAACCAAAAACACTAGAGGAACCCTCAGAGTCCCTGACCACTGCCTTGGGAAATGGGTGTTTGAGTGACCAAGGCTCCCCTGTAGCAACAACTGTTAAGTGTGGGGCTAAGTACCTCCAGCCAAGCAGGTAGCCTATGCTTCTGTGAAGAAGGCAGGGCAAAAAGTTAGGATTTTGACTTTGTTGGGGCTGTTGGACACTGGTGTCTAAGTGACAATAATCTAAGACCCTTACAAAGGCAAGCTGTTGTCATTAGGGGCATTTAGGACAAATGTGATCACCCATATTGGAAAAGTTTGGTACTTCCATGGGTGGGATCTTTTAGGTTATTTCTGGTGCCAGTAATGGTGGTCCCCACAGCTGAATACCTTATAGGTACTGAAATTTTGGGGTGGCTTGGAGCACAAAACTTCTCCACAGCCTCAGAGGATATGCCCACATACAAGAAAAGATTGGAGACTTACCAGTGGAGTTAATTCAGTCTTTCCAGCCACCTAAGTTGTTCAAGCCCTGAAGAGTTACTCAACAAATGCAATTATCACCTGTGAGGCAGAGAAAAACACACTACTTTGCTAGTTCATGATTTGCTTCAGACAGGAGGGTTTTATACCACATCATCACAGTTTAAAAGCCTGGTCATGTTGGCAGACAGTAGACAACTATAAATTAAATAATTAGATGCCATTTTTGGCCTTGAATCTTTACCATAGTTGAAGTGGTGGCAATCTACCAATATGCTGTTACTGATCTGGATAATGCCTTTTTCTCAATCTCATTGCTAGATGAAGATTAGGACCAGTCTGTGTTCACTTGGAATTTAGTAACAACTCCTCTGAAATATGCCACAAATGGGTAAGGCTCAATCCACAACCAGCTCAATTATCTTGAGAAGTACTTGTCATCCATTATATTGATGATATTCTCATTGCCAGAACAAGCTGACCTGACCCTATAAAAGTGATAGAACTATGACATGAGCAACCTGGGCTGTCAATACTAAAAGATCCAATGACCTGCTCAACAAGTGCAGATTTGAGAAACCACCTGGTTTGGTAGATAACTTCTTATAAAATTAATCAGAAGTTGCCATCCATAGCAGTCCCCACCAACAAGAAAGAGGCTCAGCAGCAGGCAGCTTATTTGACTATGAGGGAGAGCTTGTACAGATTTGAGTACTTTTTGGGCCCTTGAATCAAATTTGCCATTAAGGACAGATAATTTTGAACAACAATCCCAGAAAAAGCAGTCTTTAGAGGTCATGAAAGACACAATGCCACAGTCTGGCCATTGGGGCAAAGGGATCCTGCTAGCACCATGGGTCCTGATGACTCTTTTCATGCAGGTCAGAGCCTGTGGCAACAAAAGACTGCTATCAAGTGGCTCCCCCAGGTTTTGAATAGATAAACTACCTGAGGTGGCCATCAGATGCATCTCAAGTCCAGTAATAGCTCCTAGTCTACTATTAGGCCCTATTGGAAATGGAATGCTAGGCCACTGATTTACAATATGTGACCTTAAGAACTGAGCTACCTATTCACATGGGGATACTCACTAATCCCAATGATAAGATAGAGCATGTTCTGAAAGCTCTATCAGTAAATGAATACATTCAAGATCAAGGCAACCAGGGCCCCAAAAGATTAGCTGACTCAGTTGAACAAGTAACTGCCTTGCTGGAAGGAACTGAATGGCCTATACCAGGTGCTTCTTCCCACTAGCTGAGTGGGGCCCAGAATTTGAAAATGGTCCAGCTGATATAATGAGTTGGTTCATGGTGGATCCCTGAAACTTAAAGAGGATGGAGCCCAATTGGTTACTACAGCCATCTGCTCCAAAATAACCCCATTTTAAATGTCAGCAGACAAGGACACTCTGCCCCATGGGCGAGCTCTGTGTTGTAGTGGCAGCTGTGAACCCTATCCATTACCACTTATTTACAGAGTCATAGTTGTTGTAAACTGCTAGCCATATGGCCCAGTGACTTGGGGAATAATTATTAGACCATTAATGGCTCCCTGTGTCAAGATAAGAACTATTAAAACAGCTTGCAAAATGAGAATGATGTCTTTTGAAAGAGAACACGGATGGAATTTACAAGTCAATCAAGCATGTGCTCAACAAATCACTACAACATCACATCGGGTCCACCTCAGACAGAACATGGAAGTGCATGTTAAATGTAAGAATGATCCAAATCATGAAAACTCCCCTAGAAGAGATAAAAAAAAAAACAAATAAGTTACATAGTTCTAGACTCATTCCACTCAATGCAATGTGGCAACCTGGGCCACATCACCAGGGACATGGAATCCATGAGAGTGTGTCAAACTGACCATCACATTGAAATCTAGTCACCAGTTATGAATTCGGCTGGTGCTTCACACTATGGACACATATATTAGATATGGGGCTACCGTTCCAATGTGCCATAGATATGGGGAGTAATATTGTGGTTTTAAGAAAACACCTTTGCCATATTTTAAAATGTCCAGCAAGTTTTCAGTCTGATCAAAGACTTTGCTAACTACACATCAGTGGATGTGCTTACACAGCATAAGTTGGATGCTTCATGCTCCCTACCATCCCCAGGCAAATGGGGTAACAGAATGATAGGAACTGCAGAGTCATCGGGTGTTTCCATATGATAGAAATCTGATAAGAAAGGTCAAATAGTTCCTTTAAATTCTGTGAACATGTGTACATCAAGATTGGTGACAACTTCTTTAATAAAAGTAACTGAGTTTGGAGGCTAGCCGCAGAAAGTTTCTATGGAGCATAAGAAAGGATAATAACAAAGTACTCGAGATGCATGTGATCTTGTCCCCTATGGGTTTCTGAGTTCCTGGGAGAAAATATTATTGGTACTCATTGGTCCACATAAGAGATATAGAGTTCAGATGAGGGGAGGGCTAGACAAATTAAGAGAACAGCTAAACTATGTCCATGGTTGGAATATTGAAGCATATGAGACTAAGAGATTCCTTTCTCTGGGAGCTTCCATGAATTGACGAATCTGAATGGGAAGGTTGAGCTCTGTTCCAAACAAACTACAGAATTGCCCTCAAGGAATTTGAGATAGAGTAGGTGCTGAATATCCTTTTCTGTGAAGACTGGGATGCCTATGAACTTTTCCCAGTGGTGTGGAGAGATACTTCCTTGTCTTAGTTAGGAATACTCTTTTAGAGAGACTGACTAACACTGCCTAATTAGGGATGTGCTAATCCAGAGCCCAGAGATGAAATCTTGACATTTTATATCCTAATGGCTTTATTGCTTTAATAAGTTTTATCTTAAGAAGAGTATTTCTAAATATAGGTATCACTGAACAGTAATTCTAATTATAGTGAATAAAACTACTTAAACTCAGACAACAGTGACATACAGGAGCATTTCCAATCACAGATATAACAATTAAAAACTATTCCTCCTTTACAATATCCATCTACAAAAAGAAGAAAAGAGGAAACAGGAGGAAAATAACTACATAAAATTGTTTTCTATTCTATTTCACTTTCTGTTTATGTGGGACAAAATGGTAAATATCTATCTTAAGCTTAGGTCATATTCATTTCTCCTTGCACTATAGTTAATATTAACAGTTGATACTTTTCTGTAAGGCAGACAGTTATTGCATTTGACACAATAACTGTCACATATTAAAATAGTATTATCCAATTGTCAAAAATAGAATGATAAAATTCCCAAAATAAATGTATTAAAAGAAAAAGAAGACCACTTACCAGAGTACAAAATGAAAATGAGAAAAGAGAAAATTGAAGTGGAAATATATTTCTCCACCTGTTTTTCAAATGACTTCATTTTTATGTAAATATTCTTATCCTACTCATTCTTAAAAATTGTGTAAGACAGCAGTGGAATGGACAGCCTTTGAATGAAGATATGATGATGTTTTTTTTATTAAGCCTGTTATTATAGGAAAAATTGCATTAATCTTTTGAATCAGGAAACTAGGAATAAAATTCAATGAAATCTTAATGTGTTTATATTCCAGAAATGCATTTTATCTTATGGTGTGCACACACATTCTAAATTAAGACAAGTTAATTAAACTGAAGGACTTCAGGAACTTAGTGTTCTAATAATATCTTCACTAATTTGCTTTTTAAAAATTTTCAAAATGCGTTTCACTGTGTAGCTCTGAGCTTTACTTTGCTACACTCTGTTTTGGGGGGAAAGCTTTGTTTATTGTTGTCTTATTTTTCTTGTGCCCACCTACTCATGCTTACTATATTCATTATGGGAAAATGATATGATGCATTGTGTGGACTTAGACCCATCTAAATAATGAAAATGGTGGCTCATTTTAACATCTTTTAGAGACTAATATTTCCTCAGTGATCAGACTTTATTGCTGTATAATAATTTAATATTGTTGACATGTTAATATTAAATGGTTAGTGTGGTGTGGTTGGCTTTTCATACGTATAATTTTCATTATTAGAGACTTGATCAGTTACATTATAGTTTTTTTTTTTTCCATTACATAATGGATTTGAACCAGGCATTTATGGTGAATAAATTCCAGTGTAGACTATTCAGGAGGCTTGTGGCTAGTTTTATCTCTCTCCCTACTTATGGCACATAATCATCCTTGAATTAAGAGAACATGGACTTATTTTTTAATCTACCACTTATTACCCTCAGCTGTTACATATTGTCATTTATAGGTGTCTGAAACACTATTGAATTTCATTCTAAGCAAATTATTTTTAATGTGAAAGTTCCATATGTAGATTTTAACATTTTATTGTGAAAAAAATGTTATAATATAAATTATGTTTTATTCTCACTTGTATTTGGAAATTTTATTTGTGTATTTGTGTTTGTGCATGTGTGTGTCCTGGTTATTCAAAGATTCAGCCTCCTTGGAATAATGTTCATTAATATTTACTGCCTATTCCCTGGGCAATACATTATATCACTTAAGCCCCACAGCAAATTAAAAGGGTTTCAGGAGTTTGACATTTGATTCCAGATTTTTAGCAATAATACAAGAGTTCTTGTGTGTGTGAAGAGCTCTGATTGCTTCTTCTTCATGGTTAATCTTCATTTTGATTTTGATTTTTCCACTATCTGAGCCGAAATCTTCAAATTATTCTTTTTCTCTTCCACAAAACACCAAGCTAAGCCTTCCTTTTGGGATATTGAATATTGACTGCTCTGAGTGAATTTGTTCAACTACTGTGTGTGTCCCCAGGTTAATTTGATTGCTGAGAAAGTCTTCTCCACTTGCCTGGAAGTTGAATGTGTCTTAAAGGCTTAAAACATTTTCCAAAATTTGATTCCTCATTGATAAAGTATTCTTCCAGGGTACCATTGAAGTCCATCACTGCCCAGTCTTTGGCTGGCAGAACAGACAGGGTGAGGTGGTGGTTATGGGAGGAAACTTTGGAGGGGTAGTTATGAAACATTTTGGGTGATAAGGCTCCAGAGCTTGTTCCTAGAGCATGGTCTATATATCTAGTTTTATTTTTAATCCTAAATTACATAGAACATTTAGTAACAAATTTTAAGTGTGTTAAATTGATAGTCTACATGTTGAAATAGAAAACTCAAAGTTACATTTCCCCCCTTACATGTATAAGGGAAAATAAACTACCTCACTGTTGTGTTTCTTTTTTTTTTATTAGTATCACACTGTATTATAGAAAGTTATTTCCTATGATGCATCTTACTCCAACTCCATTTCAAAATATAGGCAAAGAGAATAAATATCACAATTGGGGGCATAAGTATAAAAATATGATAAAAAGAAATATTTAATCTATTTTAGTGATTCTTTATTCTACTCTGAAAGTAAATTAACAGAATGTTGTTTTATTAAATTTTTCCAAAGATAATCCTTAATGAGAAGAGTGAATTCCTCAATTTGTAGAATTTATTTTCAGATTATCTCATGGAAGTTAGGTTGGAGAAAGGAAGGGGAAAAAGAAAGAAAAACACTTCTAATTATTTTACAATTTGCTTTAATTTAAATCATAGTCTAATTTGTTGTCACAATAGATTAAGAAAGGCTACACAAATAAATGTAATGAATTCAGTGTGTTTCAGAACCGCGGGCTAAAACTAGATTTATTATAAGCATGCTCTATATTCAGCTATATAATTGGAGAAAAAAGAAATGCATTCTTGAAGTAGTAAACATAAACTAGTATAAATATAAAATTAAACAAATTCAATTTAAACTAGTTGTACAGGTATTCTAGTCCATATTATAAACAGCAATGACCCTATTTCATTTTATTATTTTAGCAAAAATTAAAACTTTAGTAATACTGCATTGATTTGTGCCTAATCTGGAATAGCCTTTTTTTTATTAATATCATAGTAAACCCCAGGAAATGGGGCCATAGGCCACAGATTAGTGCCAAAATACATATGAAGCCAGTTGATTTTACTTATTAAGACCATACAAGGTTCCTAACCCTGTTGTGTTGAACAAACACAGGGCCAGCTGGCTCACAGTCATTCATTCATACAAACCTGTTTGCTCATATCTGTTAGCAACTTTTCCTTTCATCAGGGTCAGAACAATCCAAACCATTTAGGGACCTGTTGGTGGCAAGCAGGATTGAGTTAGCAGACGGGTGTGCAGAGCAAGTGTGCCATTATCTGCCACCCCAATTGGGTGCTAACCAAAGCCAGCTTCTAGCAAGTGTGTGCACCAGCACTGTAAAACAGCACTTGGAAAGCTGTCACACAAAAATGAGGTGCTCTCAAATAATTTCATATGCCCTACAAAAATTGGTTGGCCATTTGAATAGCAGCACTCACTTTGAATAAAAAACACATCATAGGGGAGGGAGCTGGGTTTTCTTGTTTGTTTGTTTGTTTGTTTTTCTTTTTTTCAGAGTACAGTATAAAAGACAGAAAACAGAATTTATAATTCAAAACATCAACAATTTTTCACTCAAGTGACATAACAGACCAAAGAAGCCTTCAAAAACACACAGGTACTGTCATCTATGTTAGCAGCAGCCACTTCACATACATTTTAAAACAACTGAACCCAGCATTTATTTCTCCTTTGTTTCTTATTTGGTTTTGTTTTCTTTTTCTCCTCCTGGGAAATCTGTAACCCAATTTTGATTATGTTTATAGCTTTCCCACTGTAGCCCTGACTTCTCTGTTATAAAATGGAATGTTTCTATTACATAGGAAAGGGTACTATTGGGATTTCCAACCAGGCCAGTGGAACATTTACTAAAAATGTCACAGAAATGATTATTTTAAAAATAAACTTTGAAGATGAATTTCTGTGTGTAAATACTGATATGGCAAACATAGGTTTATGTCACAATTTACCTGTGAAATCCTTCTCAGAAAAGGAATTTTGTTTTAAATTTATGAATAAGTATAAATTTCTCTTTCTTACCCATAGTTCTTGGCAACTAAATTATTCACCTTTCTTGGCATTGTAGAACTTGGTATTTTACAAAGAATTCTAAGATGTCCAGGTCACCCATTAGAAAGTAAATATCAGAGATGCCATAAACCTAGTTTGGTGGCACCATAGGGTACAGCTACCCTTGTCTTCCTTCAGGAACAACCTCATGTTGGGAATTAATTTAACTGGCAATCTCCAGCTTCTACAAGTTAAGGACCCATTGCAGCTTTCCTGTTGAAGGTAGCCTTTGCCCAAGTCTCTCCCAGCCAATGATGAGCACAGAGATCTTATTAGATTCATGCTATTTCTGAGTTCCATCTCACTGGTCTAGAGATGCTCTATAGGCTGAGGTTCTTCTTATACAATCCTACCTTCTTCCCTTTTTTCTTTCACAAATGTTAGAACTGCATAGAGCCTGGTTTGCATGCTTTCCTTACCTATGTCTTCTCCCTTTCCCCTTTATCTTTCACAGCTATTTCCTCTTCTCAAAATCTATGAATGAATATTTAATTCCATCATGGCCTCTGCTTTTCTGGAGGACTCAACACGCGGTCAGATCTTCTCTCCCCTTGTAGTTACTTCAGTCATTCTAAAAATTCATTTTTCTAATTGTAAACTACCTAACATGAGAGAAGCCAAATTTAAAATGCAGGTAATTATGATACAGATAAACAACTATTTAACAGTTTAAAACTGACTTTGATGTTAAAAATTTTACTCAGAGTGCGGCCATTCATTTAACATATATGAAATGTTGTATCACACACAGCACAGATGAACTACTAGCACCATCCTCTTGTCCCTACTCTACCTACTCATCCTACTGGACTTTCAGGCAAATTTAATTCAAATAAGTACTTAGAAAGTATTTCCATTATCCCTTCTTAAACTGGAAATACATCTTTTCAATCACAGCCAAAAAGAAATATTTTTTCATTGTCTTAATTTATTTGGCAAGTCTTTTCTATAATAATTCTATATAATATTAATATAAATTCTCAATTACTAAACATTCTCTCTCAGAGGAGTTAATGACCTATTTTCCTCAATTTCTTGAATGTTTATGTTTAATCCAATAATATCTAGTATGTCATAATGCTATTTGTTGCCTTATACATAAACTACATTAGCCTATGTAATCCATTTGAATCCCTGACTAATTTCTTTCAGTGTTCTTCAGCAATAACACACATTTCAACCTCACCCCCAAGATATCGCCTATGGTTCTGTACATTCTGACTTCTCTCTTTGTTCTTTAATTATTATTTCATTCATTACCAAAACATTAATTATTTCTACTTTAAGTTCCCACCATTTTACAAGTTTCAATGACACAATTATAACTCTTTTTCCTATCATAGTGAGATAAGCTGCAAGTAAGTCAAATTCAAAGGTTTTAAAAGAAAAATATTCATAGTACTGTTGTAGAGCCTACATTTCACAAATATCGGCTTTATCTGATATCTAACCTTAACAAACTATTTCTTGAGTTTTTTAATAGTAAAATGAATGCAAATTTGAATTTTTCTCAAAATTGCTACTTGCTAATTAGTGACATAGAAACATATCTTATGATCTAACCTTTAACAGGAACCTAATCAACAAAACATGACCCACACATATGATGCCTTCAAGAGACCCACCTCAAGATAAAAGACCTACACAGACTGAAAGTGAAGGGCTAGAAACAAATTTTCCAAGCAAATGGACAGGGAAAAAAAGCCAGGGTAGCAATACTCATATCAAACAAAATAGACTTCAAAAGAAGAGCCATAAAGACAGACCCAGAAGGTCACTTCATAATAGTCAAGGAACAAATCCACCAGAAGACATAAACGTTGTAAATATATATGCACCCAACACAGGAGCACCTAAATACATAAAGAAAATCTTAGAGGACTTCAAGAAAGATATTGACAGCAACACAAATACAGTAGGGGATTTCAACACACCACTGACAAAAATGGACAGATCTTCCAAACAAAATATCAACAAAGATATTTTGGCATTGAACAACACTCTAGATGAAATGGACTTAAGTGATACATATAGAGCCATTCATCCCAAAGAAACTAAATAGACATGCTTTTCAAAGGTACATGGAACATATCCAAAGATAGACCACATGATAGGACACAAAACAAGCCTCAACAAATTCAAGAAAATTGAAATCATACCAAGCATTTTCTCCAACCACAAGGGACTGAAACTAGAAATGAACCCCAAGGGGAAAAACCCAAAACACTCAAAATCATGGAGATTGAATAGCATGCTATTAAACAACGAATGGGTCAAGAATGAAATTAGGGAAGAAATAAAAAAGTTTGTGGAAACAAATGAAGAAGAAGCAGAAAGCCTGAACAGACCAATAACAGCAGATGAAATTGAACCAGTAATCAAAAAAACTCCTGATACACAAAAGCCCCAGAGAAGATGGTTTCACAGGATTATTCTAAAAAGCATTTAAGGAAGAGCTAACCCCTATCTTTCACAGACTATTCCAAAAAATCCAAAATGCAGGAAGACTTCCAAACTCTTTCTATGAAGCCAGCATCATCTTAATCCCAAAACCAGATAAAGACACAACAAAGAAAGAAAATTTCAGGCCAATATCTCTGATGAACATAGATGCCAAAATCCTCAATGAAATTTCGGAAAACAACATCCAACAATACATAAAAAATATAATACACTATGACCAAGTGGGATTCATCCCCAGGATTCAAGGATGGTTCAATATTTGCAAATCAGTAAATGTAATGCATAACATAAACAAAAGCAAAGACAAAAGTCACATGATCATATCAATAGATGTGGAAAAAGCATTCGATAAGGTACAACACCCATTTATGATAAAACACTCAGTAAAGTGGGAATAGAGGGTTCATTCCTCAACACAATAAAGGCCATATATGGGAGGCCTGCAGCCAATATCATACTCAACAGGCAAAACTAAAATCCTTTCCACTAAGATCAGGAATAAGACAAGGATGTCCACTTTCACCATATCTATTCAATATAGTATTGGAAGTTTTAGCCACAGTGATTAGACAAGAAAAGAAAAGAATAGGCATCCAAATTGGAAAGGAGGAAACAAAACTATCATTGCAGATGACATGATAGTGTACATGGAAAATCCTATAGACTTGGCCAAAAAGCTGCTTGAACTAATAAATGAATTTGGCCAAACAGCCAAAAGTCAATATCCATAAATCAAAGTCATTTTTGTGTACCAACAATGAAAGAGCAGAAGCAGAAATCAAGAAAAAAATCCTATTCGGTATAGCAAAAAGAAAAATAAAATACCTAGGAATAAACCTAACCAAGGAGGTAAAAGACCTATATGCAGAAAACTGCACAACACTGAAGAAAGAAATCAAGGAAGACAAAATAATGGAAACATATACCGTGTTCATGGATCGAAGGAATTAATATCATCAAAATGTCCATTCTACCCAAAGCAATTTACAGATTCAATGCAATACCTATTAAAGTATCATTGGCATATTTCACAGACATAGAACCAACTTTTGGTTTGAAAATTGAACTAAGTTTGAAAATTTATATGGAACCATAACCGACCCCAAATACCTGCTGCAATTCTGAGAAAGAAGAGCAAAGTAAGAGGGATCACAATACCTGATACCAAACTGCATTACAGTCCACTGTAATCAAAACAGCCTGGTACTGGCATAAAAACAGGCACATGGACCAGTGGAATAGAACAGAGAGCCCAGAAATAAATCCACTTCTCTACAGTCAATTAATATTCAAAAAAGGGGGCAGCAACATTAAATGGAGTAAAAATAGCCTCTTCAAGAATTGGTGTTGGGAGAACTGGACAGCTATTTGCAAATAAATGAAACTCGAGCACCAGCTTACACCATACAGAAAAATAAATTCAAGGTGGAGAAAAGATTTAAATATAAGCCATGACACCATTAAAATCCTAGAGGAGAACATAGGCAGGAAAATCTCAAATATTTCATGCAGCAACATTTTTACTGATATGTCCCCTAAAGCAATGGACATAAAGGAAAAAATTAACAAATGGGATCGCTTCAAAATGAACAGCTTCTGCATGGCTAAAGAAAACAGTATTAAAATAAAAAGAGAACCAATCGTATGGGAAAACATATTTGTCAGTGATACCTCAGACAAGATTTTAATCTCAAAAATATATAAAGAACTTACACGACTCCACTCTAAGAAGACAAGTAACCCAATTAAAAAATGGGCAAAGGACTTGAACAGACACTTCTCCAAGGAGGACATGAGAGGATCCAGAGACACATGAAAAGATGCTCAATATCGCTAGCTACCAGAGAGATACAAATTAAAACCATGATGAGATACCACTTCACACCAGTCAGAATGGCCATCATAAACAAAGCAATAACCAACAAGTGTTGGAGAGGTTGTGGAGAAAAGGTGACCCTAGTGCACTGTTGGTGGGATTGCCGACTGGTACAACCACTATGGAAAACAGTATGGAATTTTCTCAGAAAACTAAAAGTGGATCTAACTTTTGACCCAGCAATTCCACTGCTAGGATTATATCCTAAGAACTCTGAAACACCAGTCCAAAAGAACCTGTACACCACAATGTACATAGCAGCACAATTCACAATAGCTATGTGTTGGAAGCAACCTAGGTACCCATCAGTAAATGAATGGATCAAGAAACTATGGTACATTTATACAATGGAATTCTATGCAGCAGAAAGAAAGAATGAGCTCCTACCCTTTCCAACAGCATGGGTGAAAGTGGAGAGCATCATCTAAGCGAAATAAGCCAGGAGGGGAAAGACAAATACCATATGATCTCACCTTTAACAGGAACCTAATCAACAAAACAAACAAACAACCAAAATATAACCAAAGACACTGAAATTGAGAACAGACTGACAGTCACCAGAGGGGAGAGGGGAAGGAACTTCAGGGGTAAAGGGGAAGGGTTTACAGGAACAAGTATCAAGGACACATGGATAACACACTTGGGGGGTGGAAATGGGAGGGAGGTGGGGAGGGCTTGGACGGAGGGCTGTGTTGAGAGTAAATGACAGAAAACTGTACAAGAACAACAATTTAAATAAGTAAAATAATAATAATAATAATAACAATAATAATAATAATAATAATAATAATAATAATAAAGAATACTAAGAAGCCAAAAAATTTATTAGACTGAACATACAGTTCCTAAAGATACTGTAGACAGTTTGAGATATTATTGAACCAAAAAGATCTCCCCAGCTTCTTGGATAGTATTCTACAGTAAAACTACAAGGCATTAACAACGGCTCAAAAGAAAAAGTGTCTGACACCAAGAGATATATGAAAACAAAACTAAATCATAAAAGTTATTCCATCTTTATTTCCACTTTAGGGTTTTTTAAAACATAGAAAAAATAAAGGTAAAGTAGTTTAATTTTTTAAAAAATATTTCACCAGAGGGGAGAGGGGAGGGAATTTCAGGGGTAAAGGGGAAGAGTTTGGAGCACCAAGTATAAAGGTCACATGGACAAAACTAGCGGGGGTGGGAATGGGAGGGGGGTGGGGAGGGCTGGGGCGGTGGGCTGGAATGGGAGCAAAAGACAGAAAACTGTACAAGAACAATTAAAATAAAAAAAAATATTTCTCTTCAAGTCTCTCTCTCTCTCTCTTGCTCTTTGTTTCTCTCTGTCTTTCTCCCCCACTCTCTCCCTCTCTCACATGCTCAAGAACTTCCTTTGTTTCCCTTTATTACTCTTTAAAATCAATGAAAAATATATGTTGAGTTGAGGATTAAAAAATATTTAAAATGATACTTATGACATTATCTGCAACAGTGGACCAGATTGTTATGGAAGACCTTTATAGAACATTTAAGGATGAACTGCATCTTATGCATATTCTTGTGTACATGGAACATTATCAAAGACGAATCTTGTACAAGGCAACAAATCAAGTGTTAGTAAATTTTAAAAATATGAAATTATATCTACCATTTTACTTGACCCCAATTGTAAGAAAGTCAATATCAAGTATCAAGAAAATAAAACAGAAACAACAGAAGTAACTGCAAATGAACCAACAGTTTTTTAAACAAACAATAAATTAAAGATACTAACAAAAAACACAGAATCTACTTTGAGACACATGAAAATACAAAAACAACTTAACTAAATCTGAGGCACAGCAAAAACACATATAGAAGAAAATGTATACATTTTAGGACTAACTCAAAGGAGAAAATATGAAAAACACATTTAAAATACCAAACAATTCATGTAGAAGAATAAATAGAACATATATCAGGCAAGAAATAAATATGATTGGGACACAAAGAAGAAGCCAATGAAACTAATGCTAATTCTTTGAAAAAAAATGTTTAAAATTTACAAGCTTGTAACTTGTCAAGCAGAAAAAGACAAATAAATAAACAAAATTTCTTTTAAAAAATTTGTTAACTCACACCACAGATAAGAATCATTAAAAAATCTGTGAACAATTACTTGCAGTTTCACCTGCTCCAACACTCACAGGAGGAGGAGAAGTGGCAGGGACTGGTAAGATTCCCACATGGGATCACAGTCATGGTGTTACCTTGGTTGGTCTGCCCTGGGCAGCCAAACCGACCTGAGGCTGCACACTGCTCATTGACCTCAGACCTCAAAGAGTAGGTTAGAGCCACTGTCTATAGTCAGTGAACTGTTTTAATATAGGATTTCCAAATGCCTAAGTCTAAGAAATTCTGGAGATGGTTGGACAACATCCTGCTCTCTCAACTCTCTTCACTCAAGTAAAGTTAATAGCGGACAGTATCAGAAATGTGGTGCGTGGTTACCAGACTTCTAATGCCTGTATTGTGCTGTCATGAGAGAAGTGAAGTAACTTCTTCAACATTCTATTCCATGGCGCTCTTCCTTTAAAAGACTTACCAGTAAACAACACAGGTCTTTCACCTGCTCACTTACAACACCTCCATAAATATACAAAGATTTCCAACACAGCACTCCCCATGAAAACAAACAAACAAACAAGCAAAATATAACAAAAGACACTGAAATTGAGAACAGGCTGATAGTGACCAAAGGGGAGAGGGCAGGGAATTTCAGGGGGAAAGGGTGAAGCATTTGCAGGAATAATTATAAAGGACACATGGGCAATAACAAGGTGGGAGGAAACAGGGAAGGGAGGTGGAGAGGGCTGGGGTGGCGGGGGGAAGGGAGAAAACTGTACTTGAACAACAATGAAAAAAAGAAAAGAAAAATTCAGTGTAAATTTTCTTTTCATATACAACTTATTCTCCATATCATTGTCACAGCCCATATTTCAATTTTATTGAAATTTACTTGATTGCTTTTATGAAATCTTTATTAATTTCACACCAGATAATTATTCAGCTAATATTTATTACTTTTATTCACTTATTCAACAAACATTTATTGCATCTTTATGTGTTGAATGGATAGTAAATATATTCTCTAAATTAATAAAGCTTATAGTCAATAGGCATACACTAAACAAATATGTAATTTTTTGATAGATTTTTCCTAAGATAAAGGACAGAAATTAAATATGACGGGCCATAATTAGATACATAGTCACAAAATTTCTCCGTGGGAAAATATTTGTCACCCAAAGAATAAAATTTTATAAAATATAACACCCAGAAACATCTATAAATAGACATATATTACATCTCTATATAACTCCTTTTGCTTCAAAAACTGGGCTTCAATTCATCACTATCAATTAGCAAATCTAAAACATTATTGTAGATTAAAATATAGCTACAAACAACCAGCCAGTCTCTCCATCTGCTCACATATACCTCTCTCCAATGTGACAGATGGAAGATTGTGGGTAATTAATTGGAAAGCAGGAGGATAAAAACACAGGAGGGTATCTTTTGGCATCTTTTCCCTGTATGGTCCTCTCACCTGACTACTGCTACCACTGCCACTTTTCAGCAGGGGCAGAAATTTTTCCAACAGCTCTCACAAGAGCTTCCTTTCTACCTGCTGTTCAACCGAAGGTTTGGTAAGATTCCTTCACTCTCATTCTTATTCTCTTCTCCAAGCCCATACCTTTTTTTTTTTTTTTTTTGTATTCCAACTTCTCTATCGTTTATCATTTATGTTGTTAGAGAGTTAGAAAAGATGTACCCCTATTTTGGTTCTATTATTAACAATTTAGGTTGTAAGTCTTCTTCAGTCAATAGGTACACATACCTTTCTATAATCGAAGGATAGCAAGGAAGATTTTATGGATTACCAACTTATTCCTCTGTTTTTTTATTATTTGTTTGTTTGTTTTTGTTTTGTTTTTGATAAGGCAGGAGGTCTAGAAATTTATCCTAACTTAACTTTCATAGCTAGGCAATGCAAACCTGACCTAAAACCATTGTCTCCCTATTTTATGAATGAGATGATCAGGCGTTCCGGTTGTCTGAGAGGGTCGTTGTTTACTAATATTCTGTCTACTAAGACTGGGTTTATGCCTAAAAATAATCACTAAAATCACTTTTACCCTTATGAATCTCCCAGTTTGGAGCATGTAATATATGCTGCCTCTACACCGATTCCATTTACTTTTCCACTGCAATGGACACATAAAGAATACGGTTTTGTAAATATGTTTTTGTGGTATATAAACTAGTTTTTATTTCTAACTTGGTAATTTTATGTCAACATTTTTTTCTTTCAGTTACATTTATTCAGTCACTCAAATCGTCTTTTCAACAAGTTTTATCAGTCTGTCGATGCCTTCATAAATAGCTTAAACAAATTTTGACAGTCTCGATATATGTTTGTATGAAAGTCATCATTTTAGTTTTTGGAAAAATGTACCTGGAAACACTTCATGTGTTCTGTACTGTCTCTATTGATAACTCTCTAGAATTAAGGAGAAATTAACTGGTTGAAAAGCCAAAGCATAAAGGAAATCATCTCTTCAGTATATTTATTATATTAAAGAGCAACTAAACATGCTTTACCATTCCATGTCTATTATTATCCATTTTTATAGGCTGCCTGTTTGTTGGAGTTTTCTGTTAGCCCTCCATTCAAAGTTAATCATATTATACAATGAATTCATTTATTAAAATTTTTCAATGCAAGACAAACTTATTTATAGTTATTGTCTTTTTTTGTCATTTTTATATAATTTGGACAGAAAATTAAATATAAGGATATATTACCTTGGTAAGTTAATTTCCTTATATCATCCAGTTAACTTTTGATCTACATTAGAGGCAGTAAATTGAAGGTAACTATACTTTCAAATTTTCCATTAAATTCTAAACTCCCAAATAATAATTTGGTTTTCCTCTCATAGTTAGAAAGTATATGGCAAAAATAAAGAGTAAATATGACAAAGGAAAAAAAACTGGCCACCATACTACATTATGCATTGATTGTGCATCAAAATGATGTAGATATTGGTGTTTGATTTGAAGGCATAGCCTTTATTAATGATAGACAAGCAAAATGTTTAAAAGTGTTCCTCCTAAAATTACATTTCTAAATTAGTAACAATATGAAAATATGATTCTAAAACCCTAAGTATTTTTCTTAAATATTTACTGTATATTTTCTGATCTGCAAGACAAGACAGAAAACCAATTAAATAATAGTTTGCAAGGCACATGAAATAAAAATATGGAACCAAAATATATGTAGTTTGAAGAACTAAAAGGAAAGCTTTAGGTAACAGTATGGTTTTGATATTAAAACACTAAATATCTTTAGCAATTTATGATAGCATTATCACAATTGAGATGTTTTTCATAAGCTAATGATTTGGAGGAAGATGAATTAAATGCTTATTGAATTGGAGGGAAAAGATTTGCAACTAAATTCAATGACTCCATTTTGATCCTACTTTGTCTTTGGTTGCTCAAGAATACATCGCTATTTGTGAATTGTTAAGCAAAGAACTTTATAGAAAGACTACTATCCCATTCACAGCTCTGGAACCTACCCTTGTGTGTGAATGCTTTCCTGTGGTTCAAAGACTGATGTCAGGGATTCCACGTGCCAACCATGCCCCAAAATATTTAATACCCTGATTATATTTGTTTTAGAGAAACAAAAACATCCATTCATTTTCTTATAGTTCTGTAGATTAGAAGTCTAAGCACAGTGTAGCTCTGGTTTCATAAAATCAAGGTATCAACAGAAATGCAGTCCTTTCTAGAGCATTCAGAAGAGAATCCACTTGCAAGCTCACTCGTGTTTGAGCAAATCCAGTTCAGTGTGGCTATAGGACTGAGGTTGCTGACTAATGGCCAGAGGTTTTTCTCAGATTCTAGAGACTGGCAGTATTTCTTGGCCCATGGCCTCTTTCTTAAGTCATCAGATCAGTAATGGAGGTTGAGTCATTTGTACACTTCGTATCTGTTTCTCTGCCTTTGCGTTCTGTCACATCTCTGTGATGCCAGACTAAGAAATGCCTTTACTTCTTTAAGGGCTCATGTGATTGGGACATAATGAATAATTGAGTATAATTTAATTATTTGAAGTCATTTTATAATAACTGCAACACCCCCTCATAGTAATATCCGATTAGTGGTTTTGGTTATATAACCAGGTGAAGGGATTATAGAACGCATCCCTAAATTTCTGTTTGCCTCAAGCTTTAAGCAGCATGTTCCACAAAATGTCACTCTATTAGTAAACCAACATTTCTCCTTGGTTGATACTGTGAATGTTGGAACAATTAATGAGATGATGGTACGTAGCCCTTTAGATTGGGAGGGGACAAAGAAGGAAAAGTTGGCACAACTATAATAGCATTGTCAGTAAAATATAATTTTGAAATGATGTAAAATACTAAATAACTTTGAAAATAAGTGATATGGTCAAAAATGTGTTCCTGATAGATGATTTATCAAAGTGTGTATAAGCCTTGGTCAGTTAGCTCATTGGTTAGAGCATCATCCTGATATTCCAAGGCTGCAGGTTCTACTGCTGGTCAGGGCATATACAAGAAGGAACCAATGAATGCATATAAGTGGAACAACAAATCAATGTCTGTTTCTCTCTCCCCCCCCTTCCTTCTTATCTCTCTCTAAAATCAATACATACAAGTTATAAAAATATGTAATGGATGAGATGAAGAGAATAATCAAAAGAGAAGCAAGCAGAACAATATTGATTGATATATACCTATGGATATGTATATACAGCAAAAAAAAAATAGAGGATGAGAGTACAAGAGTGTTAAGAATTCTGAGTAAAGGGATCAATAATTAATAATTTCCAGCTCTCTCTTCTTTTGGGTGGTCAAAAACGACCAGACGATTTGGCTGACTATAAGCCCTGAAAGACATTTTTAGCTGGAAAATTCTGTTCATAACATCGTAGTACATCAATTATAATAAAAACTTTTCCAGAAGCATTTCCTTAGAGAAATCTGGTATAGAAGTTGCATTGCTACTATGAATGCTGCTACTCAGCATTTTTTTCTTGAGAAAACATAACACTTCTTGAAATAATCTCTTTATTATAATGACATTAATAGTGTCAGAAAATCAATGTACTTACATAAATAAAAGAAGTTTAAAATACAGAAAATAGTAATATGTCAACCACAGTCTCCACTATGAAATCACATTGACAATTACAAATGTATTGAAGACAATTTTTGTTGTGGTAGTTATAGAAGAATCTCTTCTATAATTTGGTATTTTTGCAGTCAATAAAATATTTTTAATTTTATTTTTAAACTAATTTATTGTCCAATTACAGTTGACATACAATATTTTATTAGTTTGAGGTGTATGGCATAGTATCTAGACAATTATATACCCTATGAAATGATCACCTGAGGAAGTATAGTACCCATCTGACACCATACATGTAGTTATTACTTATAATATTATTGACTACATTCCCTATGCTGTACTTTACATCCCCATGACTATTTGTATAACAGGCAATTTGTAGTTCTTGATCCTTTTCACCTTTTTCACCCATTCCTCAATGCCCCTTCCACCTAGTAACCAACAGTTTGTCCTCTGTATATATGAGTTTGTTTCAGTATTTTCTATTCCTACAATATTTATTTTTAAATGTTAATTTCAAGTCCCACTAAGAAACATTTCATTGTATATGTTAATAACTAATTATTATTGTTTGCATTTCATGTATTTATGAATAGTTATTTTGTTTTTAACAGTATCAATTTTGATAATTTCAACAAATAGTTTGAAATTTGGAACATGGCTCTAAATAAATGACTTACAGTTGCATAATATTAAAGAGCTGATTATGTAGATACCTTTATTGAATTGACTATTGTTGGATACAGTATCTAGAATGACTTGTGATCTTATACATGGTTCACACATCATTATTAAATCAGCAAGTTAAATATTTGTATTTTAAAAAGAAACCATAATGTGATTAACTGTAAGTAATCAAACTTCACAGTGCTGTCTGGGGTAGTATCATTACTTTAGAGCAGTTTGCATTCAAAGAAAAGAATAATGTCATTATGGTGAGAAAAATAAAAGTATTTTTGTAGGGTTGGATGCATTATTTGAAGGTTTATTTGGTTTATTACTTTACATGTATAATTTATTTTAGAAAAATGGGAAGTGAGGTTGATGTTACTGAATATTAAAACTTGCATGCACACAATAAACACACTTGAATTATTTTTATGTTTTCATATTAAATTTCAAATTTAAATATCATTATTTTAAAAACTTATGAAGGTTTCTTATTTTTGATATGCACTACGCTATAAGAACTAATTTTATTCCTATTAAACATTTTAAAATTTAAATAATTTCACAGATGATACAATATGGATTCTCTTAATTTTAGAAAAGAGCACCGAAATTAAAATATAGAAGTAATAAATTGCTTCAGAGTAAGTAAAATAATCACATAAATCATATTTTTCAAATATGTCTATTCCAAATGTTCTGTTCTGGTCATAAAATAATTGTATTAACATCAAGTTGTACTTATGAAAACATCCTAAAATGATTTTAATATATGATAAATTTATTCTCATTGTTAAATGAAGTTTCTCCATACATACTGAATTCTTTGTATTTCCAACATATAATTTTTCACTTCTTTTGAATGATCTAAGAGACCCATTTAAAATTTCTAAATCTGTAGTGTATTTTTAAAAGAACTAATATTTTAGCCCAAGACCTTTGGCAATTACAATGCAATACATCTGCAAACAGAATGGATTCTGTTCTATGATTAACTCCAAAAATGTGAACTTCAAAAGGTTCACAGAAGATGTATTGCATTTTAGCATACATATCTGTCACGCATAAGCACTAGTTAACTAATTTGCTTGCTTTGGGGTCTTTTTTTTTCTTAGAAACTATATTTAATTCTTTGAATTCAAACTCATAAAATCTGTTGATGAGATTCAGCTTCAGAAGAATATTTCCTGACTCATAATATTTCAAAAAACACATTTCTGGAAACTTTACTATATTAAATCTTATTAATACAGAGGTCTGGAGCAATCATTATTGAGTTGTCATCAGAGTCTACAGAATATAAATCTAAACAAATGCGTCCAGTATAAAAAGAATTCTTTATTAAAACCACCTTTCTTTAAGGTTCTATTACCTCAATATGTGACTTTGGTGTGTTTAAACTGAGCTTTCCCTCATGTCACTGTAACTGGCCACTGCTTGCTTGCACTCCATTTAAATTGACACCATTAGGAATTGAGAAGAACTGCTTGGAAAAAAGTTCCTATTCTCTTAGAAAATACAATTGGTCAAACTGATCATCTCAGGTAAATGTTATTATAAAGGATGAAGCCCAAATATTCCTATGGTTCAACCAGTTAATGTTTCTCCAAATGTTTATGATTGTTTTTAATTCACGTGGCTTTACATTTTTTTAAAATCTGTTTGCCCTCTCCTTTTTAATCATTATATTTTTATCAAATTTCTGAAGATAAAATTATTCTTTCCCTGAATATCTATCTTTTAAGCAAAGTCATCTATTTAATAAAACGAACCTGTGATATATCCATTTTAGTGGTTAACTTTCTTAGGCTACTTAAAACGCTGACATTTGATCCTCATTTTGCAAAATGCACTAGTTTTTAAAATGCATTTCAAGGGAATGAAAAGGCTGAGCTTCAGAGACCCAGAGATTGTTAAATGTGATTTGCTGCAGCTCACATTACTGCAAGGTGGAAACAATGTCAGCAGGAGCAAAATCAACTTTTTATATAACTCATTGTACATAGCAATCCTGTCAGTACATAATACTGACTTTATGAGCTAATAAAGTCAGTATTAATATGTTGCCACTGTGCATAATAATTCTTAAATATAAATTTCATATTTTAAATAGGGCAATTATAATATACCTAGCTATAATAAACTCCGATTTCAACGCTGCTTATGAAATTCTAAAACTAAGCCAAGCTTATATATGTATTTCCAAAGACTCTAATGGGCAGGGAAGGAATGCCCAGTGCTATTTTATTTCAAAATAAGGAAGGCACCATATGTTTTAACCAAATGAGCAGAAGATAAAATTCATCTACCCAGCAGCAGCTGATGCACACATTGTCGTTCAGCTGAGTAAGCAGTTCTAAACTGGGACCATAGCATTAGCCAACTGTCTTTAAGGAAGGATGATGCTTTCACTAAACTGAGCTCATTGTTAGGAAAATTCTACAGCTTAGTACCTACATTTCATCATACTTCCTCCATGTTTAAAGTTTATCACCTATTTTATTGTAAGGTAAGATTATAAAACTAGACCAAGACACTTTGACAGTTTAAATTGTTCCAAATGTGTGGAATGAAAATCTAAATGTAGTGGATGCCTTAATATCAACACCCCTGATATAAAATAACTATTTATTTTGTAGATGAATGTCCAAGATTAATAGAGATCACAAAGTGTCTCTTTATATAAGCACTTGCAATAATATTAGAAGCCTCCTAATATGCTTGAGAAAATGTTCTAAAAAAGAAGCCTAATTTCACTACAAACTTACTGGTTAATTTCAAAGAAACATTAATGGTAAAGTACATGAGGCGTGTGTGACTGCAGCTAGGGTGAATTTACCTTTTGACTGATCCTCTATTGGGCAGGGCACCCAGAGGTTTCAGGTGTCAGCTCAAAATTAAGAAGAAAAAATAATAATTGTCTTCTGACTTGTCTGTGGCTTTCTGTGCTGGTTCTCATTCATTCTCAGTCCAACTACCAAGGTACGGATTAAGAATGGATTATTGTGGTTTAACTCAAGTTTTCAATTTAATTTTCTCTTTCTTCCAATGGTGTGGTTTCCTTGTACCTGATTATTGTGGAGGGTTTAGATAGAAGTGAAGTGGCTGGAGTTCAATCAATATGAGAAAGGAGTGCCTTAGGTGGACCTGGGAAAGCATTTGAAAGTGTTATTGAAGCCTGTCAGTCTCTCACCCAAAGGAGGTGCTCTCTCTTGCAGCTGTGTTACAACTCTTTTTGCTTCCTTGAAATATACTATCTATGCTATAAGACTGGAAAACTTTGTCCCAATGTGCTTGGTGGGGAGGGGGTGGACTCCGCCTACAGGATCCCCCTGGCCACCACAGATGACAATAAGTCTACCAAGACATGATCTGCTTGGGGAGGAAAAGTGGCCAATCTCTCAAAGAAGAAGGACCTAGAGCCTTTTCCTCAATGGGCTTTTATTGGGTTCATTTTGCACAGGTATACAGATAAAGCTCATTAATCATTGTCAGCAGTAAGGATCAAACAATAGATAACATACCAAGAACAAGGAGGGCTTATTCTGAGTCAGGGTCTGTTAACTAAAGGGCTACAAAACTTGGGGGAAACAAACTCATTTCCTGCTCAGACCCTTATCATTTAATTGAGAGCATTCTTAGTGAAGCAGGTTTCACAGGACTTTATATATTCTTTCTTAGGCCTGATCACCCGAGGAATCCACCCTTTCCAGCACAGAGCTGCACTGCCCTCTGTTATTGTTTCAGGCTTAAGTCAGGCAGGGGGAATAAAACAGCCAGGAGATTAGGAGACTTGTCACAGACAGAATGAGGACTCAGGCTATCTCAAAGCTGAGTGGTGAAAGTCCATCACCCCCTTTTGCTATAGCCCCCCAAGTCCTTCCCTGGGGCATCCCCATGATCATGCCTGTCTTAGGTCATCCTTCCTTTGAGGACTCTTACCCATCATTGAACCCATCAAGCATTGGGGGCCAGGCAGGCTGAAGTAAAAGGGGCAGAGGTGGCACCCCTCCCAGGGAGATAAGCTTTGTCTCCTTAGTGGCTTATAGTCCAAAGGTTGCTCACTCAGCCTTAGCCGTGTGGGGGTTACAGCTTCTGAAACCAGGCAAGGTGGTTCCCAACACAGATGTGCACTGAGCCCAGAAACTGCTGTGGTTTTTAAACATGGTGCTGCATTTAGAAATGACATGATTTCTAAGGTCGATTCCTCTATAACACTTTGCACTATAAATTAGGTTCAGAATATGCCAATTCATTAATATTTTAAACCATCAATGCATTTCATTACATAGGTTCAAAAATAATGCCACCTCTTTGAATACCTGAAGAAAAATCTTGACCAGTTCCACTGGGCCTCATTTCTTCCTGAATTCAGTTTTATTATTTTTCTTGTGTCTAACCTAGTTTTACCAATCACATTCAAGTTGTAGTAATTCTAATAGAAAACAGAATCTAGATGCATTATATTCGTATTATCCTTTGGAAAAAAATTGTTGATAAGTTTTTTTTTGATGTATATTACTTTTTTTATTCTGTAAACCACAGTGTTTTTTATTGTTGTCAGTAGGTCATATTTCCCTTTCTTTTCCCTATAATAGCTTCTGAAATTATTTATTATTGAAATTGTTTTAATGTTCTGAAGTAAAAGCATCACAGAGACCAGTATTTTGGAAAATAATTTGTGACCAGAGTGATTAAATATTGTGAAAAATATTGCAAACAATACAGTGCAACAAGATCAAACATGTTTCATTATATTAATGTATAAAACATACCTGTGCCACAAACAAAATTGAAAACTTAAAAGAATAGGATGAACAAATTTAATGTTGTGGCATAAAATTATTTTATTTTCAGATTAACTAGAATAGCATTATGTATCACATTGTTTTTTAAATTACTTTATTGTTGTTCAATTGCAGTTGTCTGCATTTTCTCCCCACAAATCAACAAACAAGTGTTGGAGAAGATGTGGAGGAAAGGGAACCCTACTGCATTGTTGGTGGCAATGCAGACTGGTGCAGCCACTGTGGAAAACAGTATGGAATTTCCTCAGAAAACTAAAAATGGAACTGCCTTTTGACCCAGCAATTCCACTGCTAGGATTATATCCTAAGAACCCTGAAACACCAATCCAATAGAACCTATGCACCCCAATGTTCATAGCAGCACAATTTACAATAGGCAAGTGTTGGAAGCAACCTAGGTGCTCATCAGTAAATGAATGGATAAAAAAACTATGTTGCATTTACACAATGGAATTCTATGCAGCAGAGATAAAGAAGGAGCTTATACCCTTTACAACAGCATGGATGGAACTGTAGATCATTATGCTAAGTGAAATAAGCCAGGTGGTGATTGAAAAATACCATTATGTTGTCACCTTTAACTGGAACATAATCAAGAAAAGAAAAAAGAAAACAAAATATAACCAATGACATTGAAATTAAGAACAACCTAACAATAGCAAGAGGGGAACGGGGAGGGGACAGTGGGGGCAAGGGTTTGCATCACATTGTTTTTAATTTAAGAAATTGATTCTGTGCTTTTTTTCCGCTTTTCTTTTACTCTTTTAAGAAATAATTAAAACATATAGAAGAGTTTTAATAATTAATAGTATAATAAACCTCTGGGTATTAACTCTTTTTTTAAAAGATTTTACTTATTTATCTTTTAGAGGGGAAGGGAAGGAGAGAGAGAGAAACGTCAATGTGTGGTTGCCTCTCGTGCGGCCCCTGCTGGGAACTGGCCCACTACCCAGGCACGTGCCCTGACTGGGAATCAAACCAGCAGCCCTTTGGTTTGCAGGCCTGCGCTCAATCCACTGAGCTACACCAGCCAGGGCTGGGTATTAACTCTTAAATCAAGTAATCATTAACATTTTGGCATTAGTTTTTAATGTATGTGTGTGAAAATACAACCATGGAAAAAAACTAAAATTACCAGAGTGCCTCATTCTTAAATAATTCAGGTTGCTTGTCCTATAACTGGGCATGTTTTGTCTTGTAATCCTAATGCTATTAGCCTAATTAATGAAATTCATGATAGTTTTCTAATTATACCTAATATTGAATTAATATTAGGTATACTTATTGAATACTCAATAATATTGAATATTGAATACTTAGTATTGAGTATTCAATACTAATATTGAATACTCAAATTTCCAAAACAGTTTCTGTATATTTTGTAGCTGTTTTTCAAGGTGTCTATTGATTTAGAACAAGAAGATCTTTATTACATATTACTGCATGAGAATTCTCTGAGGTAAATATAAACATTTTCTTATGTAAAAAGAATTAAGTGATATGCAATCATGTATAAAGTATACTATTTATTTGATGTGTTCATTTCTTGATTTTTGACTGGCTTTTTTTCTGATCAATATGCCCTAATTTTATGTTAATACCCTATTATATGAGGTCTTTTCCATTACTATGAGTAAAGTCTAAAAACCTTACTTCCACTTATATCATTTTATCTTCTCTACTCTTAAACATCACTGAATATACTATCAAATGGTACTATAATATTTGTTTCAAAATCAAAGCATTTGATTTATAAAACTGATGAGAAAGACACTCTATGTTCTCCCGCTTCTTCTATTTACAATTTTTATATTCCTTTTCAAGTTTTGAACTCTTTAAAAATAATTTTATTTCTGTTTATAGGTCTTTCTTGCCATACTTACAGGTAGTTTACCAGCGAATATCTTTAAATTTTCTTTCTCCTGTGAACATCTTTATTTCCCCATCATTCCTGAAGGAGTGTTTCCCTGTAGGTTTTCCTTTGGCACCTGTAAAATGTCATGCCACCTGGTACTGGTTTCAATAGTTACAGATAAGAAATCTGCTGTTATTTGAATTATCAGATATTTTTCTTTGTCTTTAGTTTTCAGAAGTTCAATTGTGATGTGTCTTTTCATTTTTGTTTCATCCTTTTCATGATCACTCCATTTCATCATTTTGTAGATTTATATTTTTCACCAAATTTGGTGAGTTTTCAGACATCATTACTTCAAATACTCTACCAGTCCCACTTTCTTTTAACTCTGAGTCTGGAACTATAATGATACTAGTGTTAGCCTTTCTTTTTTGCCCTACAAGGTCCTGAGACTCTTTTTTTCCTGTTTGTTTTTGTTTGTTTGTTTGTTTGTTTGTTTTTTGTCTATTTTTTCTCTGCTGTTCATATTGGGTAAATTCTACTGATAGGTCCCCAATTTCACTAATTGTATCCTGTTATCTCCCTCAGACTCTTTAGTCAATGCAACATAATTTGTTCGTGTTGATGTTGCTGCGATTCTGTTTTTTAGTTCTATATTTACTATTTGATTATATATATATATATATATCTTCTGTTTCTTTGGCAAGATCTTTTATTTTTGTGTTTCAAGACAATTCATAATTGCTAGCTGAAGCATTTTTTCTGATTGTTCTTTAAAATCCTTGACAAATATTTCCAACACTTCATTCATTTCTGTGTTGGTGTCAGTTGATGGTGTTCTTATGCTTTTGGATTTCTCTGGTTTTTGCTCTAGCAGGCGATTTTCCATTGTATCCTAGACATTTTGTCTATTATTTAAGGAACGCTTACCCTTCATGACATCATGGCTGGAAGTGGAGATCATTATGCTAAGTGAAATAAGCCATAAGGTAAAGGACAAATACCATATAATCTCACCTATAAGTGGAACCTAATCAATAAAACTAACAAATGAGCAAAATAGAACCAGACACTTGGAAATAAAGAACAAACTGACAGTGACCAGAGGGGAGGGAGGAGGGGGGCGGGGAAAGAAGGGGAAGGGGCAAGCAAAGGAACAAGAATAGAGGACTCATGGGTACGGACACGGTGGGGGTGACTGACTGTGAGAGTTGGGGGACAGGGCAGGGGAGCACAGTGGGTAACTGTAGCTGAATAACTATCAATAAAAATAAAGATAAAACATTAAGTATAAAAAAAGAAACTCTGAATCCTTGTTGTATTTTTGTTTTAGCAGTCATCTTCTTGAGTTTTAGACACAGGTCCTGGCTTACTCTGGTGGACTATGAATTTATTGATTATTTTATTTTCATGGGCTTTATGATGTATTTTTTTTTGCTGTTATTGGTTTTGTTTTATTTTGTTTTGTTTATCTCACTCTGCTGGTGCTTCCACTAGAGCCTACTGTTGCTGCCTGAGAGGTAAGAAACATTTTTACAGACAGGGCTACCTTAAAGCTTTCAAATTGAGGAAGACATTCTGTGGCCCACTAGGATAAAAAAAAAAAAAAAAAAAAAAAAAACAACACCCAGATCCTAGGTGCTTTTGTGCATTAATCTACCTGTTGGTGCTGCCTGTGAGCTATTGCCTTTCAATGAAAGAAGTAAGTTTCACGTCTGTGGGACAAAGAGGCTTCCAAGACACTTGTTTTGGTGGTATACTCCTGCCTCTGAGTGGTGGACATTTTAAAAATATAATTATCTGTGGTTTATCAAATTACAGAAGATCTTGATTGAATACAAATGCTCAACACAAATGTATTGAAAGAATTGATGCTTCTTAAGCTTATCTGATTTTTAGCAAAATATTAGTGTTGACTGGGTATTGACCATAAAATCTTAAGAGGAAGGCCCCAAGGCCCACATAAGAATTTTCAGTTTCTTTTTAACATTTCAACTATACTTCCTTTTCTGTTTCAAGCTTCTATAAAGTGTGTCCCAGAATATAACTGTTTTTTTGTAGCATACTTACATCATTTTAATGGGTAAAGTGTTCATACTAGTTCTGCTATAAAAACAAACAAAATCTGTGGAAATAATGATGGAGCTTAACTTTTACCATGACTGTGCTTTGGTAAGTTTCTTGACAAAAGTTTCTAAAAAAAAAAATACACACACACACACACATCCACTTTGTCCTCTTATGCTAATTGATATATATTAAATATTTGTATATATACAAATATACAAATATTTGTGTGTGTGCATACACACACACACTCTGTCCTCTTATGCTAACTGATAAATATTAAATATTTGTTGGTTGGATAAATTTATTAATATAAATATAATTCACAGTTTGATATCAATTATAACATGCATTATCTTACTATTAGATTTCAAATTCCAATTATGGTGACTTAGAAGCCAATAATTATTTTCATGTTGGAATTCAAGAAAATATAAATTTTTAAAAGTTTAGTGTAAAGTACACAACTATGTTCATTTATGCCAAAATATTGGCTTCATTGCTTTTTAAGGTATTTTTAATTATATATGTTTTGCAGTATTTTATTTAAAAATGTAAACATGTGTGCCATTAATTCCAATAGCAGGAAGTTAAGTCTATATATTTTTTAAGAAAATAATACAAATTTGGCCACATACACAAGCTTCAAGAACTATTAAGATAAATATTGATAAATTACATGTAAGTATATGCTTGTGCTTGCATATCATTTTCTAAATATTTTCTTAACATTAGTATTTATGTTTTGAGGGATATTAGTTAAATTTCTGATGGAAAATTATTTTTGTAATAGAAAATTAGATTTAAATTTCAGTTTGACCAGAAACTGTTACCTCTTTACCACAATTTACTTAGAGCAAGTCCCGAAGTAAAATTCTCAAACGAGAAAAATTAGGTATGAGATCCCATTATGCCAGAGGGAGCCAAGATTGCAAATCCTTTTACATCCACCCAAACACCCAGCTTTAATTTTCCCAAATATTTGTTGAATATCTATTCTTAAGACATTATGATAGATGCAAATAAAAGCTTGCTGTTTCCAAACCATAGCTTAATAGAAGGTGTGTAGAGGTAGCCAGAGTATCTGCAGTCCTGTATCCTGCAGGCTACTCAATTACATCTGGCCAAAATTTCAGAATTTATGTTGTTATCTGAAGAACCTCTCCTACATCTAACAGCACTCTCCACCGTGGCTATTTTTTTTTTACAAACCCTTCTCTTCATCTCTAGGATTTTTGTAATTAAATGTTTTGAAACACAAGCAACAACAATAATAACCACATCTACATCCAGAACTACCACAACAGCAATAACATACACATGTATGTGTTTGTGTGTACATGAGCTTCTAAGGCTTTAGATTTGCTCCTAGAAATTAAATTGTTTTAAAATTCAATTTACTTTAAAAGTAATTGTTTTCATATATCAAGGACAAAGGAATAGATTAAGAAGAAAGATAGGATATTGGGAGATGTTATATTTGGACACACAGAGACACTGAGGTTGTGTGAGGTGCTCAGAAACAAAAATGTAAGAAACATCCTCCAATTGCAAATAACACAAAGAACCCAGGAAGGATGTGCACTCGGTTGGAGTAGAGTTTGCAGCATCAAGAAGGATGTAGCATGCAGGCTTCATCTGGCAGCTCTGTACTTTGGAGAACAGGTACATAGCAGAACAGGAGAGTTGTTCCTACATTGTTTTAACAGTCCAACCTCTCCATGCACAAAAGGCCTCTTAAAAAAGTAAGAGAACTTGGGGTCTAAATGATAGATTTACAAAAGCAATTTAGAAAAAACAATATAGAAATAAAATATGAATTATCACTATTTTACATAAAACTTTCATTCTCAAAGTCTTTTTTGTCAGAAGAAATATATATTTTTAATATCCAGAAACATTCTGACCCATGAAAACAAACACATGCACACACATACACTTACAAATATAAAAACATGGGAAAATATATATGTATATAATTCTAAATATATTAAATATGGTAAAATAGTATTTTATTGTTTTCAAAAATTCTCTTTTTGTTTTTAAATTAATTTGTCAATTTTTGAATTATTGATAAGTAAATACAATGTGATTAGTTCCCTGATATAATTTTTACATGTAAAATAAAATGGAAGCATACATGTTCAATATTTATGACATTCTACATTCTAGCTATTTCTTATTTTTGAGACTGTGAAAGACTTTATTTTCATTACAGTGTTTTGTGTTCCACATCGCCCCCCCCCTTTTTTTTGAGGCTAAATCTAAAGTTGTATTTCAAAGATTTTGAGATTTTATTTTCCTGGAGACCCACATATTGCATCTATTGCCATAAGGGTACATATTTTATTTTAAAAAGTAGCAGCAAAAGTATAAACACAGAGTATGTGATACACATTTTCTAAACAAGAGAGCCTGGCATGCAAAATGGGGATTATAATAAATCTCAAAAGATCTCTATTCAAACATGACATTTCTCATCAGTAATCACTATGTGACAGTGACAATTAATGTGATGTCATATGAAGGAGAGAAGAGTATATTGTATATCCTTTCTAAAAGTCTAAAATTAACTCCCAGTTTACAGAAAATATAGGAAATAAAGGGAAAACATTTTATGAAACCATTGTTTCAGACAAATTCACAATATGATTTGTCCAACAAACTGATTTGGTGTTCCAGAGTAATAAAATGAGAAAAAAAAAGTAGGGGCACTGGTCTAGATTAAAAAAACTAAAGAGACACACAAACCATATGTAATAAGTAAAGTTGCATTAAATACTGGTGTTATAAATGCTATGAAGCAAAGTCTGGCTTCAAAATATGATATATCACATAAACAATTGATGGAATTTGAGTATGGGGTGTTTATTAAATAGTATAAGATTGATAATTTTTAAGTGTGTGATAATAGTATAATGTGGGGTAGAATATTGTTTGGAATATTTAGAATCTAGGTGAAGGGTTTAAGGACTTATTTAGCTATTTTCTTTTTTTTTACTTTTCCATATATTTGAAATATTTTCCAAATTTTTCTGGGAAATCTGAAGGGATTTATTCCATACACCATGCCATTACCTTTTTCCTTCTCTTCCTACTCTTCCTATTCTGGCTTTGTATATGTTTTTTTCAACAAATATTTTAAAGTATTTACTTTATGTTGACAAGTGTTCTTGTGTATCCTAGAGATATAAAATTAATCAACATCTATGTACTTGTTTTCAAAAGACAATGAGATTGAAATAACAAGGCCTGGCAAGTGTTTATGATTCTATGGTGTGGTAATGGGTGCAGTGTCAATAGTGATGGTTTGGAGACACCACACTAAGAAGATATGATGGTCAGTTATATTTTTGTGTCAACTTGATGAGGCTATTCCAGTTATTGAAACACTAAATGTTTCTGTGAAAGTTTTCTGTAGTTGTGATTAAAGTCTGTAATCAGTTTGGTCTAATTAAGGGAATTTATTCTCTATAATAAGGATGGTTTTGAGTCAATCTATTGCAAGAACTTAAGAGCAGAACTGAGGCATCCCTGAAGAAGTTCCAACTATGAACTGGATCTTAAGCTCACACCCCAGAGTACCTTCCTGCCCTATACATTTTGCAGCCCCAACATTCATGTAAGCCAATACCATGCAGAAGAAAAAAAAGCAAGAAACAAACAAACAAACAAAAACTCCTCTTCACATGTACATTTTATCATTTCCATTTCTTTCATGGAACTTTTACTGATAAAGCACTATTTCAGCAAAGCTTTGGAGAAAATGAGGAACTGAGTCCTGTGTATGTATGTGAGGTGGGGAGTGAGTGTTGTATTCAGAGGGAACTGCAAGTGGTCCAGCCCTCATAGGAGTTTCCCATCTGGGTTAGTGTTTGGCTGAGAGGGCACCTCCACTGCTCCCATACCACCATGAGAAATCAGGATAATAGTGGGAAATAAAATAACTAGCTGTGCAAAGAAAAGAGAAACAGAAATTATGTTGGCTACACCATTGAAGAGCTTTTGGTTTTACTCTGAGTGATATGGGAAAACATAAGAGGGCTCCAGGAAAGTTGGAGACATGATCCAAGTTTTTAAAATGCACACCTAGATGATGAGTATCAACTGTAATAAGACAAAAGAGTTTAAGTTGGAGCCCTGATAGGAGACCTCTCCAGAAACATGAAAATGATCACTGTTAAGAGTTTCAAGAGTTGGTTGGAGTCTAAATACATTTTGAAAATAGAATGAACAGGATCTATTTATGAGTAAGTGTGGGTTGAAAGGAAAGAAGAGTCAAAACTGATCCCAAATGTTCACTTGGGGAATTAAGACAGTGAAGGAGTCTTTTACCAAGGTGAAAACTGCCAAAAATGGGATTGTGAGAGATGATCATGAGACTCGTTTTTGGGCATATTACATCTTGAAATCATCAGTTGAGTCCTGTTAGCAACAGACCTTTTACTTTTAGCTGATGCTATGTTGAGACTTCCATTGCTCAAATTAAAGCTTAACCACATCACACTACTGGACAATGTTCAGATCAGGCATTGCAAGCCAAAGGACCAGCTTATGAAAGGGAAAGACAGTAGAAGCAGCCTGTCACATATAGAGAAGAGCAATTTATTCTACGTAAATGAATTGAATGTTTTAGGAGAGAAAATTTAGATGAAAAAGCAGGGGACACAATCTGAAAGTCATCCTTCTCCTTCAGTTCCTGCCAATGTTCTCAAATCAAAATCTTGAAATTTGATACCTTTTCCAGTCCTCACATAAATCATTCAGCAGCAACTTGCCCACCTTTCTTAACTCTTGGGAGGATGATGGCATCATTTAGCTTCAATTGTGGTCATTTTGCATTACAGACGTTTTTTTTTTCCCCTGAAGGTGCACAGACTGGCTGTTCCTGTCATGAACTCCCTTCTGCTGCAGCCAGGACTCCTGTTTCAAGTTGTAATCCTACTCATTTCCAGAATTTATATTCTCATCTGAAAAGGTACAGGAGCAAATAAATATGTGAGAAAGGAATTTGAGGTTGGTTTTTTCCCACTCACAAGAAAAGAGAAAAAAAGATACTTCTAAATGCATTCACCGTGCCAAAAATATACACCCATTATATTAGAAAAATATGTAATATCACATGTAGTCAAATTCTGGTAATAATAATTACAATTTTGAGAACTCCTTCTACCAAAAACTCTTTGCCATCAAGATTAAAGTTATAATTTGAAATTTAATGACCCATTAAGCTGGCTCCCAAATTCAAGAATTTTAGCATAGTCTCTTTGACCTAAAAGTAGACATACATTTAAAAAATATTGTTGATTTATTTCTGCTCACAGCAGAAGTGCAGAAACAAGATACCAGCTGAAATGAGGACAGACCAGAGGTAGTTTTAGTTCATTTTCCATTCACACTTAATATGTGGTCAATTCCATTCCTAAATTTTATGTTAAAAACAAATGCAAAAAAATCTTAATTCAGATTTTAGCAGTAAATGTACCTGTAATGATATATTTATTGTCCTGCCTATTTCAAGTCATGTAATTTCAAATGACTTACTGTGCAATTATTTAATTCTATATGCTATAATACAATGTCTTTGGTAGAGTTTTGGAATACAGATTTCTATTTTTAAGTATATAATGTTCCCACTGTAGGGACAAAAAGAGCTGAATTTTATCCACAAAGCTGAGACTACTATATAGCTTAATTTGTATGAGATGGAAGGGAAGAATACCCATAGAAACCTTAAGCTGAATTGATTATGTTATTGTTTTAAGTTTAAAGAGGTAAAGAAACAAAATGGTCTACTTTAGTTTTAAGTGTGTTTTAAGTACTCTATTAATAAAATGTTATACATTATGTCAAAATAAAATTTAACAAGTTGGCTTTGACCAACCTTGAAGTTGAATAATATAACCTATCCATGGACTAGTACTCTATGTCTTATACTATTTTGCATTACTGGACCTGGCATTTGGCTTCAGAAGGAATACAAGAGACCCTATTTCTTGAGTTGCAAAATCCTAACCTGGGTCTGGCAACATATTCTGTAAAGGGTCAGATAGTAAATATTTATAGCTTTGTAGGCCATGTGGTCTCTGTCACAGCTATTCAACTCTGCTTTGTAACAAGAAACCAGCCATGGACAATATGCAAAAAAATCAGCTTGGCTGTGTTCCAGTCAAACTTTATAAACGAAAGGGGTGGGTTCAGGTTTGGCTTGAGGGCCATAGTTTTATACCCTTGACCTAAACCAGAGATGTGGTGGCTCTAGCCTTCAGTTAACTTATTATGCAGAGAACCCTGGGACCAAGAACATCTAAGGAAAAAAAAATATAAAACAGCTGCAGTCTTTTCCAATGACAGTTTCTCTTAAGAAGAAATGAAATCTGGTAAGATATTCCCTCAGAAATGAAATGTTGTTATCCCTAAACTTATTTCTCACTAATATTGTAATGTGTCATTAAGTGTAAACTCATTTTTGGCTCTTTTATACACATTTTTGATTTCTTAAGAGAAAAAATTTACATAATATAGCATTACATATACTATTTAGTACCTATTATAGAGCAATATAACATATAATTTTTAATTTTGTGTTAATAATAAAATTAAAATAATATGTTGAGTTCAATTTTCTAGCTGTTAGTCTCAGAGCTGTCCTTCAAGCATGAGGATAGTGGGTAAACTGTGAAAACAACATATACACATGCATACAGACATTGCCTTTTGACTATAAGTAATGTTAGTGGTTTTTGATTGAAAAAATGTTTAATGATAAAACAGAAAATTTCTTCATGCTTATTTATTTACATGTGCATGTTATTTTTTAAGTAGGTATGTAACCTTGGGAAGTTTACCCACACTCTCTCTGAAATACAGGTTTCTGCCTGATAATTAAAAGTGCTAGTGTAATCAAAAGCATATTCTTATAACTTGTTGTGGAGTAAAACATAAATTCGACTACTTATTAACTCTGTGATTTAAGGCAAGTTTACTTAATCACTCTTTTAGTTTCTTTAGCTACAGGAATAGTATAATAATGGCTAAGTTACTTTCATTAGTTCCCTACTTGACTTGCCCACTCTAGAACCCTAAGATATTTCAACCTCTGCACTTTAGAAATAAGTGGCTATAGGAGAATTATACCCAAATTCTTAAGAGCATTTTAGAAGTTAGGATAGAGATGCAGGGTAATTATAAAGTTTAAAAAAATCAGGTCCTATTTGTAACCCCTTGAATACATACTGGATATTTTATGAAAAGAGAAAAAAATGGGAAAGAGAGAGAGAAAGAAACATGAGGCAGGATAATGGTGGAGAGAAAAGAAAGAGAGAAATAGTGATCGTGTAAAATAAATAAATAAGTTTCTCTGAAGTAAAGCCACATCATGATATTGTTTACCTTATATAATTCACACATGACAACATAAACACTGCACCATTGACATGCAAAATATTAAAACAAGAAGAACATCTCAAAGGTACTGCCATACAAGCAACACAAAATTTGAGAAAGACAAAAAATAAATACACACATATTTATGTGAGAAATTTTCCACTAGTTAAAAAAAAGCCCTATATTTTTGTACTAGTTGTCTTTAGAAGCAAGAGTACAAAATTACTTCCATTATTATCCATTAATGTGTTATGGCATATTAGTTAAAAACAGTGAGCTAAAGAACATAAATATATTGATAATAATTCTGCATAAGTAAGTTTTGATAATTCAGCATAGTAATTGTTATATTATAGCTTTCTCATAAATCCAGTATCTAATTAGTGACTTCCCCTCACATATAATTCTAATGTCTATTTTAATATCCCATCCTTTGAAATTCAAATGAATTTAGTTATAATCCCTTCCACATGCTATAACTGATCCATGCCAATCCAACGTCCTTTCCTAGGATTCAGGATGGTAAAAGAGGTTTCAGAATGAGGCAGAGAGTTTTCTTATTCTGTGGTGGCTCTGCATTGAATTTTATGCTTCCATGGTCATTGCCTGGACATTCTACTAGCTCTTCCATTTAAATCATACTATGGCACTGCACAGATAGAACACAGTTCTTTGTCTTAAATGCAACAAATGCCACCTTAACTTTGTGTGAGAATTTTCTGATATGCTATGGTGACTAGGAGATTTTATATCTCCAGGTGGGTAATTTCATTTTCTCTTCAGTTACCTTAATTCCCAATATCTTGGTCCTCTCATCTTGACCTCTCCCTGGAAATTCAATCTCCCTGGTTTTATTATCATAGAAAAAATTAATCTTTCCACCTCTCATTCATATATTCTATTAAATAATTATAGAAATGCAGTCAGTCCATCTTTTATTACTCAGGTGGAGGAGGGGGCGGGGGAAAGAAAGGGGAAAAGAAAAAAGAAGAACAAAAGAAGAGAAGGAGAAGGAAGAGGGGAAGAAGAAAAAGAAGGAGGAGGAGGAAGAGAAGAGAGAGAATGGAGAGGTGGAGGAAGAGAGGTAAAGCAAAATTTCAAAATTTCAGAACTTATCTTCTCTCTCACCACTAAGTATTTGAAATGGGCCAATGGTGACTGCCTTTCTCACTGATGTGAAAAATGACAGTGCCCTCAGGAGGCATGGAAATCAACTGACAGTTGACATTTACAGTGCAGCTATGGAGCATGGCTTTGTAGGAGTGTTATCTGCGTGGAAAAGTAATGATGCTATATAATCAACCCCAAATTATGATGCCACATTAAATTTTCCAGTCATTATTTGAAAATGCAGCAGAAACTATCATTGAAATAATATCTAAGGGAAACATCTCAGATATTTCACACAGCAACATTTTTGCTGATATTGCCCCTAAAGCAATTGACATAAAGGAAATAATAAACAAATGGGATCTCATCAAAATAAAAAGCTTCTGCATGGCTAAGGAAAACAGTATTAAAATAAAAAGAGAACCAATCCTATGGGAAAACATATTTGCCAATGACACCTCAGACAAGGGTTTAATCTCCAAAATATATAAAGAACTTACATGACTCCACTCTAAGAAGACAAACAACCCAATTAAAAATGAGCAAGGGACTTGAACAGACACTTCTCCAAGGAGGACATACAGAGGATCCAGAGACACATGAAAAGATGCTCAATATCGCTAGCTATCAGAGAGATGCAAATTAAAACCACAATGAGATACCACTTCACACCAGTTAGAATGGCCATCGTAAACAAAGCAACAACCAATAAGTGTTGGAGAGGTTGTGGAGAAAAGTGGACCCTAGTGCACTGTTGGTGGGATTGCAGACTGGTACGACCACTGTGGAAAACAATATGGAATTTTCTCAGAAAACTAAAAATGGATCTACCTTTTGACCCAGCAATTTCACTGCTAGGATTATATCCTAAGAACCCTGAAACACCAATCCAAAAGAACCTATGCACCCCAATGTTCATAGCAGGACAATTTACAATAGCCAATTGTTGGAAGCAACCTAGGTGCCCATCAGTAAACAAATAGATCAAGAAACTATGGTACATTTACACAATGGAATTCTAGGCAGGAGAAAGAAAGAAGGAGCTCCTACCCTTTGCAACAGTATGGATGGAACTGGAAAGCATTATGCTAAGTGAAATAAGCCAGGCAGTGAAAGACAAATACCATATGATCTCACCTTTAACAGGAACCTAATCAACAAAACAAACAAGCAAAATATAATCAAAGACACTGAAATTGAGAACAGACTGACAGTCACCAGAGGGGAGAGGGGAGGGAATTTCAGGGGAAAAGGGGAAGGGTTTACATTAGAAAATTATACTAATGGTAGTTGTCTCAAGAGAGGGAAAGCAGAATGCCTGAGCAGTGTTCAATGATGGATATAATTTTCATTCATAATTCTAAATGGCAGTCACCAATGAAACCAATCTCATAGAACTTGTCAAGAAGTGGAAAACAAGGCTATAGAAAATATTCTGCAGTATGCAGAAAAGAAAAAAAAAAAAAACACGAATAGAATCACAAAAAAATCCAGCAATAAAACCCTTTGCTTTTGTGACTTCTCTTTAGTAATAAAATTAATACCTATGTATGTATTATTTTTGCAAGAAAATATTAGACTATTAATTCTCATGAAAAATTGTTTTGTTTGATCACTAATCTGGAGGTCAAAATCATGCCTGTTATTCAAAACTACAAAATAAGGAGGTGTCATAATATTTTTAAATCTTGCCTTATATTTTAACATCACCTGTAAGTTCCAGCATTAGTAACAATGAAAATGGTTAGTCATTCTTCTAAATATAAAAAGTTATTTCTCTTTAATGATTTAACCGTGTATTCATGCATTCATTCTTTTCTAAATAAAAGTTGAGTAAAAATATTGATTAAACCTACAAATTCTTTATTGCAATCTCATTCTTAACTAATAATGGCACAAGGTCAATCTACATATTTAATTGATTTTGGATTCATCCATCATTGAAAAATTGATAAATTATTTCACTTAACCTGAGAGGTACACTCATCACAAAGAAATTTAGTTAAATTGAACTTTGGCCATGAAATTGAAGGGGTATCATGAGACATAATTAAGTAAATACATAAACTTTGTTTTATAAGGTGACTATTATCCTATTGGGATATGCCAGGTTCTTGATTTACATCCAGGTTCCAGAATGCTGGCAGAGTCCTCCAGGGCAAATCCAACATGTTGTGGAAAATGCATTTAAATATTTAATGTAGACCTGTATACTATGGCCCAGCCTAAATACCTTGTGTATTATTCTCTTAGTAATAATCACAGAATGATCTCAATTCTGTCTCTCCTACTTCTACTCCACATGATGTTGACACTATTTTAATGCCTTTATCCATGCAGTATGGAGATTGGCACACTGGATGAAAGTCTAGCAGAAAACCTGCGACCTGGGACTATGATGCAGGAGAAATTTTGAAGTTAAGTCACTGCTATGGATTAAGAAGTCATTTCTAATTGTGACCTTGCTATTAATGTAAACACTCTTATACATACATTATCAGAGTGCGTCCCCAAAATGTGTAAAGATGGAAGAGATAAAAACAGGTTTGGCCAGTATTTTAGTTGTTTGGCTTAGAAAATAAAACTCTCCTGCTCCTCTGATACTACTAAATTAAAACCTAAATAGCTGTAACTTTTTACCTCATTGTTCTCATATAGAAAGCAATATTAATATACTTTGCAGTAAAAGGGTAAATGAAACATTATATGATTTTGAAATTTGTCATAAATGCTAAATAAAGGATATGGAGAAATACAATAGTAATTTTTCATAAGGCTTTTGCTGATGCTGCAAGGGCAGTAATGAAAAGGACTGTGAAGCCGTATCTGCTCCACAGCTGCATTAAGATTCTTTCCAGTGTTAGAATAGGTAAGATACCTAACAATGCTTATATAAAAGCAAGAATATGAAATGACACTGCAATCAGCTTTTTTTGATTTAACTTTTCTCCTATTTCCTATTTTCTGTTTGTCAGCATATAACACATGAGTGTGACACTCCTCCTGAGTGGAATCTTTGTGTCCAAGATTGAAATTATATATTACTGTTGTTGTTTTAGTAACTATCACTACATCTTTAATATCATTCAGAGTCTTATGTATTTGCGTTGTTTAAAATTGTTAATGATTGATGTTAGCTTTGAAACTATGAGCACATACAAAGTGATGGACTTTGTACTACAATATGAAAGGGTACTGATTTCTAATTACATTTTATTTGCAGTTATTGATCTTCAGTGTAAGTGATGTAGTGTTATTTAGTCCCATAATAAAATATTTTCACACAGAATATGAGTTCTATCCAAAAAAAGCCCAACCATTTTTTTCTTTTTTTAAAAATTTTATTTTTCAAGTACAGTTTACATTCAATATTATTTTTAATAGTGTCAGGTGTACATCATAGTGGTTACACAATCATATACTATACATGGTTGCTATAATATTACTTATTATATTTTCTTTTTTATTATTGTTCAAGTACAGTTGTCTCCATTTTCATCCCACCACACCCCCTCCCCACCGATCCCTTATTTTTAATATATGATAATGGTTTGCATGACATTAATGTAACCTGACAGCCAAGGAGAGTGGACTGGAATGTCCACGCATGAACCATGATGACTTTACTGCACTAGTAAGTGGGGGTGGTAGACACCAATTGAGTGACTGTGTGTAATGTGTTGCATTCAAAAGGACTGAGCAAGTAAAGCAACCAATCTGCATCAGATAGTGTATTAAGCTTGAACATTCCTTTGTGGACACTATTTGGATGATTCAGAAGGCTGCAGCTATGAGCAACTGATGATTGGCAACTTCATCACAACAATTTACCTACTCCTGCATCACATCTCATAGAGTGTTTTGGCAAGACATCAAATCACCCAGGTAACACAGCCCCTATAGCCCAGATTTTGGTGCCCTGCAACTTCTGGCTTTTCCCAAAACTAAAGTCACCTTTGAGAGAGAAGGGATTTCAGATCATTGATGAGATTCAGGATAATATCACAGGGCAACTGATGGTGATTGGGAGAACTGTTGAGGTCCCAAGATGCCTACTTTGAAGGGGACTGAGGTGTCACTGTCCTATGTATAATGGTTCTTGCAATTAATCTTCAATTAATGTCTTCATTTGTCATAGTTCATCGATTGATATTTTATGGACAGACCTCACATTTGGAGAGTTTGTTGATGCAATGATGATGAAGATGATAATGATGAGTGATGATTTACAGGTTAAAACAACAACATATTCTGAGCACTTAAACATTGTTTTGTAATTTTTTGGAATTGCTTTTTGATATATAATATGCAAAAAACAATTTAACATAACACTGAAATATTTATATATCTATAATTATGACAGATCATATATGCTTTGTCTTTTATTTCACCATATTAAAGATCAGGATGTATAAGAGAAAACAAACAACAATAATACAATCATTGTGCTTGTTTGTCTCTGAATTCCTCCACTGAGTTAGGCTTTACCCTGAGTCTAATTCCTATAAATAATTCTAATTTGCCTGAACTGATAGATGGTGGGAACACATTCAGGGGTATCCCAGCTATGGCCCATGGGTCTCAAGTAGCTCATGATGGTTATGAATGTGGCCTAACACAAAATGATACATTTACTTAGAACCTTATGAGGTTTTTTTTTTGTGTGTGTGTGATTACATGTCATAATATATTATTGTATGGCCCAAGACAACTCTTCTTCCAGTGTAGCACAGAGACATCAAAAGGTTGAGCATCCCTACTAAATGAAATCTGCCCAGGTGTACCTGGGTATCTGACTACTTCCTTTTTCTCATTATGTCTTACCTCCTCAATGTTTTGAACTTTTTTCTGTCCTAGCTGAAGATATATGACACCATTCAATGTTGAATCACCTCAGAGGAGGAAACTCACAAACTCTAATCTTTGCCTGTGTCTCCATCATAGATTTCTTTCTTTATATATTGTTCAATTGCAGTGTCAAAATGTTCCCCTATTGCTCTCCCCTGTCCCACCCACCCATGAACTGCTCCCAGTTAATCCCCACCCCGTTGTCCATGCCCATGGGTCCTTTACATAGTTTCCTTTACTTGGCCCTTCCCTTTCTTTCCCTTGTTATTCCCCTCTAGCTACCCTCTGGTTACTGTCAGTTTGTTCTTTATTTCCATGTCTCCAGTTCTTTTTTTTTCTCATTTGTTTGTTTTGTTGATTTAATTCCACTTAGATGTGAGATCATATGGCATTTGTCTTTCACCACCTGGTTTATTTCACTTGGCATAATGCATCTCCATCCACACTGTTGTGATAGGTAGGAGCTCCTGCTTTCCTTTTGCTGCATAGTATTCCATTGTATAAATGTACCACAGTTTTTGATCCACTCATTTACTGATGGGCACTTAGGTTGTTTCTAGCACTTGGGTATTATAAATAACTCTGCTATGAACATTGGGGTGCACAGGCTCTTTTACAGTGGTGTTTCAGGATTCTTAGTGTATTAATCCCATGAGTGGGATCACTGGATCAAAGGGAAGTTCCATTGTTAGTTTTTTTAAGAAATTCCATCTCTCCTGTTTTCTCTAAAGAATCCACCATGGGTTTCTATAGTAGTTAATCCAAACTCTGTCCAGTCTTTCCTTGACCAGCATAAGGAGTTGAGCAGGGGAAGACTACAGAGAACTGAGAATTCTAACTTTCACTTACTAGTTAATATTCTAACAGGCTACATATATTGTGATCTTGTCATTAATTAGAAACTTGTCTGCTGTAGCTTTTTGAGGCAGTTGGGTCATTTAGTGAACATGTCCTCCTCCAAGGTACTTACTTTAAAATGTAGTAACACTTGGTTGGTAGAGAAATAATATTTACTATAATCATTATTTTTTCAATATGTAATATCAGTTTTCATTTATTATTGCTGTCTTTAATACATTTATTCATATCAATTAGCTATTTTTATTTAGCACCTAATATCTAATAGAAATACTGGAAGGATAAAAATATATCCACTTAATAATTGTCATCTAGGACGCTGCTTACTGGTTGGAGTTACAAGGTTTAAAACAAAAAGTGGAGATTAAACAATGCAACTGGATTGTGTGAAGTGTCGAGGTGCTGATACCACAAGAATATAATCAGAGTTTAAGAAGATTCAGCAACTGAATCATATGTCATCTTTCAATTCTAATTTAATCTGAAAATGTTCACTTAATAAGAGGACTTGCCATTATATTAAGTGTTTCAGGATATAATAGCAATATTTTACTAGTTTGTATTTCCTCATTACTATAGGACATTGATCTGTGTCAATTTGCATTATATGCTCACATTCCAACGGGCTGAATTTTATATAAAAAAGAGAATGAGATTTTTTTTCTCCTACCAATTGCATGTATTTCAGAAATATTTGCTTGACAAATGTTGATCTTTCTGAAATGGAGACATGCCACTCTTCTGAATTATTTGGCCAGTGATGAAAGGGAAAATGATCTGTACTGTATACACATGTTTTAATGACTCTTTGTAATCATCAAAATTAACATTAAACAAATTTCACCCAATGCATGACCCTTATAAATATTATATAGCTATTTCTATTCATAAACTGTAAAACACTATCATTAGACTGCATCTAAATTTATATAATAGGTTATCAGATGCATAGCTGAGATATTAATTTTGTTCACGAATTCTAATTAACAATGTAATACATACACAGCAATTTTGAAACATAAAGGTGGAGTTTATTTACTTAATAAATTAAGTTATTAAAATTAATGCCCTGGCTGGTGTGGTTCAGTGGATTGAGTGCAGGCTTGCAAACAAAAGTGTCGCTGGTTTGATTCCCAGTAAGGACACATGCTCGGATTGCAGGTCAAGTCCCCAGTAGGGGGCACACGAAAGGCAACCACACATTGATGTTTCTTTCCTTCTTTCTCCTTCTTTTCCCCTCTCTCTGAAAATAAATAAATAAAATCTTTTAAAACATTAAATACAAACTTTGTGCTTAATACCTTGCTTTGTGCTGTTCTCACACTGACAAGAAAGAGTGAGGCAGTAATTTCATCTCACAGCTTTTGGTTTAAGTGATAATTACTTTATGACTAAATAATTATTTGCTTTGGCATTCACCAAAAATTATAATCTTGAAAATACTGATGTACAGATACTATCAGTGACAAATTCAGCAAACAAAAATACAAATATTATGTAAAATACTTATAGAAATATGTCATAGAATATGGAATTGCTGTATATCAGAAATTAAGTTTACCCCAATGTACAATATTCAACCTGACAACTTTAATGTACACCTCTTTTAATGGTTTGAATTTGGCCCTCAAAATTCATATGTTGAAGTCCTAACTCCCAGTACTTCAGAATGTGATTTTTCTTTGGAAATAGAATCATTACAGAGAAAATTATTTAAGATGAAGTCCTAGAGAAAAAGGGTGGGCCCCTGTGGCATTTTAACTATTTTTTCTTATTAAAAAGGAGAAAACTGGACACAGACTCAGACAGACAGAAAATGGCTTGTGAGGATGAAGGGACGTTTGTATGTCAAAGAACACCAAAGGTTGCCTCCAACTATCAGAAGCTAGAAGAGAGGCATGGCACAATGAAACAGATTCTCCTTCACAACTCCCAGAGGCAGCCAATTTTGTAGACACCTTGATATTGGGCTTCTGGCCTCCAGAACTGTGAAGAAATAACATTTTTATTTTTTAATGGAAACTTCAATGTCTTTATTGTACTTTTATACTAGATCAATTCATTATACAATCTAGGTTGAAAATAATTTCCTTCAGAATTTTAATTTTTTAAATGTTATTTTAAGTGTTTAAGTATAGCTTTCTGTCTTTTACTCCCATCCCAGCCCACCCCCAGCCTTACCCACCTCTTTCCCATTTCCACCCAATCCCTAGTTTTTGTCCATGTGTCCTTTATATTTATTCCTATAAGCCCTTCCCCCTTTCCCCTGAAATTCCCTCTCCTCTCCATTTCTATTTTTATACTGCCTAGTTTCTGGTACTTTGATAGTGCCCCCACCCACCCAGCAGACATGTATATCTCTCCTATGAGAAATAAACTAAAATAATTCTTCCACTAAAAACATATATGAAAGAAAAGTTACTAAATATTTACATGGTACATATGTTATTTGATATGATTTTTTTATTGGCTCATGGTCATAGAGAGACTAGAAGTATGATTTTTCCCATTTACTTGTAGTAAAAGAAAGCCTCCTAAGAGAAAGTACATTTTTAAAACATTCTGGCAACAATTAGGTGGAAAAGCTCATCCTATTCTAATTCCAGGTTTAGTAAATTTGTCAACCTATTGTGCTGTCTTTTGTGAAAATATGTCTTTAATTATTATTTGCAGTTGGGCTGCAAATAAATATTTCTTAAATATTTAAGAAAATATTTTTCTTACTGAGAAACAATTAAAACTACTATTTTTGAGGACTAATCCTCCCTTCCTCCCTTCTACCGTCTTTCTGCCCCTCCCTCCCTTCCTTCCATCCTTCCTTCCTTTCTTTCTAGCTGTTCCATATATCAGTAAGAGCCTGCTTTACACCTGCTGATATTTTCCATCCTATAGTATAGGCTTTTGTCTATAATTTCAGGCTTTTCATTTTTGCTATTTGAGGTTTTCCTATTAGTTCTTTAAATTTGGGACTTTTCAGGCCCTCTAAGTAGGTCATTTGTATCTATTTTAAAAGGTCGTTGTTCTCAGCTTGTGCCTCTGTGTCTGCCTCTGTTCATTGGACAATCTGAACCACCCCCCTTTCAAGGATCCACCCCTGCACCTGAGCTGCCTTCCTGCTTACTCTCAGCACTTTCGATAATGGCTGTGCTTATTAAATTTTCTGCACATTCAACTGAATTCTTGGAATTTATGACTATCATGTTTGCTGCTTTATCATCCCTATTTTGCATGCTTTTTTAAATACTAGCTTTTATTTCCTGTGAATTTTATTCCTACCTGCTTAGGTAGAGTATTTGTGGCCATATGTTCAGTGACCTTCTCTTGAGTATCCCTTTTCCATTTGTTCTGCTTTGTGGCATGTACAGTTTGATTTTTAAGATACTTAAGGCTATTCCACTGAATATGCATTTAGGATTTTCTTTATTTCCACTTCTTAAGTTATTTATTATTGTTTTTATTTCTGATTTGGGTTCAACAATAGGCAGACTATATATATACATATATACACATATATACATATATATGTATTTGTAAATAACACATTGGACAAACATATGAAAATTGGGTCTCATGCAGAGTATGCCATTGACCAAGATGGTCCTTGAAGTAATGGACATATTAAGGATGAATTAAAAAATAACATGGAATAACTGGAACTCACTAGCTTTACTTGTAGCCTAAAGATTTACATGTGTTGAGAATTTCATACAGGTATCCCACCTCCTTACACTCACTGGGATAATCTTTACTATATCTAGCATTATATTAAATGATGATTTCCACCACTAGGGAATTGGGCTTTTGATGGCACTAGTGTTGTTATTATAGATGTGGCTCTGTGGGGGATCTGCCACAGTTGCCAACCCAGATGCTGGTCTCCTGCTCTAATAAGACTATAACCAGTGTGTGTCTAGATACCTGAGTACCTTATATTTCCCTTAGCTAGGAAGTTCTTCTGCACAAGTTTCACTGTAATTGAGTACTCTCTTGCTTCTGCTAGCAACTTTTCCTCGACCACCTCTGTACTTGGACACTGCTTCCTATACCTGGTTCAGTCTTTTATTCAATTCACACTTCTCTGGATATAGAGATTATCAGCACTCTTTCAGCCACTAAAAATGTGTATGGCTTCTCTTCAGCAAAACTGACTAGCCCTGTGTATTAGTGTGTGTGTGTGTGAACACATATGTGTATATGTATATACACACACTAACATATATAGATTAGTATATATTATATACTAATATCTATCTATCTATCTATCTATCTATCTATCTATCTATCTATCACCTGAAACCAGCTCAGGTTAGATAAGAAATTTCCAAGTCATTTCAAGTATTATGATTTCAACTTCTGGACACCTGCCTTGTAGCATAATTTACAGATAAAATAGTCCACCCTATCTTAGAAAATACAAAAAAAAATACAATTACTATGACAATTACAACAATTACTATGACAATTTCAAATTTCAAAGATACAAAAGAGGGGTGTGTGGTATAATAATCCTTGTGCAACCTCTACCCACCTCCAATACTTGTCTACTGAGATAGCTATTATTTTGTTTCCATATGATGAGGATAGGGGTGCCCATATAGCTGGTGAAACATTATTTCCTAGAGTGTCTGTGGTGGTGTTTTTGGAAAAGATTAGCATTTGAATCAGTTGACTGAGTAAAGAAGATCTCCTTCACCAATGCAGGTGGGCATCATCCAATCTATTGAGGGACTAAGTAGAACAAATATGGAAAAATGTACTCTCTGCTTGAGCTGGGCTGTACACCATCTCCCTACCTCAGACATGAGTCGTCCTTGTTCTTGGGCCATTAGGCTCAGACAGGATACACCATCTGCTCCCCCGTGTTCAGACTTTTGGACTCAGACTAAATTATACCATTGGTATTTCTGTTTGTCCAACTTGCAGAGGGCAGATCGTCGGACTTCTTGGACTCTGTAATAACATCAGCCAATTCCTATAACTCTCCTCCTAATTCCTTATCTATATCTATGCCTCAGATACATATTATTTCATCTTGATATAACTAATTATGTATTTAACTACAGTAACTATATTCTTTAACATAACTATATCTCTGAAAATATTAAGAATAAGTATTTTATGTCATCATTTGTCCAGCTACTAATTCAAACTCCCCAAACTCTCTCCCATACTCCCATTAGTCTATTGTTTGCAAAGGAGTCAACCATAATACATTTTATAAATGTATATATATGCATTTGAATAATCACAAAAATAAGTTTTTAATTAATAGTCAAAAGTACAAAATAACAACCCTGAAAAAATTGAAAGCTGACATCCTGCTTTTAACTGTGCCATCTCCTTCTTGTGGCTGTATGAGCACAGTTCAGCAGGAAATTTGCCCTTACTTTTAAAGAGAGAGCTCTTATGTACAATTGTATATAACTTTTGTATTATCCAAACGTCTGCTTTTAATATAATCAAAGTGATTTGCCTGAAGTTCCATCAAAAATGTAAGAGATGATTCATTCAGTAGGAAAAAAGAAAGCTATGGATCATGTAAGCCATTTTATGACATTGTGCAGGCACACAATGTAAACAAATACACACAAATGGGTCAAGCAGCAATTTTTAAGACTGTTAAAAATGATCCTCCAATGGAATACTCCGAGAAAACAAAATTTCATAACTTCAGGAAAAGGAGGCAAAAGAAGTCTCAACTGTAAGGTTGGTTAGACTCATTGTACCTGAATAAATGTATTTTAGCTTCCACGATGCCTTTTCTGAATTTTATTACTCTTTGCATTCTGACTACTAACTGAAAACAGGATTTCTTCAGATTCCTGGGCAGCTTGCCACTACTTTGGGCCAAGGGGCCAATAAAAATCATTAGCAATACATAAATTTTATCCATTGGGCTTTCCTGAACATGTGTAAGTGTTCATAAGGTCTGAACACTGAAATCCACATGTTGCATCTCATCATGTGCTCCTCATTTACTCACAATTGGTTATACTCAAACTTGTTATGTGATTATATTTTAATTTATATCAAATTAGAGTCAATATACCATTCAAATATACTGTAAGAATATGATTTGATAAACTGTGAAGTACACAATGAATACTCTGAATATCACTTATTTATTTGCAGTTAGACTGACATGAATATATTCATAGGAAGAAAATATTAGCATGAAGTGAGCATATTCATGATTATCATGATGAGATGTATCAGCCACTTCATGAAAATGAAAATCTCTATCTACTTTTTTTTTGCACTTAAAATTCAAAATTGACCATTGAATAGGTTGGTTAAATTGTCATTTGTCCTTGTTTACATCTTATGATATTGTTGGAAGTAAAAAATATATTTTATGAAAAATGTATTTTTACTTAATGTCAGGTTAAAAGTAACATAAAAACACATCCATGCATACACAAGCACACTTGAAAGACTGTGTGAAGTGTGTTTACACTGGTGTTTAAGTTAAAAGTGCCAATATCATAGCAACTGCCGCACAATATGAAACACAGTATTTCCAGTAATAATACCTCTCTACTTCAACATTACCCCCATGGCCTGCCTTGGTAACATTAGACAGAAACAATGAAAATAAGAAGATTGAAAAGGAAATAAACACCAAAGACACACACACACACACACCCAGAGAGAGAGAGAGAGAGAGAGAGAGAGAGAGAGAGAGAGAGAGAGAATGAAGACTGCTGTAAGAAAAAGAATTAAAGAAAAACAAATACACATAATGAAACTCTTTTTTGATGCTTTTTTACGTAAATTGTCACTTATGACATAAATCTGATTTCCAATGATATGCTTCTTCCTAGTGAGTAAACTTTTTGTCCTTGAACTTAGAAATCACAGTTAAACTGAAATATTTTAAAAAATGCAAAGGATAACTCACCCTTAATTTAAACCAGAAGGTGGCCTCCCTTAGACTGAAGTAATCTAGTGGGAAATACATTTTGGCTATAAACATCTAGTTAAAAACATTTTAGAACAAACTAACACCTCTTTGTACACTAATGAATTAAATATAAATTAAAGCAAAAGGATTTTTAAAAATTTCACAGGATATCAAGAGCTTGTTTTAAAAAGCATTTTAGAGAATCCAAAAGTTTAGAAATACATTTTTCTACACCCTGATAGAAAAATTAAGCTTGTACTATACCGAAGGGCATCTGTTTCTTAAAAGCTACAGGGAAGTTAATGTCATATGTCTAGAGAGTCCATTCTAATACTCAAGTAATCCTGTAATACTTCAACTACCTTCCACATGTATGCTCATACATTTATTTAACCAAAGGAAGGAATAAGAAACAATTTTAAATAAATAGACACTGGGACAGGAATATAAAAAAAAGGATATATCTTATTTGAGAAAAAAGATTAAATAACAGATTAATATTTAGCAGTCTCAAAGTAAGTTTGTTATGCTTTTTGACCACCAAATTTATCTTTTAAAATATTCTCTCTATCAAATGGGCTTATTTATATTATAATACATATATAAATATTTTTTTACTTTTTAAAATTTTTATTGTATGTTTCCATTACCATTTAACCCCCTTATACCTCCTCCCCCATGCAATCACCACATTGTTGTCCCTCTCCAAGAGTTTATTTTTCTTTTTGCTCATCTCTCCACCCATTAACCTTGCCCTGCCCATGAACTCTTATCCTGCTTTCTATCTAGGTGTCTGTCTCTACTTTGCTTGTCAGTTCAGTTTATTCATTGGATTCCACATAAAAGTGAAATCACATGCTATTTGTCTTTGTTTGATTCTCTGACTAGCTTACTTCACTTAACATAATGTTTTCCAGGTCCATCCATGCTGTCACAAAGTGTAAAATTTTCTTTTTTACAGCCATGTATTATTCATTGTATAAATGTGCCATAGATGTTTCTTCCACTCATCTACTGAGGACACTTGGGCTACTTCCATACATGATGACTGTAAAGAATGCTGCAATGAACATAAGGGTGCTTCTGTTCTTTCGAATTAGGGTTTTGGGTTTCTTAAAATGTATTCCTAGATGTGGGATCAATGGGTCAAAAGGCATATCTATTTTTAATTTTTTGAGGTAAATCCATACTACTTTCCACAGTGGTGGCACCAGTCTGCATTCCCACCAACAGTTGAAAAGGGTTCCCTTTTCCCCACATTTTCATTAGCACTTGCTGTTTGTTGATTTACTAAAGATGGCCATTCTGACAGGTGTGAAGCGATACCTCATTGTGCTTTTAATTTGCATTTCTCTGATGATTATTAACATTGAGCATTTTTTCACATGTCTATTGGCCTTCTGTATGTTCTCTTTATAGAAGCATCTATCCAGGTCTTATGTCAACTTTTAATTGGATTATTTGTTTTTTTTCAGTGTTGAGTTTTGTAATTTTTTTATAATTTGAATATTAACCATTTATTAGATATATTGGCAAATATGTTCTCTCATTCCATGAGTTGTCTTTTTACTTTGTTGATGATCTCCTTTGCTGTGAAAAAAACTTCTTAGTTTGATACAGTCCCATACATTTATTTTTTTCATTTGTTTTTCTTGCCTAGGGAGATATAGCAGATAAAATATTGCTGAGAGCAATGTCCAAGATTACTTCTTATGTTTTCTTTTAGGAGTTTTGCAGTTTGGGGTCTAACATTGAAGTCTTAAATATATATCGAATTTATTTTTATGTGTATTTAAGTAGGTGATCTAGTTTCCTTTTTATGAATGTATCTATCAAATTTTCCCAACACCATTTATTGAATAAACTGTCTTTAGTATATTGTATATACTTGCTACCTCTGTTGAATATTAACTGACCATAAAATTGTGGGTTTATTCCTGGGCTCCCTATTCTATTCCATTGATCTAACATGTCTGTTTTTATGGCAATACTATACTGTTTTTATTTCTATGGCTTCATATTACAGTTTGATATTAGGAAGTATGATTCCTATAACTTTGTTTTTCTTTCTCAGGGTTGCTGTCACATGGGGGCCTTCTGTGGTTCCATATAAATTTTTGAAATATTCATTCTCATTCTGTGAAATATATCATTGGAATCCTGATAAGAATTGCATTGGAAAAAAAAAAAAAACTGTGGTACATTTACATGATGGAATTCTACTCAGCAGGAAGAAGGAGCTTCTACCCTTTGTGACAGCATGGATGGAACTGGAGAGCATTATACTAAGTGAAATAAGCTAGGTGGTAAGGGACAAATACCATATGATCTCACTTATAAGTGGAAACTAATCAACAAAATAAACAAGCAAGCAAAAAGAACCAGAGACATTGAAATAAAAAACAAAACTGACAGTAACCAGAGGGGAGGTGGGAAAAGATAATGGGGGGCGGGGGAAGGGGGATGGGTTTTCAGGAACACCTATAAAGGAAAGATGGACAAACCCAAAGCAGGGTAGGATCAAAGGTGGGACGTGGGGATGGCTGGGGTGCTGAAGAGTGGTGGGGGAAAATGGAGATGACTGTATTTAAAGAACAATAAAAAAAGAATTGCATTGAATTTATAGATTGCTTTGGGTAGCAAGGACATGTTAATGATGTTATTTCTTCCTATCCATTAACACAGTAGGCAATTCTACTTACTTGTATCTACTTTAATTTCTTTCTTCAGTGTCATAATTTTTCAAGTATAGGTCTTTTACATCTTTGATTAGATTTATCCCTAAGTTCTTTATTCTTTTTTGAGATGGTGGTGAATGAAATTATTTTCTTAATTTCCCTTTCTGTTACTTCAATATTGGCATATAAATGCAATTGATTTCTGGATATGCTATTTTGCTGAATTCATTTATCAGTTCTATTAGTTTCTTGGTGTAATCTTTGGGGTTCTCTGTGTAGAGTATCATATTATCTGCATATAAAGACAGTTTTACTTCTGACTTTGCAATTTGGATGCCTTTTATTTCTTCTACTTGTCTGATTGATGTGGCTAGGACTTCAGTGCTATGTTGAATAAGAAAGGTAAAAGTGGACATCCCTGTCCTGTCCCAGATTTAAGGGGAGTGCTTGTAGTTTTTGCCCATTGACTGTGATGTAGCAGTGGGTTTGTCATGTATGAACTTTATTAAGTTTAGGTATGTTCCTTCTATTTACACTTTATTGAGAGTTTTTATGCAAAATGGTTGCTGCATTTTATTAAATGTGTTTTTTCTGCATCTATTGATATGATCACATAGTTTTTATTCTTCATTCTGTCCATGTGAAGATTCACATTTATTGATTTGTGAAGTATAACCAACCTTACATTGTGAGAATACATCCCACTTGGTCATGTTGTATTATCTTTCTGATGTATTGCCATATTTGTTTTGCTAATAGTACCTTCATGATTTTAGCATCTATGTTCATTGGAGTTATTGGTCTATAACTTTCTTTTTTTTGTAGTATCTTTATTTGGTTTGTGAATTAGGATAATGTTGAACCATAAAATGAATTTGGGGTCTTCTCTCTTCTTGAATCATTTAAGATTGTTTGAGAGGGAGAGCTTTTGTTTCTCAGAATGTTTGGTATAATTCCCTGTGAGACATCAGGTCCAGGAAATTTGTTGTTAGAAGTTTTTTGTTTACTACTCCACTAAGTGTAACCTATTCAGATACTCTGATAATTCCTGTTTTAGTTTTGGCAGTTTGTACGTTCCTAGGAATTTATCCATCCAGGTTGTCCAGTTCGGAGGCATTTATTCATTCATAATATTTTCTTACAATCCATTGTATTTCTTTGGTGTCAGTTGTTATTTCATTTATCTATTTGGGTCCTCTACATTTTCTCTTGATGAGTCTGGTTGAAGAGTTGTCAATCTCCTTTATCTTTTCAAATAACCAGCTCTAGGATTTATTAAAATTGTGTATTTTTAAACTCTATTTTGTTTATTTCTGCTCTGATCTTCTTTATTTCCTTTCTTCTACACAATTCAGACTTTGCTTGTTTTTTTTTTCAAGTTCCTTTCATTTTAAATTTAGATTGTTTATTTGAGTTTTCTCATGTTTCTTAATATAAGTCTGTAATGCAACAAATTTCTCTTGTAGGACTGCTTTCCCTGCATCACACTGATTTTGGATTGCTGAGTTCACATTTTCATTTGTTTTGAGGTATCTTTTTATTCCTTCCTTGATCTTGTTGTTAATCCATTCATCGTTTAATAACATGCTATTTAGTTTCCACGTCTTTGTGTATATTTCAGTGTTCTTCTTATGATTGATTTCTAGTTTCATAGTATTATGGTCAGAGAAGATACCTGATATGATTTTAATCTTCTTGAGAGTAGTATAGTGTCCTAACATGTCATTTATCTTAGAAAAAGCTCCATGTACACTTGGGAAGTACTTATAATCTGCCACTTTGGGGTGAAATGCTCTGAAGATATCAATTAAATCCATTTAACTTTGTGTGACATTTTTTTAAAGATTTTATTTATTTATTTATTTATTTAGACAAGGGAAAGGAGGGAGAAAGAGAGGGAGAGAAGCATTGATACGTGGTTGCTTCTCACATGCCCCCTACTGGGGACCTGGTCTGCATCCCAAGCATGTGTCCTGACTGGGAATCAAACTCATGACCCTTTGGTTTGCAGGCTGGAACTCAATCCACTGAGCCACACCAGACAGAGCTGCCTTACTATGTCATTTAAGGCCACTGTCTCCTTCTTGATTTTCTGTCTGGAAGGTCTATCCATTGAAATCAACAGGGTGTAAAATCCCCTATTATGACTATATTTCTGTCTATGTCCCTTATGCCAATCAAGAATTATTTTACACATTTCAATTCTGTGTTCTATGCATAAGTGTTTATTAGGATTATATCTTCCTGTTGGATTTCCCCCTTATCATTACATAGTGTTCTTTTGTGTCTCTTATTATAGCCTTGGTTTTAAAGTCCATTTTGTCAGATATAAATATTGCTACCCCAGCCTTTTTCCTTCCATTTTCATAAAATATCTTTTTCCATCCCTTTACTTTTAGTCTGTGTATCATTCAGTCTGAGGTGAGTCTCTTGTAGACAGCATATATGTGAGTCTTGGTATCTTTCCCATGTCTTTGGGTTGTAGGATTTGAGCTATTTACATTTGAGGTGATTATTGATAAATTCATATTTATTGCCATTTTATTTTTAAACACATTTCCTCTGTGTTTCTTTTTCTTCTTTTTTGTTAAAGAAAGCCCTTAACATTTCTTACATTTCTGTTTTGACCAGTATATATGCTGTCTAAAAGAGACCCACCTCAGAATAAAAGATCTACAAAGACTGAAAGTGAAGGATGGAAAAAAATATTCCAAGCACATGAACATGAACAAAAAGCTGGGGTAGAAACACTTACACTACATGAAATAGAATTCAAAACAAAGACCATAAAAAGAGAAAAAGAAGGATACTACATAATAATTAAAGGAATAATCCATCAAGAAGATATAACTCTTGTAAACATATATGACCTAACATAGGATAACTCAAATATATAAGGAAAACCTTAAAGGGCTTTAAGAAAGATATTGATGACAACACACTCATTGTAGGGAATTTTTAACACCCCATTGTCAACAATGACTAGGTTATCCAAGCAAAGAATCAACGAGAATGTTATAGCATTGAACAACACTCTAAATCAAATTAACTTAATTAATATATACAAAATGTTTCACCTCAAATAAGCAAAGTACACATTCTTTTCAAATGCACATGGAACATTTTCAGAGATTGGCCACATGGTAGGACACTAAAAAATCCTCAACAAATTTTTAAAAAATGAAATAATACAAAGCATCCTTTTGGATCACAATGGCTTGAAACTAGAAATCAGCCTCAAGGAAAAAAACTCAAAAACATTCAAATACATGGAGACTGAATAACATGCTATTAACTAATGAATGGGTTAAAAATCAAAGAAGAAATCAAAAAGTCTCTGGAAATAAATGAAAATGAACATGTGACAGTCCAATGCTTATGGGAAACAGTGAAGGCAGTTCTGAGAGGGAAGTGCATAGCAATACAGGCCAACCTAAAAAAATAGAAAAAAATTCAAATAAACAACTTAGTGCTACATCTACAAAAACTAGAGGAACAATAGCAAAAAAAAAGCCCAGAGCAAGTAGAAGGAGGGAATGATCAAAATTAGAACAGAATTAAATGACATAAACACACACACAAAAATTAAAAGGATCAATAAATTCAGAAACTATTTTTTCAAAAAGAGAAATAAAATCCAAAAGCCTTTCAACACAATCATCAAGAGAAAAAGAGAGGGGGCCCTAATAAATAATACCAGAAATGAAAGAGGGGAACCAATATACATAAATAAAAAGATTGTAAGAAATTACTACAAGCAATTATGTGCCAAGAATATTGACAACTGGGATGAAATGGACAAATTTCTAGAAAAAAAATACAATCTTCCCAAAATTAATCAAGAAGAAGCAGAAAGCCTGAATAGACTGATGATAACTAGTGAAATTGAAGCAGTAATCAAAACAATTCCAATACCCAAAAGTCCTGGACTGAACATGTTCACAAGCAAATTTTACCAAACATTTAAAGAAGAAATGATTCCTATTCTTCTCATACTATTACAAAAAATTCAAGGAGAGGGAAGACTCCAAATCTCCTTTTATGAGCCCAGTATTATCCTAGTTACAAAACCAGGTAAAGAAACAAGAAAGAAAACTACAGGCCACTATTGCTGATGAACATATATGCTAAAATCCTCAACAAGGTATTGGCAAACCAGATCCACCAACACATTAAAAAGATCATACACAATGATGAAGTAGGATTTATCCCCGGGATACATGGATGGTATAATATTCACGAATCAATAAATGTAATATACCATATAAAGAAAATGAAAAACAAAAATCACATGATCAGATCAATAGCTGCTGAAAGGCATCTGATAAATCCAGCACACATTTATGATAAAAGCACTCAGCAATGTGGGAATAGAGGGAGCTTTCCTCAGCATAATAAAGGCCATACATGAAAATCCTACCACTACATCATACTCAATGGGCAAAAACTAAAAGCTTTCCCCTTATGATCAAGAAGCAAAAAGGGTGTCCAATTTTACCACTTTTATTCAACGTGGTTTTGGACATTCTGCCTCAGTGATCAGATGAAAAAAATAAATAAAAGCGATCCAAATTTGAAAAGAGGAAGTAAAACTGTCATATTTGTAGATGACAAGATACTGTACATAGAAAACCATTAAGCCTTTACCAAAAAACTGTTCAACTGAATATGTGAATGTGGCAAACTAGTGGGATGCAAATCAATATTCAGATATTAAAGGCATTTTTGTACAAGAACAATGTAATATCGGAAGCAGAAACTAGGGAAAATATCTTATTTACTGTAGCAACAAGTAAAATAATCTTAACAAAGGAGGTAAGAGACCTTTACTTGAAAAACTATAGAACACTGGGAAAGAAATTAAGGAAGATACAAATAAATGGAATTATATACTGTGTTCTTGGATTTGAATATTAATATCATTAAAATGTCCATACTACCCAAATCAACCCATAGATTCAGTGCAATCCTTATTAAAATACCAGTGGAATATTTCACAGATCTAGAACAAATATCTCAAAAATTTATATGGAACCCAAAATGACCCCAAATAGCCTCAATAAATCATTTTTTGAAGATTTTATTTATTTATTTTTTAGAGAGAGGGGAAGGAGAGGAAAAAGAGGGAAAGAAAGATCAGTGTGTGGTTGCTTCTCACAAGCCCCCTACCGGGGACCTGGCCTGCAACCCTGGCATGTGCCCTGACTGGGAAGTGAACCAGCCACTCTTTGGTTCACAGGCTGTTACCCAATCTACTGAGTAACACCAGCCAGGGAAGCCTCGACAATCTTGACAAAGAAGAAAAGGAGGAGGGATTAGAATACCTGTATGAAACTACCCCATAAAGCCATTGTAAATAAAACTGTCTGGTACTGGCATAAGAAGAAACACATAGATCAATGGAAAAGAATAGAGATCCCAGAAATAAACCCATGTCTCTATGGTAAATTAGTATTTGACAAAGGTGGCAGGAGCACAAAATGGGGTAAAAACAGCTTCTTCAACAAATGATGTTGGGAGATTTTAACAAGTACATGCAAAAAAATCAAACTAGACCACCAATTTACACCATACACCAGAGTAAACTCAAGATGGATAAAAAAATCTAATATGCTGGGACACCATAAAAATCCTTGAGGAGAACATAGGCAGGAAAATTTCACATATTCTATGCAGCAATATTTTTACCAATATATGTCCCACAGCAAGACAAATAAAGAAAAAATAAACAAATGGGACTATATCAAATTAAAAAGCTTCTGCCCAGCAAAAGAAAACAGCATTAAAATGAAAAGGGATCCAACTGTATAGTAACACATATTTGCCAATGATACCTATGACAGTGGTTTGATCTCCAAAATACATAAAGAACTCATGTGATTCCATACCAGAAAGACAAACAATCTAATTAAAAATTGGGCAAAGCTCTTGAACAAACACTTCTCCAAGAAGGACATACAGAAGGCCCATAGACTTATGAAAGGATGCTCAACATCACTAGCCAATAGGAAGATGAAAATTAAAACCACAATTAGATACCACCTCCATCATTAGCAAATCAGCAAGTGCTGGTGAGGGTATGGAGAAAAAGAACCCTAATGCACTTGGTAGGAATGCAGACTGGAGCAGCCACTGAAGAAAACAATATGAAATTTCCTCAAAAATACTATAAATATAACTATCTTTTTATCTGGTGATTCCACTGTTGGGATTATACCCTAAGAATCCTGAAATACTAATTCAAAAGAACTTATGCACCCCTATGTTCATAGCAGCATTGTTTACAATAGCCAATTGCTGGAAATAGCCTAAATGCCTGTGAGTAAATGAGTGGATCCAAAAACTGTGATACATTTACACAATGGAATACCACACAGCAGAAAGAAAAAAAGATCTCCTACATTTTGCAACAGCATGGGTGGAACTGTAGAATATTATGCTTATTGAAATAAACCAAGCAGCAATGGACAAATACCATATGATCTGACCCATAATGAAACAGGGTGCAGCCCAGAGGGGGATTGGGAATGGGGTCCAGAACTCAAGGTGTTCAGGAAATATTAGAAAGATATATAGGATGTCCTCACCCCTTCCCTCCCATGGGTGTGAGTTGGGGGAAGGGACACATGGAGCAGGAACATGCATAGTTATTTTCTACAGGCACAGCTTTGCAGCTAACCTCTGGCATGGTCATTTAACTTATCTATAACCTTTAATTGGTTGCACAGATACGTTAATAGCTGTGGCCATGCCTTGAGCCAGGGGAATGGAAGTGACTTCCACCCAAGATGTAACTGGAGGCAACTCCCCCTGGTCACAGCACCTGTGTGAGAGCTTGGAGAAGATTGGCTCCATGACATGGGACCACACCTGCCCAGACTCACTGGCAGCCCAGTAAACTTGATATAATGCAGGAATGCTGGCAGTTGTAACTGGTTGTAGGAGGAGTTGGAAATAGGGGTACAGAGGAAGGTTGGCATGGGGATTTAAACCCAGACTCAGCAGCCATTTAGGAGAGGACCATGTGGCTGTGACAGTAGAGAGAGAACCATGCAGTTTTGCCAGAGCGGGGACCCCTGCAGCTTTGATGGGGGAACCCCGTTGCTTTGGTGAGAGTGGGGGCCCCACAGCTTTGGGGTGCTTCCTTTGGCCACATGGCTTAAGAATCGGGAGAGACTTTGACTAGAAGAAAAGAGGTGCAAGGACTTTTGTTTGTGGGCCATGAGAAGGTGCTACATGAGTTTGGATTAACTGAAAACCCTGGTGGCAACACAGCTGATGGTGCCAGGAGCCTGAATTATGGACTTCTTCTTTTCCTGAGATACGGTACCTCAGTTTAGGGCAGAGGGAGAAGGAAGGACTGTGTGGGTCTGTGGGTATCCTAAAGGACTTGGGTATTTTAATGAAGACATTAGGTCACTACTTTAAGTATGTATAGCTTTAAATAAATATTTCCTTTCCTTTTCACAAATCTCTGGCATTGAGAGATATCTTTCCTCTGGTGGTGGACAATGAGAACCTAGTGGGGGATACATTCAGTAATAGTATACAGTACCCGCCTTGGCCCTGTTCTGTAACAATAAGAGGAACCTACTGAACAAAACAAACTGAAGAATAGAATAGAATAGAATAGAATAAGAGGCATGGAAAGAAGGAACCGACTGACAGTGACCCGGGTGGGGTGGGTAGGGAGATAAGAATGGAATAATGGGGAAGTGGCTAGTCAAGGAACAATAATTAATGGCCCAAAAATATGGACAACAAGGTGAGAATTGACTTTTGGAGTGGGGGATGGGTAGGCAATAGAGAGCAATAGGGCAAATTGTGACAATTGTAATAAAACAACAATAAAATATTCAATAAAATAAATAAACCTGTGTACACTACCGGAATTTAATGTACAATAAACAGTATCATGCAACTACTAAAAATAAAAAAGGAAGAAATTTATAGGTCATAAAAAGTGATCAAAATTATGCTTGTATTCTTTTTTATTTTCTTTTTTCACTTTTTTCTTTTTTTTAAGGTTTAATGGTTTTGAAAAGTGCACAATTTAAAATGGCAGAGAGAGGAACTGCATTCCAGCAAAAAGGATCAACAGTGAAGAAGAATCACAAAGTAGGAAATATTTTTGGTATGTTTGAAGTCATACATAGTACAATTATCTAGAGGTTTTTTTATAGAGTTATAGAACATACATCAAAAAACTAAGTCACAACAACTTGTTTATTAATACCAAGATAAGGAATTTTGGTTGTTATAGCAGGTTGAGTTAATGGAGTAAAAACAAGACTGGTTTTTAAAAAAATTATTTTAATTGTTCTTGTACAGTTTTCTGTCTTTTACTCCCATCCCAGCCCACCGCTCCAGCCCTTCCCACCTCCCTCCTATTCCCCCCCCCCCAGTTTTTGTCCATGTGTCCTTTATACTTGTTCCTGTAAACCCTTCACCTTTCCCCCTGAAATTCCCTCCCCTCTATCCTCTGGTCATTGTCAACCTGTTCTCAATTTCAGTGTCTTTGGTTATATTTTGGATGTTTGTTTGTTTTGTGATTAGGTTCCTGCTAAAGGTGAGATCATATGGTATTTGTCTTTCACTGCCTGGCTTATTTCACTTAGCATAATGCTCTCCAGTTCCATCCATGCTGTCGTGAAGGGCAGGAGCTCCTTCTTTCTTTCTGCTGCATAGAATTCCATTGTGTAAATGTACCATAGTTTTTTGATCCATTCATTTACTGATGAGCACCTAGGTTGCTTCATAATACTCAAGGAAACAAGACTGCTTTGAGATCCTTGTTTTATTTTTGACTATGACATAATGGAACCATTTTGCAATACAAAAAAATAAATCAAAAATAAAAAAGATGCTCATAAAAATCAATAACAAACTTAATGAAAGAACTTAGCTGTCTGCTGGGTGGATAACATATCTATAGGGATTAATAATTATTTAAAGTTACTTCAAGTGTAAAATCAAAGAAGTTGATTCAGTTTCAAATATCACTCAGAACCCCTCCCCAAATTATGTATTTAACTGCTTTATAAATTAAGAATCAGTTGGAGGCCTCAAATCAATGACAATACAGCAAAAATGTGCACTGTGAAATTGCCTACCAAAAGAACAAGGACTCCTTCAAGAAAGGTTATTTATCTGGGGCAGTAATACTTCTAGGAAATGTTGTGCCCCAAAGCAAATAAAGCACCCCCCGAAAAACAAGTCTATTAAGGTCATGTGAGACAGACATTGGGGCTATCATGAAGAGAGTTCAATTAGCAAAAAATGGGTGATTTGAGCATCCTGTAACAACCACAATAATGACCATTGTAATTGGTTGAAATGTATGGAGTCCCTAATACCAATAATTTCATAATGGGTTCAAAGAACCTACATTTTAATATAATTCATCACTTATTTATATGCACATGAAGGTGTGAAAAGTAGCATTCTACATGATTAATAAGATCCATTACCTGTAGCTTCTGTTTTCACCCCCCCCCCTTTTTGATACTGTGTTACTAATAGTTCTTGTTTTACTATGTGTACTTGTTTTACAGTACTATTTCTCCCACATGCTATTTTGGAGTTTGTGGTTTGTGGGGATCTTCCTCAACTTTCTTTTCAAGGATGCCATTACAAGTGGACAAAACTCTGTATTTCACCAGCTTACCTTTAAACATTTTCAGTGATGCTGTAATATGATCTTACATCACTTCCTTCCATTCTGTGGAATCATGCTCTAGTACGCACATCTTTCATTTCAGCACCACCTACATCTCTTACTGCTATCCTTTCATTCCTTGTCCTGTGAACAGTGTCTAGACAGGACATCTATTCTTGCAAATCTATCCCTGTATCTTTATGCTGGTTCTATCACTGTAGTCCTCTATCATTTGTATCCCTCGTGCCTTTTTGTTGTTGTTGTTAGTCCTATTTCAGTTTCTTGTTTTTTTTTTTTGTTTGTTTGTTTAAAAACAATCTATTCTGTCACTAAATGCAAAAGTGGAGAATCAATTTTGCTATTTCTTTTCTTATATTTAACATGCTTTCCCAGTTACATAACTAGTGACTTTGTAAAATGAAAGCAAGCTTTCTCTGAATTGATTATATTAAAATTTAAATTACATTTTATTCTTACAGAAGTTGTTTATATCCTCCATAAGACTTCCAAATTTCCAAGACGGAATGAAATTAGTTTTATATATCACAATGTAGTGATAAGAAATAGTAACATTTTTCTCTTTATATTTATAATTCTTATTTTTATACACCCTATCAATTCTTTTGTATACTTCAACTTATTGTAATTCTATTTGAGACAATTAGTATGTGTATCACTGTACTATATGGTACACACTAACAGGCTAAGTTTAGAGTACTTAACATTATTGTTACATTTTGCTTAGATTCACACTTACTTGCATTTTTTCAAAGACAGGTAAAATTTCTTCATATCATAAAATTTTCCATGAAGATTCCTAATTTTTAATAGCCATACTATGTCATATATGCAATTCCTGTACAAATAAATATAATTATTTAATTTTCCCTGGGAAGATTCTCAAACCTTAGGACTAAAAATTTTCTTCCATTTCTACCTGAATCCTTATGCTTATGACTGAAATATTCTCCTAAACTGCTTGACTATGTCCTTTCATAGACTCACTAGCAGTGTCTTTGACCTTCTCTGTGTTTGCTATTCCACATTGCCAGAATGAAAGGGCAAAACCCCAGAAGGCTAGAGGACAGGGAGATGTCAGCCATCCTGAAGTCCCATCTGCTCACTTAACATGTAAGGAAAATGTGGCCCAGAACACCTAAAGCAAAACACAACACACCTGTTTACCAAACCTGTCATTGCATTTCTCCTTCTCCTCCCACACCCATCCTCACACTCTTTTATTTTATCTCATGTTTTGAATGGATTGCATTTTCTGATAACTGAACTGAACAACAATAAAATTAAAAAAAACAACATAGTGCTTTGCACTTCAGCCATTGATATAGTTTCACTTAAAATTTAGAAGAATAGCAATTCATTAGTTAATGCTCCTTAGAAATAATATAGTCTACTGGAGGCTATATTGTTATTTCCTTGTATTTATGTTATTATCTCTTCAACTATTCTTTTGAATGTCAACTTTTGTGGCCTTGTATTACCTTCATTCCCTCCCACCCTTTACCCTGTGTTTCTTTTTGTTTTATCTTCTCCTCTATTCCACCTGTTGGGAAAAGAACTTCTTATGATACTGGTATTCACTATCCATTCACTCACTTTAATTATTCCCCCTCCTTTCCTCCTTCATCTGAGGACTATAGCCAAAATCATGTCCTCTGACATGTCTTTGTCTCCTTTTCTCAGCAAGGTCCATCTCTGCCCTGCTAGTCTTCATCTGTACTTTATCCCCTTCCCATATAATGGATGTTCCCCTTGTCTTTTTCCTCTCACTTCAGCCTGAAATCATTCTTTGTTTCTTTTCATTTCTTCTTGAAATGTCCCTCACTTCTGCCTCTTCTACCCATCCTAGGATATTTGCTGTATTAATTCAGGAAAAAGTTGCATAACCATTCTTCCCTCCAAACTGTCATGTTGAATCCAGTTGGTTCAGTTGTTGCACAGTTTGCATGAATAAAGTTTTCCTTTGCTTAATAAAGGTTGTACACATTTTATTGGAAAATATGCCATGTCCTTTTCCTCCACACCAAGCTCACATTTCCTGACTGTATGTTGCTCCCAGATGAGTTTGAGTGCCCTATATAAAGTGTGTCTTTAATTGTCTTTTAATAATGACAATCTTTCTTTGCTTCCATTGGAAAACACCTGGCAAGTAGCTAATCCCTTCTTATCCCTGCCACATTTCTGTTTCACACTTATGTTTCCTAGTCCAAATCTCAAACCTGTCTGCTGCATTTGCTGGAAATGTTGAAACAGTGAAATACCATTTCATTTCCCAAACATTCACCATTTTATACTACTAATTGGAAGCAACATCATTTACTTGTAACAGTGCTGTTACTTTTTTTCAGCCAAGTTTAAGTTAACATAGTAACAACAAATTAATACTAACAATAAAATATGCTGAGTATAAATATAACAAAAATAACTGTTTCTTGTTCTTACCCATACCTACATATTCTACTCTAGCGCTCTCTTGAGCTGCATCTGACTAGTTTCAAGATAAACATATTCACACATTCATAGTTCATGTTATCATGCTTTATTTTTGAAAATTGTATTTTATCACTGCATTTTACTCAACTGTGGCCAATTGGTATGCTGATTATTGCTTCTTAAGGTATGTGAATTAATGTAATATTTTTTACATAAGATTTTAAACAGGTATATAGAATGACATTCACAAAAATATTCAGAGTATAAAAAGGATTACCATATATTTTCTGGAAATATGTATTAATTAAAATTCTGCATAAATATAGTACTTTCTACTATTATATATAAATGTGAAGTAGGCATATAAATGCAACTCAAAGTATGGCTATATATTCTTGAAAATTAGGATGGTGTTTTAAATATTCAATTTCTGAAAAATTTAGAAAATTCATAATTAAAATACATATTAAATCATTGTTCATTATGTAAAAATATGTTTAATAGTTGGTAGAAAAATGTCTACAATAAAAATTAGAAAATGTTCAATGAAACATTTTCTCTCCCAACAGTGTACTCTATATAGATAGATCAATTAATATTAACACTTTATTTCTAAATTTTAGAGTGATGTTTTCACACTAATTAGAGATTATACAATATACTTAAAAATACTTCAGAAGTAAAAATTATTTTGTATACAAAATATCATGCATTATTTCTAATTATTTAAAAGAATACCTCAATTTTACCACACAACAGAAAAACAAAGCATTTTCCAAGTAAAGGAAGTCAATTGTTATTGTTCTGGAAATCTCTGGATAATACTAGTAAGTGTCTAAGTAGCATTAACTAATGAATTGCTATGCTTCTAAGTTTTAAGTGAAACCATTTCAATGGCTGAAGTGCAAAGCACTATGATATTTTGTAATTTTATTGCTCAGTTAGAGTTGTCTGACCTTTTGTCCCACTGCTCTCCCCTCCTCTGCCCCTCCCCACTCTCACAGTCAGTCACCCCTCCATGTCCATGCCCATGAGTCCTCTATTCTTGTTCTTTTGCTCACCCCTTCCCCTTCTTTCCCCCATTATTCTGTTCCCTCACCCCTCTGGTTACTGTCAGTTTGTCCTTTACTTCCAAGTGTCTGATTCTATTTTGCTCATTTGTTTGTTTTGTTGATTAAGTTCCACTTATAGGTGAGATCAAACGATATTTGTCTTTCACTGCCTGGCTTATTTCACTTAGCATAATGCTATTTTTAAAATTGTCTACAAACTAGCAATATCATCCGATTTGCTAGCATTCTCTTTGAAATTGTGCAAATTAATTCTGACATTCAAAGGCAAAGAATCCAATAATCAAATGGAGCACAGAATCAGTTATGCTGTATGTTTGATCACTTTGTTATTGATTAAATGGAGAAACATCCTAATTCACTGCATTGCAAACTCTCCAAAGGGTATATTCAAATTTCTTATGTATCTCCACAGCACCTATTACTGTATTTTATACACAAACAAAGACATTAACTGATTGATCATAAAATATTTAATTTGGGGGAATGTTATATATGCTATATCTATAATAAGTTGATTTCCATTTATTCATAAAGACAAGTCAAATATTTTTATTGCTTAGTAACTTTTTGCTCATTGCATAAATT